>BPLQ01002047.1:14093-58870 GCA_021605075.1 Caerostris darwini
TTATTGCAAGATTTTATTTTTTAATTTCATTTAAATAATAATTATTGCTTTCTCATTGTATAATTAACTGTTAATTTTTTCTGAATCAATATCAAAAGTTTAAATGAAAATTAAGGAGAGAGAAATTGTAACATAGTAGACATGAAATAAATTAAATAATGATTTTATCGAAAATATGCTGTCTTAAATGCGCTATTGATAAATAAATATTAATACTTTAGTAATATTTCCTTCTTACTTTACTTTTTTTTTTTAAATCTCGTAACAATGTTAGAATTTTTTAAACTTTTTGCTAACTTTTTAGAAAAGTTTAAATGGTTGCATCGACAATTGCATAGATAAAGCCTATTTTAACGGCTTCATTTGTTTATAATTCATCCTGTATTTATTTTGTAACGCTAAACAAAAACAATTTCTTAAAAATTGCCTTTGCATATATGTTTGATGTTTCTCCTTAAATATATATATATATTAAAATTCATTTTATTAATTTTAAATAAGCATAACTTAAAATAAATTTTCGCCCATATTAAATACAGGAAGTGTTTTGAATCGTTATAGCTTGGACTCTTATGCTTTTTTTTGTAGTGTCAAACGCCATTTAACTGGAAACCAGAGCAGCTAAAATATCAGGTTTCCTATTCATTGGCGTAAGATTTTAGTATCCGGTGGAAACTATTAATATTCTGAATACTTTAATTTTAATTTAAAAACTTGCATATTTACATATTTAAAAGAGACTGTGTAAAATATCAAAATTGCTCAAACATGTAGTTTAATAGAAACCATAGTAGTCCATAGTAGTAGGAGAAAAGGGAACAGCAGCATTAATTTCCGTTGAAAAATGCACAAAAATGAAACACTTGAGAAGCGCTGAACGAAATCTTTGTGCTTAATCTTAATATCTAAAATTCCTTACAAATTGAATTATTCATTTATATTGTTTATATAATTATTTATTTACATAAATCATTTCAATTGAAACAATTTTTATACTAAATAACTATATGTTTAATGGTAAAGTTATATGATTACGAAATATATACAATTTCTGTAATTTGTCAATAGTAAGACGTGAGTGCTAAAATATCTCCAGTTCTAAAATATCTCCTGACGGTAAATACGGCAATGTCATTGAATCAAAAACGAAATGTATACATCATTTTTAAAATTATTGTGTAATTGCTGCATTATTATGTTCTTTATCAGAATGGAATTCCATTTGCATGACAAAATGCATAGTCTACGCCTAAAAATGCAAGTATTGCACTATTTGACCCAAGTCTCTCACAGCCATCGAAATTCAAGGTCAATGTCCCAGACCGATTGATAGAGTTGCACAATATAATTTCAGGTTGCGGTTTCACTGTATTAATTGATCTTTTTTTTTTCTCTTTTCTCTCTCGGTCTCTGGCTTTTTCCCACGAAAATCTTTGAAGCTTTTCTTCCAATTCTGCCATCGAACTTCTCCTAGCCTCCCTTTGTTCTACGCAGACCCATCGAGTGTGTGGATACAGAACCGTGGAATCGGAATTCTTTTGTCATTTGAAACAATCCCCAAAAACTTTCCTGATTCACTTAACAAAAATAATAATAACGATAAAAAAAAAAATAAAAAAAAAGTGTCGATGTGAGTGAAATTTTAGCGGAGCGGGAGAGACCACCCGAAACGTTTCATTAGTTTTCGTTTCAATTAGCATGAAAAGGGTTCTGGCATGATGAGTTTTTTTTTTCCTTTCGCCATAAACGTAACACGTAACTCCTGCGAGAACAGACATCGTACATACTGCATATAAAACATATTTCTTTTAACATTAGTCACGGTCGGGAAGATCCGTATCTTTTCTTCCTCGTTGGGAAAAAAAAATGGAAATATTAGAAGATGGGATTTTTTTTTCCGGATGTATGGTGGATTTTCTAAGAATCGGGAATTCCTTGATGAGATTCATCTGATATTTCCATCACACCTCGGGTATTCGAGACTGTGGATAAAGTTTAATGGATAAAATTAAAAAATATATATATTCTTTTATATGCGTTTTCTCTAATGGAAGAAATTTTCGCAACCCTCGTGTTAAGTGGGTGTGGTTGGTTAGATTTTCGGTAAAGCTTGAGTAGTAAAAAAGACATTGATTGTCATCAGCCAAATGGGAAAAAAATACCGCTTCTCCTTTTTTTTTTTAAGATTTCAGTAATATCACATCTTATAGGTGAAACCTGGACATGAAACTACTTCTTACATGACTCATTGAAGGAATCTTTTAGTGTTCTTACGTATTAGTCTAAATAGAAAGGGATAAAATTATTGTCATTTAACATTCAGAAAAATCTGACCAATGCAATTGTTTCTGGCCGGGAGAATTCTGGTTTCAATTTGGATTACGACGCCACCATTCCGCAAGCTATCAATTGCTTACATCATAGACGAAGTAATGAACACAAGTTCAATTTGGACAATGTCTTCCTGAATATTACTAAAGCTTTCGACCTCTTATGGCATGATGGCCTCGTATTTAAAATGATCCAACTAAACTTTCTAACTTATTCTTTATTGACTCCCAAGCAGCAATCTTCGCAACTATCTCTTATATACTTAGTGATTGCTTCCTTGTTGAAGAGGATAAGATAAATCTGTCCAATGCAATTGCGTCTGGCTGAGAGATTGTTTTTCAGTGGATTCCCAGCCATTGCGGGATGCCAGGAAATAAAAAGGCCGACCTTTTGGCCAAAAAGGGGTGCAAGTTAGTTACCACAGCCCCAATTTTCTTTATCTTTTCATCAATTTAGTTCTGAGGTAAAGAAGAAAATAGACAGACCCTTAAAACAAACTTACAAACTACTTTCACCTGATAAAACGTGAAATATATCTGCTTCATCACCCATCCCAATGGACTTGCCAAGTGCAGTTTTTGCAGCGAATTTCCGACTCTCGACAGGACATGATTTTCTTAATAAACACTTAGTATAGCTTCTAATGATGTCTGTCCTCTGTGCTCGTCGGGTGAGCCATGGGCCTTTTACATTTGACAACATGCACTGCACTTGATTTTATGACTTTTAATTCTGACAACTTTACCAGGACTAAATTTTATTGGGTTGCCAGAGTTCTTATGGCGGATATTGCTCCAGTTTGATGTAGGGAAAAAAAAGCATTCAGAAAATTATTTGACAGAGCATTGTCAAACTAACCGAATGAGTTTGAATAGAACAACCAAATTCATTTTAAAAAGATTATTTACTTGCTTATAAATAAAATGATTCGGGAGTAGACAAAAATAGATGGTACACATGCACCACCGGGAAAGTTATCTGTTTTTAACTTGTTTTGTATGTGCTATTGTGATTAGTTTACAATTGATAGTGAAGTATATTTTAAATTAAAAATTTTTTTCATGATTATTGTTTTAATATACTAGTTTACTCTATTGGGATCTGATGGGCGGGTGACCGGCATTCGGTGCCACAGGTTTCGTGTTCGAGCATCGGCGGTGTCATGGGTGTTTGTAGTGGTTCGGACTGTAACTTAATTATTGGTTCTGACACATTAAACTGTGGGTCCCGATCTACTATGACTGTAAGAGCATTGATAGTAGGGCTGACAACCTTACCTCATAAAAAAAAAGCTTCTCCTGTCTCAAAATCTGACAGTAGGCAGACGGCATGGGGCTATTGCGCCAATGAAGGAGATTTGTTTGTTTAATAATTGCTTTGTGCATTTATACCTGTTTACTTTTATATTCAAATAGAATAAATTTATTCCAAAAAAAATTTTTTTTTTTGCCTAGAATTACCAATTAACTTTCCCCGTCTTTGATTTCTTCCTCTTAGATTTTTGCACAACACGCAAGTACTGAAGAATGCTCGCATGCAGAAAATCACTCATAATAATTATCTAATAGTGGAGAAAAACGGGACAGTTTTATAGCCCCTGGCATTTTGTCTTCATTTTTTAAGACTTAATTCGTTAAGATTACCGCTACAGACCGAGAAGGTCTTTGTATTTATATCGCACTTGCTGTTGTTGAAGAAGACGTAGGCAGATGAATTTCGGTTCAGCGACTCTGCATGACAAACACTTCCCTACACAATCACTTGTTTTGTTTTCCGACCATTACCACGACAACAGTCATATTGTTTCTCTTTTTATGGTCTTCCACCTCCCCCGCACGTCTCCCCAACAGACGATTTTCTCACAGGCACCTTATCTGAAAAGAGTAGACGGATAGTTTTACTAAAGAAGTTCTTCTCTTTAGTTTCAGATTTAATCTTCATTAAAATTGTATTGTTAAACTTGCCTGGCTGGTGGTGATTTTAATGAAAATGGAATAGAACCTTACATTCATATTCTTTTACATAAACAATTTTCTTTTGATAAGATAATGGCTTTATTGTGTATGACGCATATTTACTAAATATTTTATTCATTCTTTTATTTGTCTTTATCATCTATTTTATAGCTTTTAATATATATGCATGTCTTTTGTTATAGAAGAAAAATTATTTTTTTATCAAATGATTTATTCTTCATGATTATTTTTATGATATTTTATTTGTAAATTTTAGTACAATAACTATGAATGCGAATGTAAATTGAATTATTGTAAATTATTAACATTTTTAAAATTTTATATATCATAAATGGTAATGATATATAAAATTTTTAAAATGTCAGCAATTCTCTTCATACTTCAACATGACTTAATAAGCTAAAAGACTGAAAAAAACTGGCTAATACTCCTTCGGAGATAGAAGTTCCAATTTCGTTCCCATTTGAATGATAAGTGGTAATTGGCAATATGTTTCATTGCTATCGAATTTACTTCGTAGATGTTTACTTTGATATTTTCTTGTTTTTCACACGTGTAATTCAAATATAAGACATTTATCCTTAGCAGGGTTTTTCTCTTTTCCTTCGTGTGAATGTGGTGTATTAGAGCATTAATATACCATTAATAACCCTAAATCTGTTGCATGTCTGCCTTAACGTCTGGTCAAGTGCACGATATTAATAAATAAATCCATAAATATCTTCGTATTACTGAAAAAATTTCGCCAAAAAAACTTTCTACAATGTGTGCTAATAGTTTTCGATTTTTTTAAACTTAATTACTTTTATACTATTTTGTTCAATAATTAAGATTATACATTTTCGTTCTGCATAGGGGCCAAGATTATTTCCACTGTATCATATGTTTACATTATGTTTCAATCAAGTAACTGAAGTTATCATGAACTGTTATTAATTATTTATATCCGTTTTCATATTTTCATAGCATTACATATTAAATCGTATATTTTTTTTCTCATGTTATTTGAGAACTTATTTCAAAATAAAAGTAGGTGCACAGTGCTACACATACATATTATATATATATTATATTGCCTAGTTGGTAGTTTCCATGTCCCCTGGAAGTTAATATTCCCTTCGTGTCTGAGTGTAATGAAATTGGCCTCTTTCTCCTTAATACATCTTAATCATAAATGTCTGCTACATTTTCGACATAGCCATCAATTCAAAAATTCAAAAATATATAAAATGATTCTCAATCAGTAAGTAAGCAAATAAAAGATAAGTAGATAAAATACTGTAGAAAATTCAAAACATTTGTAGAGAATTGAACGGTACGGGAACATTCGAGTCACAGTTCCAGTCATAGTCCCATTCATGTACAGTTCTCAAATGTAACTTCCTTAAAAAATAGTTTCAAAAGTAAAATGAAATCTAAACATACTACAGGAAAAAAAAAATTCGAGTATTTACCGATGTGTCATGGCAGCACGTCCTACGCATACGAAACGCGTCGCAATCGCCATGTTTCGCAATGTTTAGGATTCATCCCATGCAGGTAGCCAAAGGGGTGTAACGACTTCTCCGCCGTCACCGCCCTGTTCAGAACACGGTCCTTTTGTCACCCACACACAAAGGTCAAAGACGTCTTTTGTTCCGTAGGTGTCGTGCCTTCGACGGCAGTAGGAAGAAAAAGCACTTTTTCGTCATATGAACTCTTCCTTTCGATTTCCTTGATTATACTTTCATTGGCAAAGAATTCTGAACAAGAGAGATTTAAAAGTAATTAACCGAAAGAATGTACCGAATAAAATTCAATCTGGGAGTATTTAGAATTATAAATCATTTCTGCAAATATGATTTATTCAATTCCTTCTATTAGCTGACACTCTCCCTATATACGTATGTCTTGTTCACATTTTCAATCCTTCATAAAACACTTTTTATTCATCGAGTTCAAATACATTTTTTTTTTTTTTTGAACTTGTAGGGGATGACACTGGATGCTAACACAGTTTTTTCGAATATTAATTCATTCATTAAATTTAATTCAATTAATGTTAGCTTTTTGTAGAATTAAGTTGCATTTATCTAATAATAAATGGCACCAGATAAACTTAAAAAAAGGAACGAAAATTATTTATAAAGGTCTTCCTGCAATAGAGTGAAAAAAAAGTAGGAATTGACTTTAAAATTTTTTTTTTTTATACTATTTCTTTTGAAACCAAATTATCTGTACAAAAACAGTTACAATAAAATAAAAAAAATTGTTTTCCTTCTTTAATTTTCTAAATTGTTTTGTTAAAAGACTCATCTGCAATTGGTAAAGGTATGTTGAAACATAATTTTGTGAACAAATATAGTTTCAATTTATTGATTTTATTTTGTACAGTTGGTAAAAATATTAACTAGTTTTAATTAATCCTCTATGGACCGAATTTTTTAATCAAAAATTTATGAAACAGAAAATCAACAATAATAAACCTAAATATACAGATTAAAAAAAAAATTCCGATTTAAACAATTTTACTATAATAAATTAACTTTATAACAACGGCTTACAATGCGTACACTTGTGCATGAAAGCTGGAGCGTAAAATTACGTAAAACACTTTACACTTGGCGTTAAACATAGACGTGCTTTGCATTTAAAATATTTTATTTTTGGAACTCCTTTACACCTCGGCTTTTTGCAGTGTCGTCTGTTATCTAGAAAAATTGGCCAATCTTTTAATAGGGATAATACATTTAATAAAGAATCTTCGGATCTATTAACACTAATGCATGCAATTCTAATTCTTTTTTTTTTTTTGTATTCATATTTTGGGTATATGATATATAAACCTGAAAATAGAAGAAAACACAAGCATTGTCTTAAATATACCATAATAGCCCACTGTAATATGAAAGTCACCAAAACAGTATCATATACAAATAGTAACAAAAAGATTATTGAAATACAAACAAACAAGTTGGTACGGATATACAAACCCAGGGCTATTATGCACACTTTTTTCTGTTTAGGGAACACCGACATAAGCACAAGTAATGTCATTTGCACAAGATGGTTCTGTTGGTTTCTATCTGCAGACAACTTGCAAGGCATTTACTTTATTTTAGATGGATGGTGATGTCAGAGGCATTATATAATTAAGACGCATACATCATTTTGTTAAAAATTTTTTTTAATTATTTGGTAAAATGTCATAGATTAGTATCTGACCTAAAAGTTGCACAGGTCCATAGAGGGTTAATTATTTGTAAGAATCTAAACTTTTTTACATATCAATCAAATATCAGAAATATACAATTAAACTTCATTCCTCATTGAAAAATAGAAGAAATATCGCGAATTTATGGGATTAGATACTCTGCAGTCGACAACGCATTTCATATTATTTGATAAATTTTAAAATTATTTAGCAAATGCTATTGTTTGTTTGTTTCATAATTTATTTTACTATCATTTAAACTGGATAACATGTTTGTGATTGGCAATAATTAAAAGAACCATTTTTTTTTTTCATGAAACTAGACATCGAGAATATTTTGATATTTAAAGACTGTCAACATTCAAGATATTGTCGTTGTTTTTATTCGAACTCTATCATCATTTGATTTTTCGTTAATATAAGTTTCATTCTGTCACTTAAATTGCATGTTTCATAATTACATATAATCTTAAAACAATTTCCTTTATCTAAAAAATATCTATGCTATCCTTAATCCAATGATTGACAACCATTAAATGAAATCTCAGATAACATATTCTAATCAGAAAAGAATGCGAAAAACCTTATTTTGATCAATGAATTAGAGCATCTTCTAATTATATTTTGTAACGACGTTTCGACTCAACAAAAAATAATACCATACAAACCAATCGATTCCTTTTCTCATCATTATTATTCATTTGATCTCTATTCATATTAATTCTTTTTCGAAAAAATTTCGTACTTTCCTTTTACAATTCAGTACATGTCATGAAAACAATACTTTTTTATCTATAATATGAAATAGAAGGACTATTTTCAGTTCATAATTGCAAATAGTAGCAAAGATAATTATTTATAAAAGAAAAACAACTTTAATAATAACTTAAAAATCAGGGTAATAATTAGTAATAAAAACAGATGGTGCAATTAGCCCATCAGCTCATTTCATTTTTTTGATTGTCATTTCTTAAATAAAAGATAAATTTCACAAATAAATATAGTGAAATAACATATTAAAAGTATAATCTGATCAAATAAACACATCGTTTTTAATTGCCAAGTATTCAAATGATTTTATATTCAAATACTTAATCGCATTCAGTTTAAAATAAATATTAGGCTTTTTAAAGACTTAACATGGACGTTTATTTATACAACACTCCCCAACTGGATTTTTGTGGATTTTGCCTTAGCAATGTATGAAGCATAGCGTGCAAGCATAGCGTCCGAAGCATGAACTTCATAAATAAAGTATCATATATAATTATTCATATGCACACTGCAGTCACATGAATGTGACCACCACCTACTTTCGACGTCAACGTGAAATAACCCATCACAAAAGGCAGGTGACAGCTCATTGCAGTCGAGTGTATGTAAAGAATTCCACTTAATACCACACTCCACTTAAAGCCAGAATACACAAGAATGTATATTCTGGTTTGGACAGGTGGTCCCATTAATGTGACAGGACTGTGTATAAAAGGACCACTGGTAAAGTTACATTGATTTCAAAAATTTGTAGGGGTGGATTTTAGTTACTGTCATCACATAAATCATGTAACTGTCGTTTGTACCACTTAAATACCACTTAATACCACACTCCACTTAAAGCCAGAATACACAAGAGTGTATATTCTGGTTTTGACAGATGGTCACATTTATGTGACTGGACTGTGTATAAAAGAACCACTGATGAAGTTACATTGATTTCAGAAATTTGTAGGTGTGGATTTTAGTTACTGTCTTCACATAAATCATGTTAACTGTCGTTTGTCATTGTAATGAAACAATTAATGATGATTGATTCTTTTTTGTAGGTTGTAGCAGCGGATTCATCACCTTCGAGTTGATAACAGGCTACGTGTATACATCGCCCGGTGACACCATGGAACTGGTACCTGGCACTCTTCAGCTAACGGAGTGCCTCTCCCTGTGCAGTGCCAATGCAACCTGCCAAGCCATCAATTTCGAGACAGGGCTGTGTGTGCTGTTCAGCTCTAGTGCCAACCAGAGGCCGGCATCTCTCACTCCTTCGCAATTCCCCGTTTTCACCATATACGCTCACAAAGTGTGCCTACTAGGTACGTATAATTTTTAGTAGAATCAGTACGTAGATTCTTTCGGCGCCTACATTCAGGTTTATTAAGCCATCAATAGGCGATTTGAATTACACTTGAAACTTATTTATCCACTACACTGGAGGGTTAACTGTGTCATGGAGAATAGTATTTTTTTTATTTAATAAAAATTAATTTATTAAAATTATTAAAATTTTTAATAAAAATTAAATAAATAATTTATTAAAAAATTTTTTAATTAATTTAATTAAAATTAATTTTAAAAATATTTTCAGTAACAGGGGAACTAAAATATTTTTAAAATTATTTTATTTCCTGCCCGAGCCATTCCTTTCCCATCCATTCCCGCCCGCCATTCATGCACTGCCATTCCTGCACGGCCATTCCTGCCCTGGCCATTCCTGCCCCGGCCTTTCCTGCACGGCCAAACATGCTCCGGCCACTCCTGCACGGCCATCCATGCCCCGGCCATTCCCTGCACGCCCAATCATGCCGCGGCCATTCATAAAAATTAATTTAGAAAAAAATATTTTAGGTTTCTTACTGTTTGAATAGTAAAAGTTATAAGAATGGATATTGCCTATCTTCTTACCCACAGTAAACCATCCTTCCCTTTGGTTAAACTGCGACTTTTGTTGATATTCTTATATAGCTATATTCCTTCTATTAAAACAAATATTTTTCTTCCTTCTCAGGCCGCAAGCGCTGCAACCGCGACTGGATGTTCGAGCGGGTGAACGGCTACGAACTGAGAGACGTCGCTCGCAGCTCTGCCATCGTCATGTCGCGAGAGGCCTGCATGGAGCTGTGCCTCAACGAGATCCAATTCCAATGTCGATCTGCCAACTACAACAGGATGACCGGCGAGTGCTTCCTCAGTGACAAGGACCGGACCTCTCTCAGCCTGACCGCCACCAACAGGCACTTCGGACCCTCCAGCGAGAGTGTGGACTACTTGGAGAGCAACTGCCTGGATGGTGAGTGCCCTTAACTTATACACCAAAAAGAATAGTAGAAACAAGGGATTATGTAAACCAGGGGTCTCCAAACTTTCCAGCCTTAGGGCCATACTGTTTACTCCAGTAAATATCAAAGGCCAAAACCGTTTTAATTTTTCTACCATTATCTATAATTTCTAGACCAGTCGCCGAGTACGCGCTCTGAGCGAGCATTATTACTTGCTAACTACAAACTATTGTCAGTGAAAAATCACAATTACACAAATCTCATTAGTATTTTTTTACAAGTGGATAACTCGCGGTTTCATGCGCGTTAATTTAGCTTTTCCTTTTAGCCGAGGGATTTTCTGGATAAAAATCGTATGTTCGATTCTGGATATATACATTCCAAACATCAATATACATACATATGCGATACTCTTTACACCAACATAACTACCGAGGGTAACCGCGGGATGTTCACTAGTTTATAATGTTAGTGGGATTCATTTCAATTACTTGTTAATTGTTATACTTAAGTTAAATTTTCTGCGTATTATGCTTGTCATCAAGCTTTATCTAGCAAGTCAATAAAACCGAGTTATTATCATTCTGTGTTTTTTTATCCAACTTATTACAGCAACAATAAGCTATTCGCTGTCGCGGGGCGGATGGATGACACTGGCGGGCCGGATTTGGCCTACTGGCCGTAGTTTGGAGACCTCTGATATAAACTGTATTCGAATTTTTGACTGTTTTCGATTAACAAAATCGTTTCCTCAGAAGTTGTTTGGAAGAAATTTGAAATTGTTTTCAAAAAAATAAATTAATCGAAAAAATTATTGAAAGTGGTCAAGGAAACTATAAACCCCGCTTCCGAAAACAATATCTTTTACGGGTATTAAACTAAAAATCATAAATGGAACACAAATATTCTATTTAAAGAATCATCATCGACGCGATAGCCAAATGGTGGGCCAAGGCCGTCTGTCTACTGGCAGATTTCAAGACGAGAGATTTTTTTTTTCTTTTTAGGAGTAGGGTTGTCAGCCGTACGCAGGGAACAACAGTTTAAAGTGGATACCGAACAGCTATAAACATCCATGGCACCGCCGGGAATCGAACCTGAAACTTGTGGCACAAATAGCTAGTCACTCGGCCATCAGGCCCCAATTAAAGAATAATAATATTTTATTTGAAAGATAATTTGGGGCTAAAACAATTTTGTACTTGTTGAATATCAAGCAAAAAAAATAATAATAATAATAACGGACTTCTGAAGAAGGAAATTCAAAATTAATGTATGGGAAAACATCAGAAACTTAATATTTTAATAATAGATGATGAAAAAGCCACTTCAACATAATAGTCGAAAAGTGAAAGATAACTGTGCAATAGAGCTTTACTAGAGGTTTGTCAATTTTAATTTTTCAATAGAAATTTAATTTTGATAAACTTTCTCATCAATTCTCTTTTGCTCATTATCCATTACATAAAGAAGATTCGAGCCAAAACAATTTTTACATTACACAGTATGGTAGAAAACTGTTTCGTAACAACAGTTTATAACGAGAAATTGTCCCATAAAATGTCATCGCTGAATTCTGAATTAATCTCTAAAAATTGAATCTATGTCTCTATCTTGTTAACTTTAATTACCTTTATGTGACTTAACATTTATTGCATGTTTAATTTTTTCATTAATCTTTTTTGGATATTTAAAAATTGAAAATGTAAATGGTTGCAACAAAAAAGGTAACATTGCAACACACTACAAAAAAAAAAAATGTATCTTCATCGTATTAAAAAAAAAAATCTTTGTTAAGCTATTTATCTTTATTAAATGTAATAAATGCTTTATCAAGAAGACCTTAGATTATCTTTTAAATGATATTAATGAGACAAATATTCACTTCAAGAAAAATATGCGAAATCATTCTTTAATCTAATATTTAGAAGAGGAATATTTATAAAGATGTTTAAGTCAACGGCAAATGTATATTGAAAACTTTGAAAAGTTTTTAAAAGTGTATCGATTAAAAATGAAGCTTCGCTTCTAAAGAAGGGTTTGGTTTGTCGCTCTACGGTCATCTTGTACACATTTTGGGATAAACAGACCGGGATCTACACTTTAAAGTGGATTCCGAACCACTACAAATATCCATAGCACCTCCGGGACTCGAACCCTGTGGTGCCGAGCGTCAGAGCGCTAGCCACTCGGCCATCAGGTTCCTCTAAAATAGAGAGACAGAATTATTTTATAGTTTGTATCTTGTTTAAAGTCTTGCATGTTTTATTTTATTTAAATATATTTTATTTCATTAAACTTATAAAAAAAATTTTAATTTTTTTTTCAACCTTTCTCTATTTTAAATATTTTTTTAAATCACTATTACTGTCTGGTTTAATAGATATCTTTAAACCGATTAGTAGGTTTATTACCAACCTTCAAATAAATTTTTTAAAAACTCAAGTTGGTTGGAACAAAAAAAAATTCTTAAATCAGATCACTGATCAAGGCAAAATTTCCGTGACGGACGAAAAACAAGCAAGCATACAATTCAAGTCACTAGACCATCCCATTCTTGGGGGAAATCTTCCCAACTCAGAACGGACACAGAACAATGACCAATTGGAGTCCCACGATTCATTTACTCCAGTGACATTATTTTTGGGGTTGTTCTTCCCATTCTTGTGGATCGCGTGCCACAGGGTCGACCTTGTCCGAAATAAGAAAGACGGGCCTTACCTTTTAGCCCACTGGCATTGAAAAGATATGAGCTTTGACACATGCGATGTCGATGTGGACCCAAGAACACAAAGCTAATTTGCGAAAAAACAAAAGAATTCTTAATCCTGTGCGATTCCATTGTTTGGGTGAGACACTGCACTAGCGCCCGCTGGTCACCGGGTCGCCCGTTTATGCAAGAGTGACTCCTTGCTTTTTCCTGAGACAGTCTTCTATAGTAAAAAACGAATTTCATAAACAGTTCTTTGTGACAAATTTTAAGTGAATATTGTTTTATATGTCCCGTATTTAGGTCAAGGTGTTGGTGTCACATATATGAATGCATCCCTAGACATGGAAGTAATGTTTGGTTCTTTAGATCAGGGGTCTCCAAACTAAGGCTCATTTATATTATCAATCTAGCCCACTACATTGATTGCAGTGTAAAATTTACAATGTACAATGCTCTAGCTCTGTTATCCGCTACAAAATAGTACTGTATACTTCAATTAACCAACCATATTTGACGTTCTTGCGTAATTGTGCTGTTCCCAGAAAATTGAGTTAAACAACTGCAGCGCAAGATGGTATCTCCGCCACAATAAAATATACTTGATACTTGCTCGTAAGTACCAACCGAAAGGAGCGAGGACCCCCCGCGCAGTTGATACCTCACTCGTAAGTTAGTTCCAAAAAGAGCTAAGGATTTAGCCCTTGGGGCTTAGTGGAGGTGTCACTGTGGTCTTTAGGCTAAAAAGTTAGAAGACTCCTGCTTTAGATAATAATCTATGTAATTTTCATCAATATTAAAAAGGCTTCACCATAACCAAATATCTTGTTCCAGTGAAACAAATTTCTCACAAGAAAATCTCCAATATAACAAATTCTCTACTTATCCTCTTGAAGGTATAGTAACTAATGGTACAACTTATGTAATCTTGCATCTGTTATACATTTTCTATGCGAGGAAGAACTGTTGCTTTAAATTATAAAACTGTGGATAATATGATTGTGGATATTAAAGTATGCCCATAATTTGCCAATGGCTTGAATTAAACCTAACATATTAATATGTGCATAATTTCCGTTAACATTCACTTAAGTAATATTTAATTATTATCTAATTAAAAATCCAAAATAATTTCATTTTAAGTGCATTGATAATATCGAAAAGTAGTTTGCAGCATTATTTTAAATTTTAATAATGTTCAAAAAAATATTTTAGTAATTCATATTAACATTACGATTTTGATATAGCCTTATTATTTATTTACAAATATTTAAGTAACTTAATGAAAGTATAAATTTTAGCAAACTGTTAAGCCACTAATCAAAATATCAAATCAATTTCAAAAAATACACATCTGTTTTCTTTTAGAATCAAAATAATAATGAGGTAGTTTGGTAACTAAATAGCTTTTGTATAAATGTACGAACTGGAAACTTTTTATTTATTTAAATTAAAAAAAAAATCATTTCAAATGAAATTCAAAACCTATACAAGTTTTCTTGTAACAATATAAATAAATAAAAAACAAACGATATACCATTATTAAGACTACAAAACAGCATATATTTTATTTTAAAAATAAACGCGAGGAATATATATCTCGTCGAAAAATTTAAGTAATCAAAGAACGGTTGTTTATTTCAACAAAAATTTAAATTTTATTTATAAAAATACAACGATACAGAATCTTTTGACCGCATCGATCATGAAATGGATCGCTGATTTTAAATGCAATTTTAAATGTGATGCACACACACAAAAATAAATCTTTCACATTAAGCTTTCAACCAGTGTTTAAAGTTTAAGCATTTAAAAGTCATTGCAGCATTATCGTTTCTACCAATAAATATCGGTCAAATTCAGATCGCTTGCCATTTATAGTATCAATTCACCCATGATAGTTTGTACCGAAGAACATCACGATTTTCTAAACACATATAAACAATATCGAAATAAATAAGCAATTAAAATTCCGTTCGTTTGAAGTTACAAACAAAGCTCGAGCTATCCGACCATAAATAGTATGATGCTCTTGAACTTTCAAGTTCTTCAAAGGGTATCATTGGAACAACTTGCAACAAATTGAAAAACCGAACTTTAATCAATCGATTTGAGGTCGTTGTTTCTTCCTGATGTCATGGAACGAAATATTTCATTCAATATCTTTTCACCACAGCATTACAACAGATGAACCGTGGTCCAGTATAATCTCTTCTTCCTGTATGGTATATGATCTTTATTGCTAATCTCTTCACCCTGCTGACCATGAAGAGCTTAGAGTAAAAGAAATGGGCAATTTAAATGACTCGTAATGCAACCGTATTGTTTCTATCTAATATCGCGAAACGGGAATGTTTTATTGAATGCCCTTTTGCCGTGATGGTCACTCTACAAAAGAGTTCATTTTAAGCTATTCTTTTTCGCATTGTCCAATGTCCACTACTGATCTCTTCACCTAATGACCAAGAAGAAGTTTAAGCGAAACAGGATAAGAAGAAAAAATAAAAGAAATGAAGCTGAGATATAAGTGTTGGGGGGAGGGAGAGTCGTGCGAAAAAGCGTAGGGGGAGAAACGAGTTTCTTGGGTGCCTCCTTGCTGTTATTTTGATTCCATTACCTGTGGGGGTAGTTGCGTGAACCTGATGTTGTGTGGTTGATAACAAGATGACCTGGTGAACCGTTCTCCGATACGACTTTTTGCCACACTTCCTTCATCGCAGATCTCTGTGGCTTGATGTGTGGTTGGATTGCTTTTTGAGGAGGCAGAACCAGTGTTTTCTTTCTTCCTCTACCATCATTGACTTTTTATTTCCTGACTTCTTTAGAAGGAAAAGAAGCACATAAAAAAACCCTTACAGACACATTGCAAAAAAAAAAAGTTCTTTTTTTTTAATGGGGGTCTATCAGCGAAGGCCAAAATGGGTATGAACACATCAGTGAACGTAGGTTAAATTGCAGAAGAAATTTTTTATGTATCACAAATTCAAATTACAGGTTTTTTTCTCTGTGCCGGGCATAATTGAATTCTCAGTACATGTCCTTGAATCTACAAAATTGCTTACATTATTATGATAGATGGCATTACTTCAGAATATCAATGTTGTCTTTTAAAATTGTATTCCTCTATTTCCTTTTGAACTTTTAGAGGTAATTGTCCTGCATTTATGTAATAGCAATTTATGCAAGCTGTCCAACTGTTTGTGCTCAGTTGTAATTTACAACAAGTCTATCAGGGGTTTTCTTCCAGCTAACTGGTTCGCATTACCTCTGGCCACGTGTAGAGCATTCAAATAAAGTTGGCACTAAATTAATTATTTCTGATCTATTAAATATTACAAAGAAATATTGAGTATTATACTTTAAAGGACAATACTAATATAATTTATTTACACTATTTTAAGATAGATATTTAAATTATATTTTTCTAATATTTTGAAAATCAACATGTTATATTTATGTATGCCCCATATGATAGAAGGTTGAAAATCGGTACAGTTTAAATTCGTCGGTATGTTAAACATCAAGAACTTTCGAAATAAATTTAACGAAGATAGTTCGTTAAACTTCTATAATTGTTTTACATAAACTATTAGAAATCATTGCTAGTCTGCGCGTTAACATGGAAAATAAATTTAAATCTCTTAAATTAAAATTTAAATCTATTTAAAGGTTTTAAACATCGTAAATATTAAAAAAAAAAGTAGGAACAGCTTATCTTGCGAAAATTTAAAATATATCACACTGCCAAAAGTTGAAATCGCTCATCAAATTAAATTTTCGATTTACTTGTTTTTATTATATTTGAGACTATTTAAAATATAATAATAAATTTCTTAATATATACCCAGACATATTTTCAGATCTTTTTTTATAGGTAATTATGAATCTGGGTGGCCTTGTATATTTAGAAGTCTCTACTTTCTAGATTTAAAGCCTTTTAAATGTGATACGGTAGCGGTTTTACATCTGAAACGGTCCAATTTAAAACAAACGCTTTATAGAACTAGGTGAAATAAAACGCTTTTATTTCGTTTTTCCCACATAAAAATTGACAGATCAAAGTGTTCACTTCCATATTAAATGTGGTTTTCTTATTTCTTAAAAGTAGGCCATGTCTGTTAGAGACAGACATTTCTTTCCCCGGCTGCTGTAGTAATCTGAAACGGAATGAGCATTTAATACCGAGATGCGCTCAACTGAATTAACGCCAACTAGACCGTAAATGAAAATTAAGAATTTATGTACTTATTTTAAGAATTTTTTTTTAATTCGCGATTACCTTTTCTCAGCATCGTGGATGATGAACCATCTGTGCTTGACGTTTTGGCTGATGAGTTATTGATGATTCATACTATCGTAGTATTTTTTTAACTTGAAGGTATTTAATAGTTTTGAAATAAGTAATTCTGAATTGGATAGTTGTATTAAAAATAATTATATATAGGTTCTAATAACTGTGGCAATTTATCCATTGGAGAAGGAATAATGTTTAATTTATAATATGAATAATAATAAATAATAAAAATTATAATGAGTTATGTTTATTTTTACTATGTATCATGAACAGATATGTTATATTTCAAAAATTAATATTTCACGTTAGTAAGATAAAAAAATTTTTTTTGCAATTACTCCCAGGACTGAGTCGTATTGACCATATCCCTGTGAGCAGCCCAATACAAACTAACCTTAAAGAAGACATGTCGTGCGAACGCTGTTACTCGCTTAGCACTACCCAGGGGGCACGTGTAGCTTAAAGATATGCTACGGACGCGAGTAACACAACCCCCCACAAACGCTCTACGATCCTATTAGACCGGCACTTTCGGTTTAAAGTGGATTCCGAACCACTACAAACATCCATGGCACCGCCGGGATCCAAATCCGAAATCTGTCGCACCGAGCGCTGGAACCCGCATATCAGGCCCCATAAGATAAAAAGTAAGAATTCTGCAGCACACAAAATGTGCACATATCAAGTTTTGTAAATAACTTATCTCTCGACACCCTGCATTCATATAGTACAGTTGAATATTTTTATTTTGCATTGGGAATTTTAGTTTTAGTATTGTGCAATGGAAAAACAATTAGTACATTGCCTAATAAAAGTACAATCAATTCATTGCTGAATACTTTATATTAGAAATTTAAAATAAGTGAATATATTGTATTTACATTATTTGGAACTATTATTTTTATGCCATACCTCGTACATTAGCAATAGATATATTTTTTGAAAACTAATACTCAATTCCTGTTACATTGGAAATGCCAAAAATTTTTAAAAATTAATTTTCTCGAAAAGGGATATTTGATATTTTGTATTGACTGTTTGTAGAATGTTTATCTCAAATTTGATAAAAGTTAATTGAAAAACGTTTAAAATAAAAACATGAACATATGTTTTTGTTATTGAAAAAAATAAAAGTTCATTTTTAAAAAAAAAAAAAATTTCATTTAATTAAAATTATTCGCTACAAAATAATTGTTAAAATAATCAGCTTTCGAATACTTTTTTTTGAAAAATGGTAATGGATAAAATTATCTTCAAAAAAAAAAAAAAAAAAAAGAAATGTAAAAGTAGATTCTACAGTTTGAATAATTTGAACTTTTCTACTCCATTTTTCATTACTCTTTCTGATTCGATCAAATCATATGATAAGTACGAAATTTTTTGCCGACAGTCATATTATGCCTCTGTAATTTTATAATCATGTTAATTTTACTTTTGAAATCTGAGATCTTTAAAATTCCTCAACATCAAAACAATTTATTCTATTTCTTATGTTGGTTTATATATTTTATTCTGGTATCGCTAAGAACAACAATCTTCAAAAAAACATTTCAACTAACACTTGAAGCAATACTATTTGAACTTCTATAACATTTGCAAAAATTTCTGCCTGGTGCATTCGGCAAATTTAATTCTAGGAACACGGAAAAATATTACAGTTAAAGAAGAATAGCAGGAAGTAAAACTCCGCTTTTATTCTACACCACGCTGGATATGAAAGGTATCCATCGTAGTAGAAAAGAATCTTCATTTATGCGTTTCGCTTCAATACACATATCTGGAACAATTACTTTTAAGAGAACGGTTCACCCACAACTATCTCTTTTCGAATGTCAGATTTATTGGATATTGATTTTAAATAGACAATAAAATGCTTTATGAATATAACTTTAGGGGCATTATCTTATTCAATGAAGATATTCTTTGAAACTGAACTTACAATATCTAATAATAAGTAAAAGTTAGGGCTATATGTGGGTGTGGCCCTGATTCAGTGTTGCTCATGGATATGAATTAAATTATTTCTCGAGATAATGATGTGATGTTTAGCTGCGATATTTATTACATAAGACAGTATTTGCCATATTTATTTAAAATTTGCTAAGACAGCATAGCACAACTTTAACACATAACACAATTATATGATAATTATTTACTAAATCATCTTAAAAGCAGTTCGTTGAAACAGCTCGTTCTTTGGTACCATCCATACTGCCTGGCAACCTTCTCTCGGCGGTTGTACCCTCAGTCTGCCGGAACTCTTCGCTCCACACCACACACACCCTTTTCTCTTTCCCCCTCCCCCGTTATCGATACCAAAGTCTAACGGGCGAAAAAAACATGCAAAGTTCAAATCTGAAAGAGGAGGATCTATCAACTTTGATCGTTGGCTATACTTTGTTTTGAGAAGACATTGTGGACTCAGAATAGTTTAATATGCTAATAGCTCAGAATAGCTAGGGTTGTTTCAAATGAGGTCCTTGAAATCTAGCTCATAATTGGAAAGGGACTTCAGCTAAAAAAAAGCCCCGTGTACTATATTTCTTAAGAAACATTTATGGGTAACACTAAAAATTCTCCAAATATATAACTCTCTCGTGCGCAATTAACATCTGGAAATATTAATTCTTCATGACTGTACAGTTAAAGTTGAACAGTTAATAATTAAACACATAAATAAATGAAATAGTTAAAGTTATTAATAGTTACAATTATTTAACATTACGATTCTCTTATGGAATTTATGAAATGTTTAATGAAATTATCGAAACAATTACTTTAAATATTTTAAATTATTTTAACTACTAATTTTAATGAACTGAATTTTTTGAATTATAAATTGAATTAATTTAATTACTTTTCAACATTTCCTCAGTTAAATAAATATATATTTGAATTTAACAACAAGAGAAAAAACACTTAGAAACAAAGCTACAAAGTAAAGAAAGTATTGAAATAAAGAACAAGTAACAAGAAATTAGCATTATTTTTTTAATCTATAACATCGCAGAAGTGATAAAGTATATGTAACTTACATAATACTTATATTTACACCACCGTTAATGATAATGATTTAACAAATCGCAACATAAATTGTGTGTTAACTGCTCGAATTAAGTGCCTAATAACGATTTACGAGAGTTTACGCTCATTCGATGTTCCATTAAGACGATAAAAATCAAATTCTATTCAAGCTTCTTGCTTTAGCACGAAAACAAAACAAGATAAAACCAGTTTTTAACTACTAGTATCGTTAGTGGAAATTAGCAACATTACTGTAGTAGTATCTGAGTCTTGGTCAATGCAAGGAAGACTTTCTCACCCAATTAATTTCTCACAAACAAGCAGACACTTAAAAAGCATCGAAATTTGAATAGTGCGCATTGTAGCCATTGTTACCGTAATCGGTGCGAGCGTGATCTGAAAGTTTTAATTTCGTTTTGAGAAGAAAGCGTACGTAGATCGAAAGATTAATGACTATTCGGCAAAGGTATTATAACTCAGTTTCGATTACGATTATGTCAGTCAAAAGAATCAATATGAATACTGCTTCTTTTATATCGATATCACATTTCGTATCCATCCGTGAAAACTTATTCGTGTGATTAGATAGCCATCATAAAACGCCTACATTTTAGTTTTCGTAGCAGTGGAATGCTTTCAATAAAGCAATACGAAACAATGAACATTGTTGGTTTTTTTTTTTTTTTATATTATCATTGTTGTAATTGCTATTTTATTTAATTTTTTTAAAAATATGAACTTGATACTTTACACTTTTAAATACAAATTTGATGCATTGCATATTATTTTCTTTCCATTAGCCTTTTATTTTTGGTTTTTGTTCTTTTCAGTAATAGAAAACAAACTTCATTATTTAATTCGTACTTTCCATCCGATGAAATGTTTTTCCGACTTACTGATTTATAATGCTTTTCGCGGAATAATAATCTATATCTAACAATTCTCGATTTGGCTTGTTTGTTGGATTTCGAATATGTTAAAAAATAAATTTCTCTTTTAATTTAAATGTTAAATACCATAATTCGAAAGACTTGCTGTAAAATTTAGTTGATTCTAAAATTTACAATACATGATACTTTTTTTGCTTTACTCTAATTGATACAGTAATAATAGATAAATATAATAATAACATTATTAACAATAACATAAATGTATAAAATTGTATAATTTATATTGCAATTCTGGTTATATTTATTGTGTATCTTTTTTCCTTTAAGGATAATTAAAATTTTATTATTTATATATTTCTATAATACTAAATATATAATTTATATAAAAAAAATTTACGTAAAACATGTTTATAAAAAATATATTTTGTATTAAAAAAAAAACCAGCAAATAAAAGTAAATTCTGATTTAAAAAAATTATTGCAATAACCATCTTTCCAAACAGTAATAATTTTTAATCCGTTTTTGCATTCCTGAAAATGAAATGAACACTTTCCAGCGCTAAATGTCTTTTAAACGTAAGAAACGGTAAACCGTAGTAGGTTCGCCCATTATCACGGATGCTCTGTAAATGACCTGCTCCACCAAAGGGAAGTAGAAACTAATTGCCTACTGAATCGATTTCTAATGAGACAGACTCGCATCTGCTTTAATATAAGAGAAACACCGAAAATCAGGTAGCCTGACTTTAGCTGATATTTGTCGCAATGTCCACAGATTTGGTTTGTCGCTCTTCGGTCATTTTGTGCACATTTTAGACTAAGCACACCAGGATCTACAGTTTAACGTGGATTCCGATCCACTCACAAATATCCCTGCCACCACCGGTATTCTAACCTGAAGCCTGTGGTACCAAAGGCCAGAGCGCTGGCCTATTTTGGCCATCAGGCCACCAATGTCCTCTGAATTATTATTATTGTTATTTTTTTTTTTTTTTTTTTTTTTTTTTTTTTTTTTTGTACAAAACAGTAACTGTAGGGCAATCTACTAATAAGAATCGAACTCTTATCCTTTTACACACAAGTTGGTCTCCTTTTTCATAAAACCATTCTTAAAAAATCCACCTATAAGAACAAAGAAATCTTTTTTTTTTTTTTTTTTTTTAACCTTCCCTACAAATATATTTCTTCCTTTATAAACGAGCACGTTTCTTGTGTGCTGGTACCTCTTCCAGACGAGTTCTCACGTTGGAAAAAGCAATCAACTTTTGCGAGGAAGAGACAAGAGAGGCATCCTCCTAGGTCGTGGAGCGTAGAAGGTCAACACCGCCGTCAGAATCTTGATCACTAGTCCTGCAGGTCACTCAGCCGAAGACCTGCAGGTCACGGCTGGAATTTCACCTACAAGTCGACTCCTGGTGGGGTGCTCCTCTTTTCTCACCCTGCCTCCTCATAATAAGATAAAAGGATTATGGGATGGAATTAATTGAAGTGCCGTTTCGTGCTACACGCATGGGCTTAATTTAATACTACATCGCGTAAGGGATTTAAGCACAATATAATCTCTTAATTGAGTCTAGCTCATTAAATAGGAATGAGATTAAATGTTAGGCCGTATTTCATTCGTACGATTTATATTGCAGGTAATTAATTAGACTTACGACTTATTCTTTAGAACGAATAATTCGTTCGTTCGAGGCCAAACTGAAAAGTGATTTGACCATTGCAGAATTCACATTTTATGAAGTTTTGTTATTGCTTACAAATTTGTTGCTGCAAAAATGATAAAGAAGGTTCGAAATGTCAGTAATGTAGGAATACAAATGATTAGAAAAAGTGCTATTAATTACAGTTTAATGTCCTCTGGTGCTCGATACCACAGGTTTTGGGTTCGAGTCTCGGCGGTGCCATGGATGGTTGTAGTGGTTCGGAATCCACTTTAAAACGTAGGTCCCAGTTTAATAGGATTGTAGAGAGTTGAGGGAGTATTGTTACTCCGCGTCCTTATCATATATTCAAGCTACACGTGCCCCCTGGGTAGTGCTAAATGAGTAACAGCAATGTAGCCCTTGCTTTAATGTCGGTGTAGCTTTCATTGTTTCAGGCATGTATGCAATTCCTCCATACTCCTAATACTTTTATGAAGTATTAAGGAAGTACTAAACGAATTATTCATTCCGAATATTTGTTGTAAACAAGCATTCTGGGATTAAGTATACAGTATTAAAATAAACTGATATTTTTACACATTAAATTGTTTAAAACATTTAATGTTGCATTGCTTAAAAAACTAATATAAGTTAAAACATCCTTTTCATAAATTTGGTTCCATTTACTCCAAAATGTGGCTTTTAGTGAATGTCATTATTCTATTATATTGTTGTTAGTTCCCCCTTTTTTTCTCTTATAGATTTTAAATAATGCTTTTTCAACAAAAGAAATTTTGTCTGGTCTATTTTTAGCTCAGCATTAGTGAAACGTATTTAGCGTGAAGAATAAAATAATAGCCACTTGTATAAAATAATTACCAAAATTATTCTTTGATAAAGAATTGCTTATAAATATTTAGTTGCCTCTACTATTTTAAAGTAAATTTTTTATGTATAATTTGTTCCAGTAAAATTATTCGTGAGATGAAATTAATTTGGATTAATTAGTATATTAAAAAGAGTATAAATTCATCTGAAAATTTATGTTATTATAAAATATTGAGATAAAGATAATTAGATATTAAGATGTAATTCTAAAAATGAAATCTGAAGGTTAAATTTGAATATTTCTTTCATTATTTCATATTACAACTACCTTTAAAATTAAAGCGAGATGGGCTAAAAGTTTTTTAAGTTGATATGTATATACATATATATTAAATAACCAAGGATTTATACGCATGAAATATTAAAAATAAGTTATGATTAATAGCATTCAGTGAAATAGAAAAAAAATATATTAGGCATAATCTTCCTAATAATAAAATCTTTAAGCATGAATATAATTTTATCCGAAATATGAAATGTTTCTCATAATATAAGTTACTTTATTATCTAATAAACCTGAGGCTTTCAAACATTATTAGAAGGAAGAGAAAAAAATACATGAAACTAATAAAGCAATCCTTCACCTCTGCCTCCATTCATGTTGTGTGTTTGAATAAGAGGGGGCAATTTTAAGCCATTCTTCGAACGGCTCCGTTAAGGCATTGACAGGATCGCTAACATGCATTCAGAGAGGGGCAACCATTTCACGGTCGGGAGGACCCTAATGGGATCTCTTTTCCTCGGCGAGGTGAAAGGGCAATTAAAGAGGCATGGGTTGTTGCGGAAAACAAACAATGCGGAAAAGATGCAACGGAGAATAACATTTTTGCTCTCTTGTTTTTATGAGTCACAAAACCTGAAACAATCGCCCTCTTTTCAACGAGCCTATCGATCATTGTACCGTCATAAATTGGACCGATTTCGGTCAGGAAATGTTTCCTCGGGATTAAGCCATAACAAGAAAAGGTGCTTAATCTGGAATGGAATACCATAGAAATAAACCCAGAATGGTATTTGTTTTATTGTTCTTCTGCCTGGAGGTTACAGCTTGAAAACGTTTCTTGGGTCATGGGGCCAGTGGAAGGAAACGAATGACTTTTTTAAGTCTTTTATTATTATTTTTTTTTACAATCTTCCATCAGTTATTAGAGCCCCAAAATGGAAGAAAATGTCTGCAGACCTTTCAAGGTCAGGGGGGCAGTTCGTTTTTGATAGACAGATGTTCAGAATCAAAATGGCGTGCATCATTTTTGACACGACCCATTGGAGAGAGCTTAAAAAACCTAAAGAATAATAAGAAATAAATAAATAAAAAGCGAGTAATATAAAAAAAAAAATTTTAAAGTCAATTCCTACTTAGGTCAACAAAGAAAATTTTTATTTTAGTTATTTTTTATTAAATAATTACAATTAATATAAATATGTATATGCATATGACAAAATCACAATATTTAAGTGGCAAAATAAAATATCTTCAATTTTATTTTTTGAGAAAAATCCTTCATTCTACCCTCTAAGCCACAATTGCTAACTCGCACTCGAAAATCAGTTGAATAAAACCTCTACTTAAAGCAAAAATTTTGAAAAATTTAACAAAAAATTATTGATTTTCGCAAGAATTGAACTCGCATTCTTTACCTTCATGTGAAAAATACTGAAATTCTTGCATTTTACTGATTGAGCTATTGCCTGTCGATTTATATTTTCATTACGAACTGCTAAAACTCAATTTAAAGTATTAAAAATTAACGTGTATTAACATCCAGTGTCATCCACTACAAGTTTCAAAAAATGTATTTGAATTTGAGTGTAGGAATAAAAAGTATTTTATGAACGATTGAAAATTTGAACCAAAATATATTGGGAGAGTGTGAACTAATTGTAGTAATTGAAAAAAAAAAAACTGTAGTTCGTGAAACAAAAAGAAATTGCTTTAATAAAAAAATAATATTGACAATTCAAACATATGCATTCTATAAGTGCAAAAAATAAAAATTTAGAATAAAGTTACGAGGAACAGTGAGTTTTGACTGTTTGGCATTCAATCGTGACAACTTCGCTCCAGAAATATTTTCATCTAACAAGATATTATAATCATTTTATTCATAAATACGATTTTTAATTAATTATTTACTTTTAATTTTCATTAAAGTAAAAATAGTGTTTTCTTAACTCACTTTATTATTTACAGATTCCAGTGAAACATTAATTTTTCCTGCTATCCCCCACCCTTTCAGTTCTGAATTTTGAAAATTTTGTAATATTTTATAATTTTTTAGTAAAACTATTCGAAAAGATATTTAATAAAAAAATGTAAAATATTTGTGATTTTAAGAAATTAATATAAAAATGAAATTAACTAAATGCGCTCTTTACATTGCAATGCCTAGTGCTATATTGTATTTAGATTTTATAGAATTTTCAGCAAGTTGATTAAGTCTGTAAAGTGTGCTACATTTTATAAATTTTCGTAATAATATGTTTAAGCATAATAATTGAAAAAAAAAAAATCTATAGTCAATATCATAAAATAGGTAAACTAAATTCACAATTGAGTTTAGTCATTAATTAACAATTAAGTTTATATAAATAATCTTCAATGATTCAGAGAAAATTAAAAGCGAATTCTTTGTTTGAATATCCATCTTATCCAGCATTGTAAAACATTAGTATTATTGTTGTTACTAATCCTCCTGGTGCAAGAAAGCCTACACCAGGTCCAGAAGACCCCATAGCAGAGCTATGGCTAAGGGTAATATGCGGCTTCTCTTTTAGAGGGGTACCACGAAGGCTCAAGACTGACTAAACCTCAAGACAACGCTCTACGATCGTATTAGATCGGGACTTACGGTTTAAAGGGAATTCCGAACCACTATAAACATGCATGGCATCGCCCGGACTCTAACCCGAAACCTGTTTTGGGTCCCTGCCAGACACTCTACCATTCAGGCTCTTTTATTAGTGAAATCACTTTTATTATTATTTGTCGAATTTCAATATAATATTCTTCACATTTTCTAAAAAAAGCATGATAGTTAAAAAAAAAAGCATAACACGGTACAAAAATATTTCTGACCAGGTATTTATCCCAGATAACCTGATTATTTTTTTTAAAACGTTAAGAGAAAAAAAACTTCGTTTCACACACAAAAAACGTTTCGGCAAACTATATTTGTCAAAACAAACCATGCATAAACAAATTATTCATATTTTTAAAAATTGCATTGAACTATAGCATATTCATGTCCAAGTGAACTACAAGCTCATTTTTCTTCTCCTTCTGTTTTCTTTGTTAAATAAAGTACAAAACACTTCCCGTTTTGTGAAAATCAACCCCTTCGGCTGCTACTCGTGCGCGCATTAAAAACGATTTATTTCTGAAACTTGAGAGATTCCAAGCTAGAATGTTAAAAAACAATCTTTGCTATGACACGGGCCATTTCCGCCTGTTATATCCAACACAAATTTATTCAAAGCGTGGCTTCTTTGTGTATGAAATATTTAACGACTCTAATCGCTCCACGCTCGTAATAACTGAGCATAGAAGAACACCCGCGGAGTCCGGAGGCTGTGTGTGAAGCGGCCAAAGAAGTCCTCCCGGGCATTAACTGTTCTTCGGGTAACGGGCGAAAGTTTAACTCTTCGCCGGTGGCAACTTCCGGAATGCCGGGCTCGGTGATTAATCGGCGGGTGACCTTGCTTATCGTCGGGTGAGATCGACAGGGATTAACCGTTATTTTTCATATTCGCACTTGAACTTTTGCATACTGAGAGAATAATTAATCTCTCTCTGTGTGAATGCCTTATCTGTAAAATTAATCTCATTAGCTGGGTCTCTAATGGTCAGACCGGGATGAATAATAAAAAAGAAAGAAAATGTGTCAAGTGCATATTGTATTGGAATACATTATGGGACATAAATCTCATTAAAAATGAATAGCTAAAATTGCTTCTGGATAGGTAAAAGTGGAGGCTAAGTGTTTTAAATTTATAATTATTTATCAGTTTTATAGATTTTCATCAATTTTTGCGCTTTTTGCCTCATTAGCTGGGTCTTAAATGGTCAGACTTCAGAAGAATGGCCAGAATGGTCTTTATTAGTCAAGGTTAGGTTTAATTTGTTGCTCTACGGTCATCTTGTGCACACTTTAGGTTAAATAGACCGGGACCTACAGTTTAACGTGGATTCCGAACCACCAACAAACACCCATGCCACCGCCAGGATTCGAACATGAAGCATTCCGTACCAACGGCCAGAACGCTAATCTGTTGAGCATCAGGCCGCTTAATTATTAATCAGGGGGATAAAAAAAAAGTGTCAAGTGAATATTGACTCAAGTATATATCTTCTCAAGAAAAATGAATAGCTAAAATTGCGTCTGGATAGGTAAAAATGTAGGCTAAGTGTTTTAAATTTATAATTATGTATCAGTTTTATAGATTTCCATCGATTAATGCGCATTACAAAAGAAAGTGAGGTTTCTTATTATTATTTTTAAAATAAATTTTCAAGATTTTGAGAAATATTTATTTAAAATTGTAAGAAAATTGGAAAAAAAATTTTTTTTTTTTTTTTTCTTAACTTTTACGCTAATAGTGAATAGGCCTGATGGCCGATTGCTGAGAGTCTAGCGCTTGGTATCACAGTTTCGGATTCGAGTCCCGGTGGTGCCACAGATGTTTGTAGTGGTTCGGAATCCACTTTAAATTGTAGCTCCCGGTCTGATATGGTCGTAAAGCGTTGCGGGGTTTTGTTACTCTGCGTCCTTAGCTTAGCTTCAACTACACGCACCCCCTGGGTTGTGCTAAGTGAGTAATGTCGGTGCAGCCCTTGAAAGGCATAAAAGACAACTGTCTAAGTATTTGCCAGCTGCAATACTTCACTTTAAACGTTAAAAAAAAATTAACGGTGACTCAACTTACTTAACGTTTAAAAAAACGTTAATGGTGATGGCTTGAGTTTTATAACCCGAAAACGACTTTCCTAATATCTGTTATATCCTTAAAAGTTGAGCATGTATTTCTTTCCCATATCGAAATGTATGTATTGCGTGCGACTCATATTAAATAAAAGAATACAAAATGCTGAATTCTATTCAGTTCAAGGGACGCCAAATTATTAAAATTTTATACTGCACTAAACGGCTCGAATTTTGAGAAATGGCTTTTTTTTTACTCACTGATTTCACGGACGATTAACATTTTATGCGATTTCATATTTGTCGTTTTCTCATGTCAAACGCCTGCGTATGCAAATGAGGAAACAGCAATGAAAATGTAGGTTCTGTGTTGAAAATTTACTGTTAATAACTGTTTAGAATTATGGTGCTTTCAAATGACAGACATTTGACTTGAAGTCATTTGCCGCAGAAGAAGTTGATACGTATCAGATTCAGCTTTATTCAAAGTGCAAAGGGGCTGCTCTACTAAATTTATATTGGAACAAACACCAATCCACCTTGGAATCGTAGTGGTTCCGGTCTCATATGGCTGTAGAGCGTTACGGAGCCGTCAAGTCAAACTTTAACCTACGGGTGCTCCATCATAACAGAAGCTGCGCCCTTTCCCTTCAACCATGAGTCCATACGGGTTCGTGGGCTTGGTCTAGATGGCTACCAAGTGGGATAAGAAACAACAACAAACTTAGAACCAATAGAGAAACATTCCCAGCATTATAGCTTATTATTTGGCTTAATTTACAGAATTTCAAAATAAGAGCTCTCTTAACTATACCGAAGCCTGAAGCCCTCGCTAGCCTATTTATTGCTTATAAGAATTTCGAATGATAACAAAAATACATCACTATACAAGTGCATCTATTGGATTCATTATTGCTTCTTTATGGCAGTTAGTAACATACTATATAATATATATATAAATTCCTTCTGTTCACAGATCCTGTCCGACTGTGCGAATTCCGCAAGCTAAACGGAAAGATCCTGAAGACAGTGGACGCCGTGTACCAAGATGTGACCACTTTGGACGAGTGCCGTCAAAAGTGCCTCAGCGTCAACTACCGGTGCCAGTCCTTCGACTACGGGGACCCCAGCCAGCACGTGTGCAGGCTGTCACACCACTCAGTATCCACTCTCACCCACATACAGGACCCCTACCTGGACATCCCTGGAGTCACCACCTACGAGATCGCCGCCTGCTACAATGGTCAGTACACCACGGAACATATACATTACTTCAAAATATTATATTCTAGAATAGTATAGTAGTATCAATGCGACTTTTATGGAAACCTCAGATTAGATTGGTAAAATTCCCAAATTTCGAATTATGAAAAAATTGAAACAAAATTTAGTATAAGAAAGAAAAATGTGCTTGTGTTTTTACTAATCCCCCCTGGTGCAGGAAAGACTACACCAGGTCCAGAAGACTCCGTAGCAGGCGACTGGTCCATGGCTAAGGCTAATATGCTCTTCACTTTTAGCGAGGAACCACGAGAGCTGAAGATTGACTAAACCTCAAGACAACGCTCTATGATTATATTAGACGGGGACCTACGGTTTAAAGTGGATTCCGAACCACTACAAATTCCGATGTGGGTTCCGAATCATGGTACCGCAGGGACTCGAACACGACACTTCGTGCACCGAGCGTCATAGCACTCGACCATTCAGGCCCTAAATGTGATTGTTTTGGCCATATTATATTTCTCAGCATCTTTTTTCTTTCCCCTATCACTAAAACCATTATTAAAAACATTCAACACATTAACTCGGTTTCGAATCTGATTATGTCAGTCAAAGGAATCAATATGAATACTGCTTCTTTTATATCGAAAACACATCAAAACTTATTCGTGTGATTAGATAACAATCGTAAAACGCCTACATTTTAGTAGTTTCAAATGCAGTGTTCACACAGATGTCAAGGACAATGTCAGCAACTTAAAAAAAGAAAAAAAAAATTGAAATTCCCTAAGCCCCGGGAATTTCAAATTGAAAATTGGTTTTACTTTTTGGACACAGTAATACATTCGTAAAAAAAATAATAAATAAATAAATAAGTAAATAAATAATAAAATCTCAACTGAGGCCCTATAATTTCTCTCTATTCAATTTTGAAAATAGTTGACTATTATAACAAATAAAAATAGAAGATGTGAGGTTGAAATAGGCTTTGTATATAACAGAGATATATGATACAAGAAATGTTATTTTTAAAAAATTGTGTTTGATTTGCATTCAAAGTCCTGAACTCTTCTTATAAAAAAAAAAAAAAAAAACGCATACAAAACAAATTTGTGCCTGGGGCAAATGTAGCTCCGTCCTTCCTTTGAACCAAACATTAATCAAATTCCTTCTTTTTGTGCATCCTGACAAAACGATTTGATAACATTCCATTTTCGTGTGTTGCCATTCTCTCTCAGAACGCTGAGCAGACATTCAAAAAGTTAACAGTACATTGAAGGCTTTTTTTTTTTCTTTATCTTTTCTTTCTTCTTTTTCTTTTTTGTCATTAGTTCGAGCATCATCGTAAGACGGATAGAAAAGGGGGTTAATTTGATCCCATATGACTAGAGGCGGGGTGCACCCAAGCGTATGCAGACGATATTTCTTCCAGCAACAAAAGAATTTCGCTCGGTTTTTAGAGTGCAATTTTTATTTTTTTTTTATTTCTTCTTTTTCATTTTAATAATTGCGAGGATTCTTCCGGAATATCAAAACTAGCTCATGTTGAACCTTGGTCTTCAAATAAAAAAAATAAATAAATAAAAAAGATTGAAACATTTATTATTTGTTTATTTTTTTTGTTCATACATGGGTAAATTTTTAAAAATAAATAAAACTGGATTCGTCTTTTGCCACTTGAGATAGTTAGTTTATTGTCCTGAATTTAGTTAGATATGTTAATTATTAATTTTCGGTTCACTGAATTATGTATAAAAAAGAATAATTTTAGATGTTTCTTCGAATATAATAAGCAATTATGTTTTTTTTTTTAATTTTAATTTTTTTTTCAAGGTGGAAGTAATAACGTTGTAAAACTTGCAGTTTAACTTCACATCATTATTTATCAATTTCATCAGTTTGTTGATCATTTGAGCATTTTAGTTACCATTTTGGCAAGTTAATATCATTCCCTGATGCCCAACAATTAATAAGAACATACAAATCTAGTGCCACTTTATAGCCTCTTATAGCGGATTCCTCTGTTTCTTACAAATATGTCTCGGAAAATCTCATCTTACTTTATACACTTCACTTATCTTCAAAGTGCTAGAATGGAATCGTGGGATGTATATGGAATTGTGGGATGCCAGAAGATATTCTTGCCATCCAATAATATGTCTCTATACATTTCTTTTCTAATTATGTGACTTTTCTGATCAAATCGGAGCGAAATGTTTTAAATGTGGATATTGATGTGTGCTAAACAACCTTCAGCAATCTTAATGTTAATTTTCTTTTAAATATACACAACTATAATTATCTCCACAAAAAGTCCGTTTAATATTTATTTTGTTCATACTCATACTCTAAATTGCTTGTGTTAAATTACTTTTTCAAAATAACTAAGAAGAATATTGTTTTTTTAAATGCTTTAAAAATAAGAATACGTATTTGTCATATAAGTACAAATTTTAGAATGAAATGCTATGACCTTAAAATAATCGTAAAATATGTACATATGTTTTTTTTATTAATATGTAATTCACAAATATTTGTAATACGTAGTTTAAAATATATTACATTTTTTAAATATTATTTGGTGATATTATTATACTTAAAAGAGGCGTAAAAGCACTTTTCTTTTATCGTATCATTTTATATAAAATATTGCAGATAAATTTAATAACTATTGTACTATTATTGTAAAATCAGGTGAGAAATATCAGTTTATGATTTTATTTATTTAATTGTTTTTATTATTTTCCTGATATTCTCGGGCATTGTTTAGGAGTGGGTCTCTAATACGTTTTACGAATCATTAATTCAAATATAAATTAAAAAATTCAGGTTAGGTAGAGATCTTGGTTAGATAGAGAATAATAAATCATTTCTTAATAATAAGAAAAAAAGAATTCGAATTAATTGCGGATTCACTATTCATCACAGCATAATTAAAGCATCTTATAAAAGAAAATTTAAATGCTTTTAAAGCATAAGTTTCCATCCCGTGTTTTTGTCAGTATTTCCAGATTTATTTCTGAGTAATTTAATTTCTCGCCTAGCTTATTTAAAAAAAATCCTAAAAATAGTATCTTTCTCCTTCTTTATTGGCGCAATAACTTTATGAGGGACCAAGACCGTCTGCCTACTGGCAGATTTCGAGACTGGAGATGTTTTCATGATACGAGATAGGGTTGTCAGCCCAACGCTCTACTATGATATTAGACAGGAACGTATGGTTTAAAGTGGATTCAGAACCACTGTAAAGATCTTTGGCATCGCCTGTGACATCCAGCGCTAGTTATCAGCCATCACGCCACACTTTCTCCTAGAGAATAAAATTCGAAGCATTAAATTTTTACTTTCTTAGAGAATTTGTTAACGTATTAACGGATGCAAGGTTCAATATGAATAAAACGCTTGAAAAAAATGTAGTTACTGAGAAATATATTAATCAATTATCAAAGAAATATACTAACAACAAACTGCAATCTATCATATGAAAGTTAAGAAATCTTAGAGAATTCAGAATCAAATACAAAATTTAAAAAAAAAAATTGTAATACACTGTATTTTTTTTTATGCATCATTTTTAAATAATTCATTTAAACTTTTTATTACCTCATTCAAAATCGTTTAATAAAACAAGACATCATAAAACTATTCTTGAAAAAATATGTAAAAAAAATGCTCTAATTGATGGAATCTCAATTAGTTCTGTCTTCCAAATTCCAGATCCAGGAAGTAAATCTTAACCACAATTTTAAACTCATCATCATATCTTTTTTTTTTTTTTTTTTTGTTAATATTCCAGTCTGTTGCTAATAAACTGCGGAAACCGTAATATCTTGCAGTTAAAATTAACGAAGTGAAACACAAGATATGGAAAATGTCTCTACCGTAATTATTCGTCTACGTTCCTTCATTTTAGTAATTCCACTTTTAGTTATTAATACATCTCCGGTTAACGGCACGGAGGGTTGAAAAAGAATATTATTTAGACAATTCGCTTGAAGACCGTTATGATACTAGGAGGGGAAGAAGAAAAAAAATAAAAAAATAAAAAGATGGAATGATGAGTGGAGTTAATGTTACGGTTACAGAAACGTATCGAAGCATGTCTTTTTGGAGGAGCAATTGGCGTGTGAAGGAATCTGCAATCATGATGCCGAAACGAACTTCGAAAAAAAGGCATCTCTTTCACTCATTTCTGCTTTCTTTTTTCTTTGCTCGAATTAGAACGGAATGCAGTTGGTTGTAATTGCGTTTGATTAGACTAATGTTGAGAGAAAGCACCATCGCCACAAAAGCTGCTCTAAAACACTCTTATGGTGCTCTTTTCATAAGACAGTTTAACCAGGAAGTCTTTTGATGAAGAATCATATAACAATAATCATTTTTTTATGCTTGCGAATGAGCGGCGTTATGGTAATTTTAACGGTAAGTTCTTGAATATCTCGTTGCATGAAGTCAAGGACCTAAGAAAGTTTGGCATTTAGGAAGTAAACAGCCTTTATTGATAAAGATTGCAATGATTCTATTGTACACTAACATAAAACAAATTGCTTTATTTGATACAAAGTATACAGCTGGTAAGTACTTAGACGGTTTGTCTTTTTATGCCATAAGCAAGGGCTGCACCGACGTTATTTACTTAGCACTACCCGGAGGGTACGTGATCACATTAGAAGATCATAAGATCGTATTAGACCGGGACATACTGTTTAAAGTGGATTCTGAATCACTACAAACGTCCATGATACCAGTGGAACTCGAACCCGAAGCCTGTGGTATCGAGAGCCAGACACTCAGCTATCAGGTCCCATTTGATACAAAGTTTCCCTTAGTAGTTTAGTGATAGCTCGTACAGCTAGCAAGTGGAATTCGATGCTAAAGTTCTGCATGTTGTAAAAATAGGGTAAATACATTTATATCATTTTTACATAACATTAATGATAGTATCATTCCAATTTCGTAGAAATAAGAGACGTGTAGATGATAATACAATATTTACATTTTTTACAGTTTCTATAGTTTACAGTAATAAAGTAGTTGTTGTCGCATCTCTTGAAGAATACAAGGGAATCCAATATCATGATGCCCCTGAATAATATTGGCTATGTCGATTGCTAGCTCGGAATATAAATCGTCTTTCGAGGGATGGTCCAAACTATGCATGGTGGCTGCAACAGTTGGGTAATCAAAGACATGATAAGGAGTAAGCTCGACATCAGGACAGTTGCCCCATTTTTAGTATTTTTTAACGCCATCTGCAGAAATGTTCATATTTTTGTGGTGCTTCATTCTTACTCTTGTGAGGGAAGTAGTCATTTTTCTGGAAACATTTAGTTCTATAATTCGGTATTTAATTTTAATCTTAGAAGGAATTATAAATTTAGATTTTGCCAATGCATTTGCATCTGTAAGGGAAGTAGGAATGGCAGTCTGATCCAGATTTATCACATTCTTCGCCAAAGAATCTGAAATTTCATTAAATCTGAAATCCATATGAGAAGGGATCTATTGTAAGATACACATTCTGTGCAAGCAATGGATTTGTTCTAAAAGAGATATAATGTTCAAGATCCTGCTTGAGAAACCTTTATTAAGAGCTTGCAAAGCAGATCATGAATCGAGATAGTAACACCATTCGTTTGTTGTGATGGAGGTAGATTCATATAGGCCTCAAGTCTGATACAATAGGAATAAGTCTGATACAATCAGGAATAAGTTTTCACAGGATTAATTTCTCAAGTACAAGGAGACTGAATAAATTTTAAATCCCAGAAATATTGTATTAATAATTAAATTGCAGTAAAAATTAATTTGTTATTAATATTTAAAATATATCAACACTCAATTTGTTCTATTAATGTATAAAACATATTAATAAAAATTCCTTTATTTAATTTTTTGATAAATGAAAATTATTCAAACAACCTTTTATAAACCATTGCTTTTAAAGAAAAACGTAATGGAGGATGGAATATTGATAAGCGTTCTTTGCTATTTGCTACTACTACTACACCACAACACCTTTGCCATTTGCTGATATACTAATATCCATTCAATTGTTGCTGAACTTTTCAAGTTCAGATTGTATCTACATATTTAAAAAACCTGCATTTTTAATCTCGCCATCTGGCACTTAAACTTATATGTCTGTATTTAAGGAGTGGCTGGTCGTAATCTTAATTGACTCTTTCCAATGACTCCGAACACTGTACCATAACTAATGAAACCAGTCGACCAGAAGTAACATCCATCATAAAACCCGAGTGTCCCACCAACACGCCAAATACTTCTTCCACCTCCCATTCCCTTAACAGTCTTCTTGCAAATGATCCTTTGTCAAGCGGCGACCTGCCCTGATGGAACAAAGGATTACGTACGGGAGCGCACATTCAATTATCACGGATTGGATGAGGACATCTCACCGAGATTTATCATTCGTCGAGATATGGGCTGAAAAGTTCTGTTGCGAGAGAGGGTTCAAAGTCCTCGAGGAGAAATTCAAGGGCAGTTTCTAATTTAGAAAAGAAAAAAAAGAAAGAAACAAAGCGGCCATGATATTTGTTAGTGTAAGGAAATGACATTAGATAAAAATGGACACATGTCACGATCAAATCTGATCTGATCAAATGTCTGTGTTTAGCGAGCTGTGCCGTTTGCCGCAATGTGAACTATAGGAAATGAAATATTTAGATACTAATCACATGATGTGCTAGTGGTCTGATGGTGCTAGAGATTAAGAAAGTGTTTTGCAATGCCTCACAATCTTCACACAATGGACTGGTAATTGGCAAAAATGTAACGAAATACTTCATTATATAATGATGGATGAATTATTCATAAAAATTATAATCATAAGATATATTTTAAACTTTTTTTTTTTTGTTATCGTATTGCTTTTAATTTTTTTCCATGATATTTAGGTTGTTTATGATGTAATGCAACTTATCGACATTTTTTGCTGACAGTATTTTATGAAAATCTTAATAATGAAAGTTTACAAGATAATCAATGTAACTTTCTTAAGTATAGCTATCTTTGCTTAGTATAGCTTTCAATTAACCATTGCAGAAAAATTAAATAACATTTTTTAGGGATAAGTACGAATGTTTCAAAGTATAGTATTTTAAAAAGATATTCTTCAAAAAAAAGCTTTACTAACTTTACATAATTAATCTAGTTACTAGCTTTTTTTAGTCTAGTTACTGGCTTTACATTAGCATAGCTTTACTTAATGATATAGTCATGCTAGAATGATTGAATAAGTAAAAATCAGATCAGATTGCCGTTCTGTTTCTCTATGATTTTGACATGTTCTTGTTCCATCTCACTTATATCTTATGTTGATGAGATCCCAGAACTATTATTATCTTCATGTAATTTCCTCTAAAATCTTTTTTTTTATTTAAAACGTGACTATCAATAATTGCAGAATAAATACGACTGTATACCAGAAGAAAAAAAATGAAATTCTTTCAATTTTAATTTGAATACTATTTTTATAAAAAGAACTAGGAACTCGTCATACATGGATTAAAAAAAAGTCCAACAATTCCTTCATTACCCTGTCACAGTAATTATAAATGCAATATAGCCCGGAGAGCATTTCAGTACATCTTATGCGATGACACAATATACCTCAGTAGCGGAAGTTGAGTCAGCAAAAAAATGTGTCATCTTTTTTTTTTTTTTTTTTTCTTCCTCCCTTCCAGTATGGCTCAAGTGCAATAGGCTTGATGAATCCGAGATTAATTACGAATCCCCAATACAATTACTGTTTCGGAACAGCAGAAGACCTACCACACAATGGCCATTGTGATCAGAAAGATGTAATTCGGTCTTCAGTGTGAGTGACACACCTTGACAGGCTGTCTGGCAGGGAAGGGAGGTAAAAACAGGTGTCATTATCCCAGAGCATCGGCGGGAAAAGTGAGGACAAAATGACGGTTGACCCTTTCACAACGCTTCGGTGAGTGCGGTCATTTTACTGGAAGAATCACTGCTGTGTCGAGCCACTTTCGCGGTGATAGACAGGTTAGTTATGAAAACGCCTGTTGCTTGTTACTGTCGTATGATATGTACGATAGTGGCGCAATAACTGCCTCGGAGATTTAAGATTATAACTGTAAATTTCCTGCTGATTATCCAAGAGAAAAATTTTTAAATTTCGATGTGTGGATTATAGGCCGTTGCGTACAATCTGTGAACATTTAATTTCCGAAATTTTTTAAAAAAATTTATTGTAATTTTTTATTTATTGTAATTTCTTGCCTATAATCCATGAATTAAACACTAAATAACCTTAAAATTTCGACGTGGGGGCTATAGACTGTTGTTTTTAATCTGTGGACATCTATTTCCTATTTTCTATTCTATTTTCAGAAAGTTTAAAAAAATATATATATATAAACCTTGTTTCTTATTAATATACTATAAATTATTGTAATTTCTTGCCTACAATCAATGGATTATACGCTAAAACCTTAAAATTTCGACGTGAGGATTATAGGCCGTTGCGTGCAATCTGTGAACATTTATTTTCCGAAATTTAAAAAAAAAAAAAATCTTGTTTTCATTAATATACTATAAATTAATGTAATTTCTTGCCTACAATCCACGGATTATACGTTAAAACCTTAAAATTTCGATATGAGGCCTATAGGCTGTTGTTTGCAATTTGTGGACATTTATTTTCTAGTAGTTTCACAAAAATATGTTCTATAAAACCATCACCTAAAAATGCGTTTTTGGCACACAAAAAAATTGACGAAACTTTGCATGAGGGAAAAATAAATAATCTTTTATATATAAAGGATTAAAAAAAACGGCATTGTAAGTAAACCGAACTTTAACAAAAATAGACAAAATTCTTAGCGTATCCTACATCAATGTGTACTAATAGATGAAAAAAGCTGGAGTGAAGTTATACACAGAATTAAACAGGTTTTATTGAAGGCTAGATTAGCAATTGACAGGGATGCTAATTAGAAGTTTCATTTCTCTAGTAGGAAGATTTAAAATGAAAAAAAGGCTTTGCCTTTTATTTTTTACCATAGTTTTTAAATGCCTATTATCCTTTTGGTTTCCACTATCTTAAATTTATAACATAATTTATTTAAAACGTTCATAACTGAAAGGTGTTTTATCAGTTTTATACCATGTGGATAAAAGCAGAACTTGATGTGCATATGGCACCCCAAAAAAGGAATCATCAGTTGTTCGCGGATTACAGACAGAAAATTGCGGTACTTCAATTGTCAGTCGAAGATAACTACTGGCCAATTATAACTAACTACTAGTTGCACTATGCAATAGTGTCTAACTACTGGAGCCATGGTACTGCTACGCCATAATCGTAGTTTAACATTATTGTGGCATCATTTAGCGTGCAAGACACAGCAGGCTCGATTTCACTAACGGAATGCGCTACAGTTATTGATTAAAAAATATAAAATTGTGATGGGGTTAGTAATGGGGTTCCACGATTGGGAAAAGGGGTATCGTTTTTGCCCAACATGATGCGCCCTGAAAGTTCTATTGGAAAGCTTCCTTCTTTTCACACCATTCTAAGGGATGACGTCAACGCATCATAATTGGTGCATCCCCATAAAATAATATTGACATCATTGAAAATGCACTGAAAAGACTAGTGTCCTAAAAATTATCAAAATTCCTAAAATTATCAGTTATTCCTAAAAATTTTCAGAATTTCAATTCTTATTTCATTTAATAAATTCTGCGAGTTGTAAATAACTCCCTATAACATCAAAATTCATAATTATAATTTTTCTCCTAGATGGAAAGAGATCCATCTAGTTTCTCATTCTATCATACTGCTTAGCGATTATCAGAAATTGAGATAATTGTTATCTATTTCGTTCCAAGGAGTGTGATTGATGTCTGAAATTAAGGACAGGCAATGCTGATTGATATTTTTTGTGATGATATTGGTCTTATGTAATTAATTATATGTATTTTTCATATTTACCAGACTATGAAATAATTTTTTCGAAGGGAAAAAATTTTTTTTGTTTGTTTGTCTGGAAACATATTTATTTTTTTTACTTATAATCATTACGTTAACTGCATAAATAAAGACGAGTGAACTATGCGCATGATTTAAACGAAATCTTAACGATATTTTTAATTGAAATTATCGACAATGAAAATAATTATAAGTTAGGATAGAACACGAAATGACATGCTGCTAGATCTATAATTCTGTAAAAGTCAAAACCATTTTGGGCATGCATCGCTGATTTGTGGCGATAACGATCTTAACCAGTCTTTTTTTCTTTACGCTTGTTTCTTCTCATATTACACGTCTCTCTATGTTATCATCGTGTTCTGGCTTGTTTTACTTTATTTTTAATAGAGCGTTGCCAAGTTATGCCATAACGGCGCATACATTAGGAGTGTTAACAGCGGTAGATACTATTTCACTTCCATTATGAAAAATGACTTCTGATAAGATGTAACAACATTGTTTAGCATCAGTATGAGTTTTGCTTGAATTCATTGAATATATTTTGCATATGAATATATTTTTCCGTAAAACGTAGTTTTTTTCCCCTTCTTTTTTATATAATATTAAGATGATAGTAGTAAATTTTGACACAATTGTAGATTTTAATCTAGAGTTTATTTTTAAGCAAATTAATTTTATACTGATTATATAATTCAGTAAATGAAATTTTTTTATATAATTTAAAAGACTTAAATAAATTTTCATTTATAATTTCATAAGCGAAACATTGAAACGTTTGTATATAAATGTAAATTTGTTAATAAATTTTTTAATGAATTTAACTACGATTTAATAATGACAGCAAAGAAATAAAAATACCCCTTATACATAATTAATAAGCTGGTAATAATTTAAATATAAGGAATATCTATCGCTAGTAATTTTGCAATGAGACTAACATGACTTTGTAACATGACTAATTTCGTAGATGACTAACATGACTTCGACCTTGACTATTTAATGACTTTTTTTAACTTAATGTCTTAACAAATTTTTCTTAGTAAATTTTCATCTACATTTTAAATATCTCAAAAACGAACTATAATATAATATTTGTCTAATTATTTTTTATTTATTTTATGATGACAACAATTCGGTTATCCAGAAAAAATAAGAAACAATAAATATAGAAATAAATATTATTCGCATGTATAACGACTGTGTGTTGAGGTAAGTTTCCACCGGATATTTAAATTTCAAGCCGTAATCCATCAGCCAATCGGAAATCTTATCTACTATCAACTCATTCCAATTGGCTAGCGTCCTACGACGTAAGATTTTAATATTCGTTGGAAACCAATCTTTAGCGATAAATAACGAATACATTGAAATTATGCCAGTGCTTTGTATTTTCCCCTAATGTAGCGTGTTCACTGAAATAATTTTTGTCATGACAACTTGTTGGAGAATTTCTGAATTTAGGGCAATAATTCATTTATTCTAGAATAATATTATATACAACGTAATATTATTTCATTAAATTAGATTTGATTAGTGAAAAGTTATTTATTTCATTGTGAAATGATTTTAAAATCGATAGTATTCCAACATATATTTTTAATTAAAAAAGCTGAACGTACACATGCGAGTGAGGAATGTGTTCCGTAGGTAGCTTTTTAAATTAAAAAGTCTCTAGGAAATGTTTATAGAAAAGAGTGAAGAGTTATAAGGGTTTTTCAAACTTACATATTCTACAAATTAAGTTATTGATGGACAGCATCTCAATGGTAACATCGTCTTCAAGAATAAAAAGTATGCCCCATATAACTGAAAAATTCTAAAAAGAAAATGTATATATCGTCAAATTGCTTGTATATTTTGAGAATTGAGATTTAATATTTTTAAAATGATATCTAAAAAAACCTTACTTTTATTTGAAATTCAAAACAGTAAGATGTGGCATTATCAATTGAAGCAATTTCATATCAAAAAATGCATTATCGCTAACCTATTCACATTGTCTTTTTTAGAGCTATGATGCATACGTACAATATTTTGTTACACTTTACAAATTAAGCATGGATTCCTTGAAAGAACTAAAATTGATGCGCGTGTCTCTTTACTGTTAGAGTAATACATATAAATTTATTTTTATAAATAATTAAATGAGGTTCTTTCTTTTTTTCAATTCGATAAAATAAAAAATCATTCAATATTTGAAATTGTGACTTAATATTTGTTTATTATTTTTCCAGTGACTATCCAATGCAAGGCGAGGGAAATGATCGCCAAGGTGAAGACAAGTAAAGTGTTCAATGGTAGGATTTACGCCAAGAGTAGGCCAAACTCATGTGTTGCAGATGTTGCCAATAGTGTCGATTTTGAAATCAAAATGGCTTATCATGATCTTAATTGTGACGTGAAACAAGAGGTGAGAGCATTTTCCCTCACCTCAATCCCCTAAAAACTGAATGAAAATATCTTAATATATTTTTTCAAGTAATGTCAAGCAATAAGTTTTAATACAGTATTTTGCATGCATTACATAAAGAAAGTCGAAACTCGTAGAAAGAGCGTAAAAATAATTCCCTGTTAAAAAATATAGTTGTTAATTATTAGGAATTAATCGATTTATTTAATAAGTATATCAACTAATCTTTTTATAATTAATAGAAATTTCATTATACTTAATTGAAGGAAATAGATTAAAATATTGAATACCTTTTTGAAAAACAAGTAATATAAAAAAAAAAATTTAAAGTCAATTCCTACTTTTTTATTATTATATTGCAGAAAGTTCTTTACAAATAAAGTTGAAATTTTCCTCTTACATCTGGCGCCATCTATTGGCAGATACATGCAACTTAAATAAAAAAAAACTAAAATTAATGAATTAAATTTAATTAATTAATTAATATTTGAACAAACTGCGTTAACATCCAGTGTCATAAACTACAAGTTCAAAAAAAAATTTATTTGAACTTGAATGGATGAATAAAAAGTATTTGATGAACAATTGAAAATGTGAACCAAGATATATATAGCTAGTGTGTGAACTAATAGTAGGAATCGAAAAAAGGGAAAATCATTTCCAAAATTTGGCTTACATTGTAAGAGAATTTAAATTTTTTCTTTATTGCTCTGAAACAGGATGCATTTTTGCAAAAATATAAATAAATACACAATAAAAAATTATATTGCCTTTTAAGCATTGCTAATGGAGTCTGAAAGATTGAAACAAGGTCCTAAATTTCTTCAAAATAGACTTCCAATTTTGTAATCAATTATCGCGAAAAGATGATGACTAATATTATTTCTTTTATCTGCACAGAATTTCGGTGAATTTTCGAACGACATCGTTATACAACACCACGACATGATCGTCACCAATCAGGACTTAGGTTTATCCGTCCACTGCCAGTACGACTTGTCCAACAGAAGCGTCTCTCACGGAGTTCAACTGGAGATCAACGGGTAAGTTGGAGTAGTACATAGTTTCGTGATCCCTTTAACATCCGCAAATTTCTTTTAGTCAAAAATTAATATATCTATTTCGGTAATAAGAAAACAAGAATTTAACATATCCCTTTCACCTGCTTTGATACTGCCTTTTATCACTTCAACAGCATAATGACATTTGTCATCACAGACTACAGCAGATACAGTTTGGTAATAATTCCTGACATTAGAGAGTTTTTGCATAACGTTTTTTTATCGTCCGATATTTTTTCTTCCTAGTGCGCATGCTCACAAGAAACATTGTACCTAGCGCGCATGCCCATAGGAATAGTTCAGTAGTGAAGTATTATAGATACGCATGCGCAATAGGTACAATGTTTCTTGTGAGCATGCGCAATAGGTACAATGTTTCTTGTGAGCATGCACACTAGGAAGAAAAAAATATCGGACGATAAAAAAACGTTATGCAAAAACTCTCTAATGTCCCTGATACAGAAACCAATGACTTTCGAATATTCAATTCATTCTGAATGGACCACAAAATATATATCTTGTGGTCCATTCAGAATGAATTCTATAGCAGCTATAGCCTGCTATATATATATATATATATATATATATATATATATATATATATATACTGTGTATAATATTTTAGTATATATATTTTTTAAATTACAGCAGAATCGCATTTTTCGAAAATTTTAATATGTTGAATTCTTAATCTAACTCTATAATTTATGGAAAACATTTTGCAGAGATCACAAAATTCTATTCTAAAATTGCATATTCGAGGCTCAGTGTTCACTCGAATAGGAGGATTAAGATTCGAATCTGCTGGTATCTTTAGAGTCATTGATTTCAGAAACACCAGACTTGATGAAGATTATGCCAGCATGTGTAAAATACCTCATGTACATAATTAGACAATCTTTTTTTTTTTTTTTCCTCTCTCTTACGACATACAATAGGCAGCATTTACCCCTAAAAGTCTTCAGGGAAGTTACTCATCTTATCGCCCTTAGGTGTGGGTTATTCGGGGCATACATTAGTAACACACGAAGGCCACCGATGTTCAACAAAAAATAAACAATGTATCTTAAATTTTATTATAGAGATCAAAATAATTACTGATCAATGTTATTGAAATTAAACTTATTACACATACAATTTTATTTAGCATTTTTTTTTTTTTTTTTTTTTTTTTTTTTT
>BPLQ01002047.1:62663-169140 GCA_021605075.1 Caerostris darwini
ATCCTGTGGCAGAGGAGGAGGAGAAGCAAGCTGGACGACGACTCCACCACCCACAGCACCCGCTCCTTCGCGTCACAGTACTTCATGAACGGAAGACACTGATAGCCCCTCCCCCACCCCCTGGATTCACTTCTCGAACAAGACCTCCCGCACTGATTATGGCTTAAGAGGACATGACACACTTGGAGCACACATCGAACTATTTTTTTTTTAATCCACGTCAATCAACAATGCAAAAAAATCTACATCAAGAGTAATTTTATTGTGTCACAAATACTTATTTAAGAGATTTTTTTTAAAAGACAGTTTAGTAAAATTACCTAATTTCCATAATTATTGGTGCCAAGATGGTATACTTACCGATAATAGTTTTTTTTTCTTAAATTATTATTTATGATAATTTTTTGCCCATTTTAAAGTACAGGTTTCTATTGATTAATTTGACTTGATTCAATTCAAATAATCAATTTTATACCAAAAATATTAATTTATTTAATTTAATGAAACTGAATTCATGTTGTCAGGGGACTCACTAAAATGAAAATGAAAATAGATAAAAATATCGATCGAAATTTCCTTTTTCACCATTGACTATTTAAATTAATTGTAATTTGTGGCGACCAGAATATCACTATATAGAGATATCTCCAGTTGCATAAGCAAATGATCATAGCCAATGAAAGTCAAACTACAAAATTTCTATAATTTTATAGTTTCTGACGTATAATTAAAAAAAAAAAAAAATTGCTAATATGTAGAGATCTTTTTTTAATAATTTTTAAAACTCACGATCCATACATAAAAGACTATCAACAATCTTTAAAATGTTGTGCACAAATTTGCATATTTCGAAGTAAATGGCTAATTCATAAATTGCACACCCATAATTATCATTAGCAATCACGATTAAAAAAAAAAAAAAAAAGACTGTTAACTCCAAGTATTTCATGTACTCTTTCGTAGCATTCATGAACTACGACACAAAGGTTCCTTTGTTGGTTGTTTATAATTTTAAGTGATATATGTGTTTTTTTTTTCTCTTAATTATTATTTCCCGTTTTCATTTTCAAATACTTATTTATTTTTTACACTTCACCTGTTCAACTTACGTCTATATTTGCCAAAGATTAAATAAATCGAACAAACAAATAAAAATCATGCAGGTTTTTTTTTTTTTTTTTTTGATCCCGCTCATAAACATATTCAGCTCAATTTCCAACATTTATTATTTGCTTATATATATATCCTTTTAGCAGTATAACACATTTATTTTTAGTTAAAATAATTCCTTTATTTATGTGTTCCTAACTGATAAAAATACTAAAAAAAAAAAAGAAAACTATTTATATAATATTAGGATGCTAGTCTATACAAATATTATTTCCAAGTCCAACCGCCCATAGCGTGGAAAATTGCCAATTTCAAAAAGAGCGGTATCATAGGGAAGGAAATATCATTTCATAAAGATTTAAAAAATTTTTAATAATCAAAAGTTTACATTATACGAATATCAAAAGAAAAACTAGATGAAAAACTTTCCACACACTTTATTACACTGATTTCTTTCAAAGCAGCTTTGCGCCGCGTCTATCTGACCAGAGCCCCTCACAAGCAATCGATTCCTCCATTTCCATTGTTAAACCGGATGTTTACCATTCCACGCTGTCAGTGGTTGGACTTTCACTAGCTTAATTATAAATGAGAATAAATTTGGAATATTTATTTCATTGTAATTTTTTTTTTTTTTTTTTTATGTTTTGTACTGGTTTATTTATTTGTTTTGTGATAAATACATGCAAATATGTATTTCACGAAATTAAAGTGTTTTTTTTTATATTTATTTATTTAGTATGTGTGTGTTTGTGCAGCTTTCACTTTGTCATTAGTACAATGTATGCTATAGAAGCTTGGGATAATTTGCATATTTATTTATTTATTTAATCAATATTAAACGTGGTCATTTGAAATCCACTAAATTATAGAATCTATGTTTACATAAATCATGTTATTTATAATCATTTACACCTCATTTGTAAATTGACAAACTTTCTTCAATATTTATGTTAAAATATAGAGCTGGAAACTCGATTTCATATTTATTTATATCTGTATAGTTTTCAGTATTACATTATGTTTTAGCACTCCATGAAAACATTATGCAAAACTGAAAACTTAAATTGAATTCCTCGTGATATCAATGTTTCGTCCATTAAAATATTTTGTATGTTTATTAAACAATGTTTAATTGAGTGGAAGTAATTTTTTTATGGTGTTTTTTTACTTTTGTATAAAGAACTTTATAAAAATAAAATGGTTTCAAAATATGTGTTCTTATTACTTCACAAAACATCTCAATTTTACATTGGTTTAAAAAAAAACCTTAATTATATTGAAATACTAAAATCTTAAAAAAATTAAAATAATAATAATATTAATAAAATCTTCTATTCAAATCTGCTAATTATTTACAGAGATGATTGGGATTACCTATTAAATTTTTTGAATTATGTGTCAAATTTTCGAAAATAGTGCGAGTAACAAATTACACATCAATCCCCCCTTCCCCTTTTTAAGCAAAATTGAAAGTAAAATGTAAATAAATCGTTACATATATTGCTACTTTTATTATTATTTATCATTATCCCATCCTACAAAATCCATTCAACTTTCTTAAACATATTTATTTCAAACAAAGGGAAAATATAATCAGATTTCATAAATTTCAGAGCACAATCCCACTTGTAAATAAAAAAAAAAGAGAAGTCAATTAACTTAATTTGCAAATAACTTTGAAAGAATAAGAAAACATTATAATTTATGTTCTTAAGACAGGCGAATTCTAAAAATATTATTGAAATTAATATATTAATAGTTTTGCATAAAATAATAAAAATATTTATAATAAAAAAATTATTAAATATTTATAAATATAAAAAAACTTGTAAAGTTAAATTCTTTTTCTGAAATCTTTTATAATTCGACAACTGAATAACCTTTTTGAATAAGAAATTCAAATTTAAAACAAATTTGGTCATTGGTTGCAATTTGACAATAAAATTTTATTAAGAAAAACTGTTTTGGAAAACAATACATATTAATCAATAGTGTTGCAACTACAATAAATACAATTGATTTACATTATTAAAGTGATTTATTCCTTAATATTGTTTTTGTTCCATTAGACTACAATTTTTCCATCAATCTTCAAAAATGCAAATATTTCTGCAATATTTTTTAAACTTGTAATTCAAAATTCATAATAAATTTTAAAATATTTAATCATAGTGACATATTGTTTTTAAGGCCCAAACATTGTTTCAGCAAATGAAATTGTTTTATTTTTGATGAAAAAAAATGATACAAAAAGTTTTAAACATTTGAATAAGAAATTCAAGTTTAAAACAAATTTAGTCATTAGTTGCAATTTGGCAATAAAATTTTATTAAGAAAAAAATTTTTGGAAAACAATTAATGCATATTAATCAATAGTGTTGCCACTACAATAAATACAATTGATTTACATTATTGAAGTAATTTATTCCTTATTAAGGTAATCAGAATTGATATTTTGTTTTTAAAACTGATAGTAAAATAAGCAATTATAAAAATTATTTATTTAAATAAATACTTTATCCTTTATTTTCCTAGAAATTTGGTCCAATTTTTATGAGTGATAAATCTAAAAAAATTATTTTCTTTGAAATAAGGAATGCAGTTGTGTGTCCTTTTTTTTTTTTTTTTTTTTACATGAAATGAACTTTTAATGAAACATATTTATTATAAAAGCAATAAAAAGACAAATTTTAAAAAATATATACATTATTTTTATTATTAACTATGATGAACAACTGATTGATTCACATTTATTAACAATGTCAGTTTTTATGTTAGATGAATTTTGAGAATAAGAGTCCTCAATCCTTCGATAGACAGCAAGAAATTTGTCACCTTTATTCCTCGACACTTTTTTAGCTTCTTCAGAGCTCTCAAAGATTTTAACAACTACAGGATCTTTTTTCTGAAATAATATTTAATCACAAATAAAACAACAGCATTTTTTTTTAAATCATAACATATTATCAAACTAATTAATTTTAAATCCTATCTTATAGTCATGGTGCCATTTTTTAACGTAACTTCTGGTATTGTTTGCAATTTTTAGCTTTTTTTCGAATTACCTTGGAATCCTATAATCTAACTTTTGATCATCTTTCAATTATTGATAAAAAGTGTGTTATATAATATTTACATATAATTTTCACAACTAATAAAAAATATTGTAGTTATATGTTTTTTAAACCATTTTAAATACTATTTATTGAAGTTTGCAAAAATGATTAAATTTTTATTAAACGCAATATATAATCTTTTCAAAAAAGAATCCCTTTTAAATTTTGGCAGAAAGTTTATTCAAAGTTTCACAGAATCAAAATAATGAGTTTAAAAAATAATAATCACTTAGTATGTGATAGAATAATATAACACTTAGCTAGTTCACTGCTATGAAAAACATATTCAACATACTATCCCACATAAAAGCTGCCTGTTGAAAGTATTTTAGATTTTCTCTTATATTAAGTTCTTTTTTTCAATTAGTAGTTCTGAAATAAGTAGTGTATTTCAAAAATATATTCTTTAAAAAAATAACTCCCTTTTTAAAATTTTTAAAAAAAAAAAAAAAAAAAAAACTGAAAATCTTTTAGAGAAAGAAATCCTTTTTAACCATTTTTTTAAAGTTAAAAAAAAGTTACCTGATAATTAAGAAAGATAATACTTCCATATAAATCTCTCTCATTATTTAATAATAGATTCAAAAAAATATCCTAAATATTTGACAGAAATTTTGTTTGTCTATACATTAGTCATTCTTGAAAGCTCTTTTAACTGTATGAATATTTGTACCTTTAAATAACACAATAAATCCAAGTAAAAGTTAAGAAAATTAATTGAATGAACTTTAATTATTTTATACAATGTCATAATTCAGCCACAATTATATTGACAAAGAAATATTCATTTATAATTTTTTTTTCATGGTAGTGTATCTATACAATTCTATTATTATGTGTTTTTAGATTAAATAAAAAAATTTACAGACAATTAGGTTAGCAAAAGTTTCATATGAAAAATATATGTTTGGCTTTAAAAAGTAGAAAATTCAAATGTTAAAAATGGTTAAATAAACAACTATGTAATATAAAAATAAATACTGGCAAGTTAATATTTATTTATATTAGAATCATTTACTATTATATGAGAGAGATAAAAAAAATTTAAATTTCATAAAAATAATATATTATATTCTTATACATTACACATCACACACATATATTATATATATTCACACACACACATATATATATATATATATATATATAAAGTAATTATATCTGATCTTCATGGGAAGCCAATTGTGAGTTTAAAATATCTACTAGTAATATTATATGAAGCAATTATATTACAAATAAGCTATAGTAAAAAATACATCTAGCTTGATTCAATAGAAAAATCAATGATTTCTTTAAACAATTGTTCAATACATTAATTTGTTATATAAAAAAACATATTTAATCATTTTTCAGCAATTGTGTTATTGAATAAATTGCATATAAATTTGAATTATTATCAATAAAATATGTATTAATAAAAAAAATTTTAATTTATAATTTAACATTTTTAATATTTAAAACTTAATAAACATAGAGAAAACCTATGCAAAATACATATTTATAATAAACAATACATGATGGATTAAATAAACAATTAATCCATCATGTATTACAATGATTATAAAAATACATTAATATATAGAGAGAGAAAATTTAAAATTTCCAAAGAGAAAAAAAAATTATAAATATTTACCGCTTCTTCATCAGAAATTCTTTGAAAAAGAGGATGTTCATCTAAATGTTTAACCATCCACTCATGAAGCTCCTTTACATCAGTAATAGTATATACAATACCCTACCAAATTAAAATGAAAAATAATTTTATCATCCATTAGAAATTACTATACTATATAATAATTAAATTATCTATACTACTTTTTTTATGCACTAAAATTTTTAAAATTCTAATATAAAATTTAAAAAAATACATCTGAAATTATATTTACTTCACAGAAAAAAACTTTCGGAACAAATATTAATTTGACACATCTCAAAATGCTCAAAGTATGGGAAAAAAAACAAGTAAAAAAATTTTAAATTACTATATAAAGTTAAAGTTCTACTTATTTGGTTTTGTTTTAAGAATCATTCCAAAATATTGAGTAAATAAATAAATGAATAAATATTAATAATGTTAAAACTTGTACATTATAACCAAAGTAAGAAGTATATTAGTCATTAATAATTGTAATAAAAATGTAATAAAGCAACAAGAAACAGTACAATCAACATAATATAATCTACTTTGCATTTTATATTTCTACTATGCCTCAAAGGGTTGAAATATTCTTAAAGCAGTTAAAAAATCCCCAATTTGAAATTTTTTTTTCAAGCATTTAAAATTAACAAGCAGCTAAGTATTTTAATAAAAACTTCACTGCTGAGTATACGGATATTTCTGTTTTCTGTATGTATAAAACAAATCAAAACCAGACTGCAATATAAAACCAGAATAAAATTCTCCAAGAAATCAATACTTTTTTTTTTAATCTATAAAGTTACAATAAGTATGGAAGTTAAGGGACACTTTCATTCTCTAAGTTAGGAATTAAAAATAGCAAAAAGTAAAGCAAAACATAGAATGTTGGCATAATAATGTGATAAATCTTTTTAATTTTTGTATCACATTTCATTACAACAATTTTACTAATCACAGGGATGAAAAACGAAAAACTGATTTTTATAGCAGCTTTGTAGAAGGGCAAATTGCATTTTTGTAACAGCTTTGTAGCAGGGCAAATTGCATTTTTGTAGCAGCTTTGTAGCAGGGCAAATTGCATTTTTGTAGCAGCTTTCAGTGGTTTGATAGCAGGGCAATTTACATTTTTGTAGTAGTAGCTTTCTCTCTCTCTCTCAGTGGTTTTGCAGCAGTATACTCTTACATTGACAGTTCTTCAGAATTCAAAGATTATAATAATTAATTTTATATTATTTAACAATCATATGATTGAAATAAAATCACATAATTTGTACCACAGCTGAATTAAACTCAATTATTTTGTGTTATATTCGAAATTCCATACAAAACTAATTTATTGAAGTATTTATAAGAAGAAAATTATAATTATAATTATAATTGAATGTTAAAATTTATTTTTTATTTAATACATAAATAATAAAATAATTTTTTATTTGATGTATATTAATAAATACAACCATTATTGAATTGGACACATTTCATGTAATGGATATATTTGTTAATATTTTTTGTATTTTTTAATGGCTAACAATTTTTCTTTATCCTTCTTGCAAACTTCAAATGTTTTGGAATTCTTAGCAATGAATATTTTTAATGGATTTCATATAAAAATATGATTATTAAATAATTTAATAGAAAAAATATATTAAATTTTTCTCTTAATTTTGTTTAGGCATGCTATTTTTACGTTGAATATGTTATTTAATTAAAATATGAATTATTTTAAATAAATGGTAATAAGAAATAAGATTCATTTAAAATTTAAAAGTACCAAATGATATACAACTTTTGATTGAGTAAGAAAAAAAAAAACGCTTATATATTTACAATAAGTTATTTCGATTTGTATAAGCAAAATGGTCTTTTTTAGTTTTAAAATTAAATCTAAAATTATATGCATTCAATTTTAGAAAAATACAAAATGTAGCACAAAAAAAACAATATCTCATGCATAAGGAGAATTAATAATAATTACATATAGATAAATAATGCATAAATGTCATAAATATGTTTTTAAATATTATTTAACAAATCTTATTTTTGAGAATTTTAATGTTTCTAGATATAACATGGTTATAGATTTTCTCTAGAAAAAAATGTGCTTAAGAAATTTAGTTCAAGTAATAAATGGGAAATAAAAAATTGTTGTAATATTTCAAATGAAAGATTACAGCTAATTTTAAAATTATTATTAAAAATAAGATTATTTTAAAATTTGAATATTATTTAACAAGATAATAAATATAAAAAAGAGACAAATAAAACATATTAGTTGTAAAGAAAAGATTCAAAAACTTTTAGAAATAAAAAAAAAATTATGCTTGGCGGTAAATAATTTACAAATGTAAAATATTAATCAAATTTGCAATTAATTTATATTTAATGTATTTATTTGAAACAGTTATTGTAGAAACATTTAGTATATGTTCACAAGCAAATTATTTATCCTATTTGTTACTATAAAGGATAATAGATGGCGCCACGATATCGCCTCGTATCATTTAAAAATTTTCATCCCATTACAAATTTTGTTGTAACTAATGAATCCTACCGCCAGCAAAAACGTCATAAAAACGAAACTCTTGTAACATTGGTTGAATTTTACCTCCTCTAATAAAGATCTTAGAAAATTAGCTCATTCATATTAAGCTATTTTTCTGGGTTACTAAATCAAAATAAAGGAAAACTCTCATGTTTGATGCAAAAATATGAAATTTACCGTTTTTGTAGCAATTTGGCGCAGAGTATCCCCCTGAGTTGTCTAATAAATCCTATCGTCAGAAAAACATCATAAAAACAGAATTTTTATACCATTGGTTTATTCTTACCCCCACTATTAACGATTTTAGAAGATAAGCTCATTCTTATTAGTCAATTTTTCTGGGTTACTAAATTAAAAAACTAATTTTTTAGCGTAGTTTGGCGCAAAAATGCGAACTTTGCCGTTTTCGTAGCAGAATGTAGCAAGGCATGAATTTTGGAACAGTTGAACGCAATTGGAGCAGGTTTTCCACCCCTGAATTCAGAGCATATTTAATTTTGAAATTTTAGAAGCATGTTATCATTTCAATGTATTTTATCATTTTATATCTCAAATGAAATATATAGAATTTCTCTTTAATGTGAAAGATAAAAAGTTAAAATTAAATTTTATATTTTCACACTTGATATTTACAATTTTTAAATATTACTTTTTAATTTTGTTACAGAAAAAAAAACCGTTTCTTACACTATTTATTTATCAAAATTCTTTTATATCTCTAACACCTAAATTAGCATTTATTTTCCTGTAAAAAAAATTTAATGTAAAATAATCTTAACAAGTTTTAATCTTTTAGCATTATATGTTTATGTATAAAAAAAATGTTTGTATGTTTGTATATAGACTGTATAATATTAAAAAAGTTTTTTTTAAAAATTATTTTCGGTACTTACGTATTAACACCACCTTAGCTACAGTTGCGCCAATAAAGAGCAATCTTGTTGATCGCACGCACACGCAGTTATCTTTTGAACGCCAACCGCAGGTACAGATTTGGTGGTTTTTAAGTGGCGCCAATCTGCACTTCATTGTAGCTGTTAGATTGGCGCAACTTAAAAACCACCAAATCTGTAGCTGTTAGATTGGCGCCACTTAAAAATCACCAAATCTGTAGCTAAGGTGGCATTAATACGTAAGTACCTTATTTTCTTAGCCTTATATGAATTGTCTTATTTTTAAACTCAAGTTTAATCAATAATACTTACACCAACACGTAATATATAGGCATATTCAGATAAAAGTTGAGGGCTTATGATTCGCCATTTGTGCTTTTTAGCCTTGAAATGAGGATCAGGAAAAAGAAAAAACATCTTGCTTAGCTAGAAAAAATAATAAATTAATATCACAATTCTACAAGGTGAGTAAATTAAATGACTTTTAGGTTATAAATTTTTAATAATTCAATCAAATATTTAACAATAATATGAATTATATGAATAATTTCACAAAACCATTTTATCTTACAAAATGTTGAAAATAATTTAAACTATTATAAAAACATATGAAGACCTCAAACAATCTTATGTGGTATTTTATATACAATAGAATTGTCAGTTTTCTTCCTTACTAAACAAAAATTGGGTGTATTATGCTTATAAAAATCATGTAAAAAGATTTGATGAAGTACACAAAACATTCAAGAATGAAATTCATAATGTTAATACACATAGTCTATAGCAGTGGTAGTCAATCTGGTCCCTACCACCCACTAGTGGACATTCGAGCTTTCATGGTGGGCAGTAGGGATTTTGTTGGTTACTGTTCCTTTTTCAAAATTTTATTGATTTTTTTAAATTTTTAAATAGAAGAATTTTCAAGTATTGTTTAAAAATACCTGTCGTATACAAATATATGGAAAATGATATTCAGTTCACCGATACCTTTCCCTAAAATATTTGGTAAGAAATTATTATTGTATGCTTTAACTTGCTATAATTCTGTTTTATAAATAAAGTTACTTCCGTACTTCATAAATCACTCCAACTGTGGAACCTGCGGGTGGTTAAAAAATTTTACTGCTAACAGAGATACAAAAGTGGGCGGTAGATATAAAAAGGTTGATTACCGCTGGTTTATAAGAAATACTGAAGAATATAGTATAGTGCTGTTTAATAGCATTTAAACGAAAATGAAGCCAATATTTGATAAAATTATTCCACAAACAACTGTAAAACAAACATACCAGCATTTCTTCCACTAAACACTAATTTTGATTTATTAATAAGTTATAAGAAAATTGCAGAGCAAAGGTTCAAATATATGTATGATAAAAAATAATAATTTGATTAATTAATTTATTCATTAAAAAGTTACTGAAATTTTACATAAAAACTATAAAACTAATTAAATAGATTTATCAAAAATTAAGAAAAATACATGCGGCTTTATTTCCTTCAGTTTATCTTTTTCTCACACCCACACATATTTAAGATTGAAAATACATAAAAAAAAAATGTTCATTAAAATTTACAATATTTTGTGATAAAATGATTCAATAATATTTATTTTGTTTTTATATGATATTATTATTGTTAAAAACTAAATGTTGCATAGATTTAATTTTAATTTTATTTTATTTTAATTTAAAGATTTATTTAAGCAATTATGTATCAATTAAAATTCAAGAAAATTCTTGCACATCAATATTTTATATTATATATAAAATATTGATGTAATATTATTATTATATATAATTAAATAGAATAAATTTGCATAGAATCTTATAAAACATAAGTAGTTTTTAAAAGATTAACATTCTTCTTATTAAAAATTATAAGAAATTTTAGTTTTTAATATTCATTATTTTAGTTGTCAAAACTCACTTTCTAACGACAAGTCACAATATATAAGAATATCTGCACAATGATTATGTTGAATTCTGAAGTAAATTACTTAGTTCCAGCAGGTAATTGATTGTTACATTAAATAAAGCAACTTATGAATACTGCAATATGAATTTCTTCAAAATTTGACTGCTAATATTTAACAAATAATCTAATAAAAAAGAAAAAAATCTCTTTGACTTCATACAATTTTTATTTAAATTTCTTTTTCATAACATAAATTCTAGGTTTTCTATAAACTAAATCTTTTTCTTCTTCTTCATTGGCGCAACAGTCCCATAGTAAGGCAATAATGCCTCTGTCCAATGGCAGATTTTGTGACAGGAGATGTTTTTCTTTTTATGGTGTAAATTAGTCAGCCCTATCCCCAATACTCTATAGTCATATTAGATTGGGATCTATGGTTTAAAGTGAATTTTGAAACATTACAAACATTTATGGCTATTGCTGGAACTTTAATCCAAAACATGTGATACTGGATGCCAGAGTGCTATAGACTGAATAACTATGAATAAAAAAAAATTAATATTTCAGTTGGATTATTTAATTCTGACAGATAACAAAAATAACTTACTTGTCCTTTTTTAAAGAAATTTGGAAGGTATTTCATAGCATTTGACCTCAAACAAGCAATGTTTTTATACTTTCCAGGGTAATGTAAACGTAAAACTTTTATACGTTCTTGTACATAATCGGAGACTTTTACACGAATCTCCAAACCCAGCATCAATGTATCAGGAAACAAAGGGGATAGTTCAACTATAGTTAGATATGAAAAGAAAAACATAAAATATATATTTATATAGGAATACATTTAAGATGCATAAAATTTTTTAACAAATTACATTTGTGAGATTTAAGTTTTACTGCCTGAACAGAATGTTTTCATCTTATACATATATTATACACAATAATTTAACATTTGCTTATATACTTATTTCATACAAGTTAATATTTATATAATTAGATACTATTACAGGGAATATATAAGTCATATTTATTATTATAAAAACCATTAAGGTATTTGTTTGAATGTGGAATATGTATTATCTAAAAAAGTACAGGGAAACCCCGTATAATATGACACTTAGAATCCTACAAATTATGTCATACAATTTTGTATTTTATGAGGTACAGAAATAGTACTAAAAGCAAGGTTAGTTTAAAATATTAATATGGTATTTTTTTAATGAAAAGAAATGCATTTATTTAAATAACAACTAATCAAAATCTTTACATACTTAAATTATTGATGTGTTTTGATCAACAATATGAACATTACATAAAGCTTTCTTTGCTAATAACTATTATGAAACATTTTAATAAAGCAGCTAATGAATATTACAATCTGAATAATTTTGTTCTCTTTTAATATGATAATATATATTTTTTTTAATTTTTATGTGTTTGAATGTGTTTAAAAAGGTAATATTTAGCATTATTTTAAAAAGAACAAAATGATAATATACATTTAAAAAATTTTATCTTAGGTAAAAATGTAGTAAAATGGTAAAAGTTTGCAAATTTACTTAAAATAAAATTAAGACCTCTTTACACAAATCTAACACATATAAGCTGGAATAAAAAATATTGAATAAGATGGTACATGTTTTTAAAAACTATTTTCATGCTCTGCATTTATGAGGCTATCCATGAATTTGCTATGAAAATGAAATATTTTAAGGAGATCAAATTTTACAGGTATTTTATGTAATGTGCTATGAAACCAATAAATTATTATTAAAATTGTTTGCCTTTGTTTAAGAACGACAATAAAAAACATACATATGTACAATATAAAGTGCATATAGAGGGTGTTTACATAATTTTACAATGATTTTGAATATATATATATATATATATATATACACTAATATAAGAATTTTCTTTTTTAATATGCTCAGTATAACAGCCATTTTATTGAACTATCATATTAATCATGATTTTGCAAGGTAAAAGAACTTTTCTTGATAAATAATGATGTTGATTTTGTTCCACTCCTCCACTACAATCATTCAGAATCCATCTAATGATTTGGGATGCAGGTTATAAAGACTTGTTTGAAAAGCACAAATACAGTAATCAATGGAAGATCACTGTTTATTTTCACTATCACTGTTCATTATTTATTTTCCAGTAATATTTTAAAGAAATGGATAATTTTAATAATGCAGACTATAATTAAATACTATTCCGAATTGATACAATTCAGATTTTACTTTTTTAAATTTAAATTTGATTTATGGAGAAAGTAAAAATTATTACAAAAATGTCTGAACATCTTCTGTATAATGTTTCTTATTGACACATTCATTATAATATGTCTTTTATATAAAAATAAATAATTTTTTATGGTTTTGATTTTTATTGTTGAATGTATATGTGTTGTTTGAATGCAATTTACATTACTTTTATTATAAAACTATATAAATGATCCATCAAAACATCCCTGTTTTAAAATCATATATAAATTTAAATAAAAAACCAATTTATAACACATAAATATTGTATTTAAAGGAATATCAAATATTTCACATAATATAATCTTATAATTAAATTATTACATTACATCAAGGAGTAAAATAATCATTAAAAATATAATTTCTTTCGATAAGTATTGAACGTTAAAATAAATATTCTGAGAAATAATATAAGACAATGTGCATTGAAAATTAGTATTTTTATGCAAACTTTTTCATGATAATTGAGTCAATTTTCTTTAATGAGAAATCTGTGGCATTTTTAGAATTTCTCTTACTAAATTTTACTATTTCCAACATAATTTCTCATGAATTCTTATTTATGATGATGTAACATATATATTTTTAATATACTTACCCAACAACCCACCATAACCACAGCCTACATCTGCAAATTCAACTTTTGCATTGGGATTAGAGGTGTCCTCTTTAAAAAAATCTGGATATAAAGGAGCCCAATCCATGTGGTCAGGAGTCAATGGGCTGAAAATAGCATTTAAAACTGTAAAGATTCATAATGGACAAATCGTACAAAAATAATTTCAAAATTTACGGCACTATCAGCAGATATATAAATAATTTACATTTCATTACTATTACATATTTAGTTATTTATTACAAGATTTTCACAAATTTTAATGAAATGTAAATTTAACAATAAATAAAATATTATGCTTTCGATGGATTGCTACGTAAAATTTTTATTATTTTCTTTACAATTAAATAAGATTATGAATATTAATTTAATTTCTATGTACAAAGTTATGAATTTCATTTCAGAATGAAAGAAAATAACGATTTTTCAATACTTACTAATCAAAATTATGATCAGCTATAGGATTTGAATGTGCCCTTTGCCTATAATATCGCTTCTGTGGTAAATGAATACTTGCCATTTTTCAGAATAATGTAAAAACTGATGAACATGCGGCAAACCAAACTATTGCTTGTCAACAAAACGTAGCCTACTGTGATGCCAAATTCTTGATGAGTAATTATAAAAATATATGTTAGCTAACTTCTAGCCCTCCTTCATTTATATAAAAAAAAAATGCATTTAAATTTTAAATATAAAAATTCTATCTTCATATGAAAAGAAGATAATTAAAAAAAGTATATAGTAAGTAAAAGTGCAAAAGTAATTTCAAAATTTACGATTTAACAGAAATATGTCAAAGTAAGTTTGATGTATTATTGAATGCAATGGAATTCAACAATGGAGAACATGAACAAACAAACAAACAAATACATTTCTTCAACCAATAAGCATATGAGTTTTCTTTGTTTAATAATACAACCTCTAATAATATAAAAAATACTCTTTAAGATAGCTTGATATTAATGGAAGTATTGTTAAAATTACGTCAATTTTCATTAGAGTTCCAGCCCAAATTTATACAATTTTACAAATAATTTTACAATTTTATAATTTTTTATACACATCGTCTAACAATATTAAAAAAAATACTTTTTAACGGAACTATAGATATATTACACCTATTTTTTTCGGATAAAAAAAATTCCAAACAAAATTTCATTCCATAAACTTATTATAAGAATTGAAATTTATTATATGAACTTTTCTTAATGTATGAGAAATATTAATAATAAATTATCAGAAACCATAAGGCTTTAGTATAAAAATATGTTATAAACTTACATTGCACTAAATTACACCGAAAATGCTTTGTAGTTTCTCCTAACAATTCATGATTAACAACAACAACTAACAACGTTATCACCATTTTTCAATTGTTCCATTATGAAAAATCTTGGGTCATCTTTAATATAAAGTATTCTGAAGATTTTGTATAGTAATAATCAATTTATTATCATAGAAATTTATGTAACTATAGAAATTTTTTCAGAGGATATACTAATCCATTAATATGCTGTCAAATGGGCTCAATGAGAAGGTGAAGAGAAAACAAACTTCCAGGTCGAACCCTTGGCTGATTTAGACAAAAATTATGGTGGCAAAATGTAGGTGTGATGTAACAGATCTTCGTTGAATGCATTCCTGAACAATGCTGAATGTGCTACATATCTGTCGTTATATAAAGGCGAATCTGAAAACAACATGTGAATAAAATTCTGATTTTAAAATTCCCCATGAGCTGATTAGAATAATTTAAAATGGTAGACTGGAGAGTATTTATGTTTTATAGAATGAAATTTTGTATTGTAACCTCCCCAAAAAATAGACGGGATTTTTACTTTAATTCCACTGAACTCAGACTGTTTAAAGATAATTTATATATATATATATATATATTATTAAGGGTTGTGCTATTAAATGAGGATTATTTTAACTTTAAAAATGTACAGTGAAAGCAACTTTTTTATACATATAGCGGTAGGTTGACAAAGTGTATGAGGAAGTGAAAATTAGGGATGGTAAAAGTCTCAAAAACTCGCACCATCATTTTCCGAAAAAGGCACGCCAGACAACCATATATTAATGTCTATCTTTTTTTATCTAATACTAAATATCCCTGCTTAATCATAGACAATAAACTTAAGTTTCGACCTCAAATCAAAGAAAAATTTGGAAAACTTTTAATCTGACTCTGTCATTCATTAATAAATATTCTAAATTAATTTTGCCAAACAAAATTCTTCTCTACAAACAAGTTCTTAAGCCTATTCTTACTTACGCTGCCCCAATCTGGTGTCTAGCAGCGAAATCTAGCAAAACAAATCTGTACAAATTATTCGAAACAAACGTCTTCGTATCATCATTGGTGCACACTGGTTCATCCGTCACTCTACATTCCACCAAGATTTAAATATTTATTCTATTGACAAGTATATTACAAAACTTTCTAGAAATTTTTTCACTACTATTGCTACCCACGAAAACCCTCTCATCAGAGCACAAACTATTTTTACACAATTCAATGGAAAATACAACCATCCTTATTGCACTTCTAAATGGAATCGATGCCTCAAACAACCATAATTTTCAGTTCATTTGTTTTTTCTACTTGTGCTCAATAACTTCCAGTCTTTCTTCCAATATTAATTCGCATTCATTTCCAATTTTTATACCAATAGCTTATGTTTTTCTCATTTCTTACCCCATCGCTTCTCAGATATTTTACTTCAACGCCTACCATGTTCTGCTCTGTAAGATTTAGTATCTAAACTAACTGAAAGTAACAGTTCGATCTTCTCCAACATACTTTTTCTCCCCTTTGACCTTGGTACCTATTAGGGATTGCAATATCGGACCAAAAGTCTAATACCGGTATTCGTATTTTTTAGATCTTAATACCGGGATACCGGTTTTAATATCGGTAGTAGAAATTTGAGAAAAAGAAAGAAAACACAGGTGTTTTTTTGTTTCATTTGCCAGCTTTATCAGAGAATGTAAATATCACAAGAAAATTTATAAATTATAACAGTATATAAAGAATCACAAAAAAGTAAAGGAACATCTTATTTATTTAAATCACAAAAAAGTGTTAATATCACTATTCAGTCTGTGGTACTATTACAAATTTCTAAATGTGATCTTAAAAAACATAATGCATCAATTGTACTATCATTAAACCTGAAACGTAATTTTATGCAAAAATTACCAGCTGTCGAAAACGCTCTCTCAGCATCTACATTGGTTGGTGGTACTATTAGCAATGCGCGATATACTTTTCCCAAGTATTTACCTCTAAATCACTCATCTTCAAATAAATCTATTTCTCGTCGGATTGTTTTGGATATAGCTGATTTCTGTATTGCATTTTGGTTTGTTGAATTTTTTTTAGTTATTGCCAATCTTAATTTTTGTTCAAGAGACAATTTCTTTTCACTATCGCCATTAGTGCCATCATAATCTTCGATAACTGTATCGAATTCTTCTGAAGGTGGATAGGTTTGTGGGTAACAATTTTAAAGAAAGTTTACTATAAAATTGATCAAATTTGAATTGGTTAGTGTCTTTTCTTCTTTTTCATTCTCCTTTTTAAAATCATTATAATTATGTAAATACCGTAAGACATTTTCTATTTCGGTATGCCTTTCTTCTGTGCGATTTTTCAATGTAATATATAATTCTTCAGATAGTGATGTGGGCTGTTCTTTTAGTGACTGCAACATGAAATTTATTGTTGCATTAGCTCTTAATAAATTAGAATCTTTCCGACACAAATGAATGTCCGACACAAATGAAATTAGAATGTTTCAACAGCCAGTTTTATTGGAAGTTGAATTGATACAGTTCTAGATATTAAGTCGACATGAAATTCATTGTTGAATTAGTTCTTAATAAATTAGAATCTCTCCGACACAATGCCTCAACAGCAAATTTCATTGGAAGTTGAGCTGATACAGTTCTGGATATTAAGTCGAATTCACTATCGGAAAAATTAATTTGCAGGTTTAAGTCGATCATTGCTTTTTGGATTGGATTTTTCAGTTTCAAAAAACGTTTCATCAATAGGAGTAAACTATTCCAACGTGTTTTAGAATCTAGTATTAACATACAGCCTGAGTAAAAACTTTAAGGCCAGTAAAAATTTTTGAGAAAATGAAAAATGAAATAAAAGGGACTCAAATAATATTAATTATTAAAGTTCATTGATAAGAAATAAAGGCTATAAACATAATTTGTAAATACATAATTATGAGAAACATATGGTTATTTACAAAGTTAGTATTTCTGCCTGAGTAAAAACTTTAAGGCCACCAGTCATTTTTTAAAAATAAATATAATATAATCGTGTAATTACCATTGCAACTACTAGCTTGTGACAACGCCTCAATTTTCCTATTTGTCATACGTTTCTTCGAAGTATTGGTGATCTTTGTGAAGATGGCGAAGGGTAAGAAGTTAACTGATCGTGAAAGAGGACAAATCGAAGCTTTGTCTTCAACAGGAATGAGTAGTCGTGCTATTGCGATAAAGATAGGAAGATCAAAGACTGTAGTCAACAATTTTTTAAAATTGAAAGACAATTATGGTAAAAGGAATACTGGGGGAAGACCTAAAGCTTTGTCCTCGTGTGATGAAAGAAGAGTTTGCCAACTTTCATCTACTGGAAAGTACTCAACCAGGAAACTGATTCCGACGACAAGTTTAAAAGTTTGTCAAAAAACGATTTATAACACAGTTAGAAGGTCTGGAAGGTACACTTATACAGCAAAATTGACTAAGCCTCAGTTACTGCAGAGACACAAAATAGAGCGTTTGAACTTTGGCCAGAAAGTCATGACCTGGGACAACCAATGGATGGAAATTATTTTTTCTGACGAAAAAAAAAATGGAATTTGGATGGACCAGATGGCTGGAGTTTCTACTGGCATGATATAAGAAATGAAAAAGAAATATTCTCCAAGCGCCAATTAGGTGGAGGGTCTGTCATGACTTGGGGCTGTTTTTCTTACAATGGTGTGGGCCCAATTGCATTCGTTTCAGGTAGAATGAATTCATAAGGATACCAAAATGTCCTAACAAATCATCTTTTGCCAAATACTGAATGTCTTGCTGGAGAAAATTGGAAATATCAGCAAGACAATGCACAGCACAAAAAATTGGTTCCAAGTCAACAATGTTGAAATTGTGAAATGGCCAGCTAGATCACCTGACCTCAACCCAATCGAGAACCTTTGGGCTCACTTAGCAAGAAGAGTTTATGCAAATGGGAGACATTTAACATCAACAACAGAGCTGAAATCTACTATCGAAGATGAATGGTATAAAACCGACCCCACCCTTTGTCAAAAACTCGTTTCATCCATGAAAACAAGAATATTTGAAGTAATTCGAAGTAATGGCTCCTACACAACCTTCTAAGAATTTGTAATTTTTTTCTTATATGCTATTTTCTATGTTGGCCTTAAAGTTTTTACTCAGGCTCAAATATTCATCTGTGTGTTCTGTAATATTTTCTAATAATAAAATACTTGCAAATTAATTTTTCTACTTTTATTTAAGCTCAATAATTATCAATCAAATGGTATTTTAATTCCTCAGTTTAAATGTTTCCATTTTCTCAAAAATGTCTACTGGCCTTAAAGTTTTTACTCAGACTGTATATTATGTTTTCTTTTCAATTAGTATATACTTTTGTAATATGGCATTTTTTGTAGAGGAATGTTTAAATATCTTAACAATTTTTCGAACTTTATAAATTATAGGAAGCAATTATGGATAGGTTAATATTTCATACTAATTAGCAATATCTTCTTCAACAATTACATTGTCATTATCTTCATTGTCACTCTCACTCTCTTCAAAGTCGGAATCCGAAGCTTCTATATCCACAGTATTTGGATTGTTCTGTTCTTTCTTTATTTTTTTAATTTTATTTTTTTGGTATAATACATCTATTACTCCTAATTGAATTCCATGAGCATAGCACAATTGCTGATTTGCACCAATCAACTTTCCAACTTTTTTCATAACTGTTGCTTTATCAGTCGTTATGGATACAATATCTTCTTTCAGGGATAATCCATATTTCACTAATTTAGATTTAAGCACTTCCTCACATTTTTCTGCTGGAATATTTGCTGAGACATGTGCAAATCCTATACTACAAAAAAAAATTTCTGAATGAATATTTATATATAAATAACGTATATTTCTTACAATTGCCCATTCATCAAATAAGACTAAAGATTAAAGACTAAGACTAAATTTTTCACCATTTACTTTTAATTGTATTAGCACATGTTTCAAAGAATTGCGAACACCGTTACTGTAGTTTATAACAGTTCTTATAGTGTTAATAGATGTTGGTAGATTTTTGAAACCTCTGGCTGATAGCGATTTTCTTAATTCAATAGAAGTACAAAAACTTGGCAAACCATCTAATGTCATTCGAAATGGCAAACCATCTAATGCCGTCATTTTACTTATAATTTCATCCAAATTATCTTTTTTTTTTTCAAAATAATCTAAAATCCCTGATGGCTTGGTCTTAGAAACCGGTGCTTAAGTTTATATCTTCATCACAATTAGATTCTTTCCTCTTTAACGAAATTGTATCATGTTTCGTTTTTAAATGTGTATGGAGTCCGCTTGTACTTCCTCCATTCACTTTAATAACTCCTGAAGATTTTTTGCAATGTGTCATCCTATTCTTTTCATTATATAAATAATGAAACCAAACCGAAGTATTATCAACTGATTTTTTGTGATCTTTAAAGTTATTCTTATTCATTATTATGGGGTATTATTTATGAGTATAGATGTAATAAATGTGAAAAATACAATATGAATAACAAACTCACCAATTTCAAAAATATCTAAATATTACACACTTTTTCATAACTACAAACTTGTTTTCCCAGATAAGAATTTCTAGATTTCAGATAAGAATTCTGAATAAGAATTCACAAATAAGAATAAGAATTTCACAGATAAGAATTCTAAATTTATAGTAAATACCGAAAAAACCGTATTTAAACTTGTGAATACCGGTATTACAAAATTGTACAAATGGCTCAAAATACCTGTATTCGGTATCCCGGTATTGCAATCCCCAGTACCTATATGAGATCTTGATCTTTATAATTTATTTCACTCCACTCCAGTTTGCTTTTTTTCTCCCTTCTGGCTTTAACTCTCTTTTGAGTTCTTCGGTCATTGCAACTGATTTTATTCTTTTACATACACTCACTCCCTTGTTGTTTGAATTATATTTTTTCTACTTTTTGCTCCATCGTTCTGCGCTCTTTACTGATCACAAATTCGCGTTACATTTTCATCACCAATGTTTCATATTTTTCTTTTCTTTTCTCAATTCATACAATTGCTATTATCTATTCGTCCTGATTTTTCTTTCCTACTATAACCGGTGGGCTGAAACTTTCGTAGGCGGACACATAGATGGCGCTACCAGTGTTAAATCCATGTGATTGTTAGTTAGCCCCACCCTTCAAAAGACACGTGTATAAATTTGACAGCTGTTGCACTATTAGTATGGGAGTTATAGCATGTTTAGTGTTCATCACGTCCAGTCCACTCGGCTGACTGTCGATTGGACTCCTGTGTGAAATGATGGAACCATGTTTCATGCATTGTCACATATCGACGCAAGAATTCGGGTTTATTACGATTGAACAGCTCCAAACACTGCCTAGAATCATCAATTCGTTGTTGTTTTCGGTCGATTGTGAGCTCGCGCGGCACCCACTTCGAACAGAGCTTTCGCATATCCAAATATTCATTCACGATATGTCCAACACGTTCCTTTGATATCTTTAGGGTCTCAGCTATCCCAATCAACTTCACTTTACGGTTATCAGAAATTATTTTGTGGATTTTTTTGATGTTTTCGACGGTAACAGCCGCTTTGGGGCGTCCACTGCGTGTATCGTCCTCGGTGCTCATTTCGCCTCGTTTAAATTTAGAAACCACTTCTCTACGGTTGATTTTCCTGGTGCAAAGTCCGAATAATGTTTATCAAGCCAAGCCTTGGCTTCTATAGTATTTTTTTTCGCCAAAAAGCAATGCTTTATTAACACACGAAATTCCTTTTTATCCATTTTTTCAAACTAACAAAAGTTGCTTCACTAAAAATGCTATAACTCCCATACTAATAGTGCAACAGCTGTCAAATTTATACACGTGTCTTTTGAAGGTTAGGGCTAACTAAAAATTATATGGATTTAATACTAGTAGCGCCATCTATGTGTCAGTCTACGAACCTTTCAGCCTACTTGTTACTTTCATCACATACCATTGAGTAGATGAACTCTTTATTCAACTTAGTTGTTGGGATGGTAAAAATTATATAAAATCTAATTGTACAAAATCATATTATAAAGGATGTTAAAAACATAATTTGCAGATGCTATACATTCTAATTTTAATGAAAAAATTTCCATGCAACATGGGGCACACCCATGTGTGGTGTGCCAACTCCTATTTCGATGATTAAATGCAGAGCTATTTAGTCATAATAATGTATTACTTTCAGGGGCCTGAATGGCCGAGTGGTTAGCGCTCTGGCGCTCGGTACCACAGGTTTCGGGTGCGAGTCCCGGCGGTGCCAAGGATGTTTGTAGTGGTTTGGAATCCACTTTAAACCGTAGGTCCCGGTACTAATAAGAGCGTTGCGGGGGCATTGTTAATCCGCTTCCGTATCTTCAAGTTACACGCGCCCTGGGTAATGCAAAGTGAGTAACGTCTGTGCAGCGATTACCTTAAGGCATCCAAGACCAAGCTGTGTAAGTGTTTGCCAGATGCATTAGAGCAAAAAAAAATGTTATTTTTTTTGTTAAAAATCTAATACATTACAAAAATATTTTTTAAAAAATAAAAAAAGTAGAAATAATTCTAAAATTTAAAATCTATTAAATGATACTATTATAGAAATATGTTTAGGCATCTATGTAACCAGTATCACAATAGCAGAAGCTCACATTAAGAGAAACTGATCGACGATTTATTTAATGACTTAATCACTCAAATCATGTCGGTAAACGCAAAAAAATATCGGAACAAAAAGAACCGAAAAAGAATGGAAAGTAGTTCTTAACAGATTGCTTTCAAGATTCATTTGGCATTTCTAGTAAATCATTCTAGCGAACAACAAAGACATGTGTATCAGATTCTGGTGGATAATAAAAAGTGTAGCATTATATTGTAGCATCGCATACGGGGCCGGATTTTCCTATAGGCTAACTAGGCTTCAGCCTAGGGCCTCATGATCAAAAGGGGCCTACATTCAAATTGTTAGCAAAATTAGAATTATACTATTCTAAAAACAGCAAACACTAAAACACTGAATCGAAAATAAGGAGAAATTCTACACATATGGCTAATAAACAAACATAATAATGTATTGGTTAAGTTCAACGTGTGCTTAGAATAAATGTCCAAATAAGTGTTCTCGCCTTTTTTTTTATTTATTATCCATGCCACATTTTTTATAAAGATTAGTACCAATCACAACATGTTTCATTTAACATATTGATATACACTCAAGAGCCAAAACATTATGACCAACTCCTACATTTTGCAATAAACTCGCCTGGATGACGTGGAAGGCACGTGATCAGGTGGAAGTGGTATTTAACTGCTGCTGGAGAGTCTGAAGAATCATTCTTTCACTTACTTCTGTGTGTGATGGGAAAGACTGCGGATCTAAGCGACTTTGATAGAGGGCAGATTGTAATGACTCGAAGGCTCGGAACAAGTATTTCCGAAACTGCATGACTCGTGGGTTGTTCGCGATCTACAGTTGTTAGTACTTATGCAAAGTGGATGAATGACGGTGAAACCATCAGTAGACGACATGGTGTTGGACGTCCACACGCTATCAAAGAAGAAGGTCGTCGGAGACTGTCTCGCATGGTGAAGCAAAACCCGAGCCAGACAGTGGCTCAGCTGACAGCCCAATACAATGCAGGGCCAACTAGAATAGTATCGGAGCACACTGTTCAGCGGACACTGTTGGATATGGGGCTACGCAGCAAACGTCCCACTCGTGTGCCTTTGCTGACCAAGCGTCATCGCCAACTGCGCCTGCGCTGGGCCCGGGAACATCGTGACTGGTCCATGGATCAGTGGGAGAGAGTTGCCTGGTCAGATGAATTACGGTTTGTCATTCATCACGCCGATGGCCGTGTCAGGATACGCCGTCTTCCAGGGGAACAGTTGCTCCCTCAATGTACAGTAGGTCCTACACAGGCAGGTGGTGGCGATATTGTGCTTTGGGGGACGTTCTCTTGGGCGTCTCTGGGACCCGTGGTTGTGGTAGAGCAGACCATTAATGCTACAGGATATCTGAACATCATTGCGGACCAGTTGCACCCTTACATGGCCTCTGTTTTTCCAGCTGGAAATGGAATGTTCCAACAGGACAACGCCCCTTGTCACAAGGCTAAAATTGTGTTGGAGTGGTTCCAGGAACATGATGCTGAATTTCAGTTAATGTCCAGGCCGCCTAACACACCGTATCGCAATCCGATAGAGCACATTTGGGATGTCCTGGGACGGCATCTCAGAGTTCAAAGACCACCAATTCGCAATATCTCGGATTTGCGTTGCTTAAACATCTGGTACAATCTGTCTCCGGCCATCTACCAAGGACTTGTGGCATCCATGCCAAGGCGGGTTGAAGCTGTGTTGCACGCCAAAGGAGGGCCAACTCGTTATTGACAGGTGGTCATAATGTTTTGGCTCTTGAGTGTATATCACAGTAATGATGTATTTTATTATCTCTCATATAATTTACAAACATAAAAATGGGAGGTGAAAGGGCCTCATAAGTGGAATAGCCTACGGCCTCTTTTTATCTAAATTCGGTCCCGATTGCATGTTATAAATTGTTTAGTTATTTCCTTAAATATATGTTTTATAATATTTGAACGAGTTACTTTTGTGAACTTTATTTTCAATCACTCATTTAAGACACTCGTTCACACTTTACGAGATGCAAATTTATTTAGATTAGTGCACTTTAGTATTTATCTTCGTATTCACTTAATTAATTTTTAAAAGTACCTATTTAAGATTTAAAAAAAAGAAAAATACCATTTTCATTAATAAAAATTAAACTTTTATATGTCTTTCTTGCATAAAAAATTACTGAAAAATGAATCGAATATATTGCAATATATAAAAAAATATGTTGAATATATGAATTTCTTTTTAATTCGTGAGATTTTAAAAACTTATTATTAATTTTTATGGACATATATTTCTGTTTAGTTTAAAAAATTAATCCATTTTATTTTTTATGCATTTAAAATTAGCAAATTTTATTATTATTTTTTTTTTTTTCATTCATTCAAGTTCTATTCTGGAATTTGGTGTTTCCGTGTTATTTTCTGCTAACATTTTTCTCTGTCTTTTCTCAATAATGAATATACCAGGACGTAAAATAATTATTTTTCATAATCATTTTGTTGTTTTGTTCCTATTTGTATATTTTTTTTCATAACAACGTTCTAAGAATAAAGTTGTATAAAAATATTATTGTTTTAAACAACGAAATATTTATTTCACTTTACATCGAATTGAATTTCTTAGACTAATACAGCTTAAATTTTAATGAAGATGATATTTTAAAATTCACTGTATTTCTTGATACGTTAAATAAAGATTAAATATAATTATTACTTACGAGTATTATAACAGGAATTTTACAAATATTAGATATATTTTTATGATAAGGCATATTTTATAAGATACAATTTCTTTCTTTTTCACTGAACACTTGTGTTCATAAATATTTTGAGTGCATAATCTACGTTAAATATCAATATTATGACTGACAAAATGATAGGACGTTATAATTTCTTATTGATTGTAAAATTGAGGTTAGGGGAAAAAAATGAATACATCTTTAAAAGGTTTCTAAAAAGAAAGTTGGCAACTTTTACGTTAAAAGAAAAGAAAACTAAAATAAAGCTGAATTAGCATTTAATATGGTAAAACAAAATCTTTTTTTGGTTAAATCGCAAAATAGGGACCGTTGGGATTTGGTGAGTTTTTATGTGGCGTCAAGTGAGTTATAAGTCGCCAAATGTGATAAACCGGGTTTCTTGTATTGTTTGCAATTCACCACACTTACAGTTGCAACCCTTTCCTTGACGGACTTTGGTGAAAAGAATTTTTGACGCCAAATCCTAACGGCAGGCCTGATGGCCGGGTGACTAGCGCTCGGTGCCACAAGTTTCGGATTCGAGTCTCTGGGGTTCCATAGATGTTTGTAGGGGTAATGAATCCACTTTAGGCCGTAGATCCCGGTTTAAAATGACTGTAGAGCGTTGGGCGTAAGGCTGACAACCCTACTCCGTAAAAAGAAAACATCCCCTGCCTCGAAATCTGCTAGTAGGCAGACGGCATTGTTCCACCATGGGGTTGTTGCGCCACTGATGATGATGTTCTACGATTTCACCCTTTTTTCTACAAAAGAAAATAATGAAGGCAAAATATGAAATATGACTTTACAATAAATAATAATAATAATGGATTATGAATGAAAAAAATAGTCTTAGAATCCTCTTCTACATCATACGCTGATGATATATTTCACAATTCATATATTCGCAATTTTACCAACTGATTGATTACATCACAAGCGATTGATAACTAGTCAGCAGGCCAAATGTAGGCTGCACAGTAAACATTTATCTAGAAAAGGAAACTTTTAAGTTATAACTAGGGATTGCAATACCGGTATACCGTATTTTGAGCCATTTTTTCAAGTTTGTAATACCGGTATTCACAAGTATAAATACCGGTTTTTCGGTATTTACTAGAAATTTAGAATTCGTATCTGTGAGATTCTTATTCTTATCTGTGAGTTATTATTCAGAATTCTTATCTGTGAATTATTATTCAGAATTCTTATCTGTGAATTATTATTCAGAATTCTTATCTGTGAAAACAAGGTTGTAGTTATGAAAAAGTTTATTTTTATGATATTTTTTTTTAAATTAGTGAGTCTGTTATTCATATTGTATTTGCATATCATACTTTAGAGTTCAAAATATTTTTCAGATTTATTATATATATACTCATATATAATGCCGCTTAATAATGAATAAGAATAACTTTAAAGAACATAAAAAATCAGCTGATAATACTTCAGTTTGGTTTCATTATTTATAGGATGAAAATAATACGGTGGCACAATGTAAAAAAATGTTCAAGAGTTATTAAAGTGAACGGAGGAAGTACAAGCGGACTCCATACACATTTAAAAACGAAACATGATACAAATTTGTTAAAGAGGAAAGAATCTAATTGCGATGAAGATACAAACTTAAGCACAGTTTCTAAGCCCAAGCCATCGGGGATTTTAGCTTATATTGAAAGAAAAAAAAAAAAGACAATTTGGATGAAATTATAAGTAAAATGACAGCATTAGATGGTTTGCCATTTCGAGTGTTTTTCGTGATATTTACATTCTCTAATAAAACTGGCAAATAAAACAAAAGAACACATGTGTTTTCTTTCTTTTTCTAAAATTTCTACTACCGATATTAAAACCGGTATCCCGGTATTAAGATCTAAAAAATACCGAATACCGGCATCGAACTTTTGGTCCAATATTGCAATCCCTAGTTATAACCATTTTAACTTAGGAAAGTTCATTACTTATTCATTAATAAATTTTTTTTTATTTCTTATGCTAGGTATAGCTTATATTTTATTACATAATCAAAACTATTAATTTTAATTTAACTTTATATTTTTGTTTATGCAATAATATAAATCTTCACCAAACATATAAAAATAATATATTTTGGAGATACATATACGCGTTCGTGTATTTGCTTAAGTATGAAAATTTTTCATATCACCAGAAATGAACCTGATTGAATGTCGGCCTTTCTCAGGATTTGTTACAAATATCAGTCATCCTCATTAAAAATCGATTTTGCAACTAGTTACTGCACACGAATGCCTTCAATTTATCAATTAAGATGAATTACATATAAAAAGATCAAAAACAAATTAAAAATAGAATTCAATAGCACATTTCAATCAGCATAAAATTAATCATGCATTTAATATTGTTCTCCAATTACTAAAAGAACTGAACAAAGATATTAAATATAAGCACATGATATATAATCGCAAAGGATAGTGATTATATTTTTATTTAGGTTTCTGTCTGAAATTGGGTAGTTCTCGCATAAAAAAATTATTGACCAAAGAAACATTATAACTGTGATGGTAATTGCAAGATTTTTCTACAAATAGTGACAAAATTATGAATTAAAATGATTTCATAAGATATTGTATCATCTTTACCTATATTAGACTTATAACGGCTTCAAGAAGAGGGCCACTTTCAAGTTCATGGAAACATTTTAATTTATTTTATTTACAAACATTATACACTGAAGTGACAAAAGTCATGGGATAGCAATATGCAAATTTTCAGATGGCAGTAGCATCGCGCAGAACAGGTATAAATGCGCAGTGCTTTCGCAGAGCTTTCATTTCTGTTCAAGTTATTCATGTGAAGAGGTTTTGACGTGATGATGACCGCACGACGGGAATTAACAGACTTTGAACGCGGAATGTTAGTTGGAGCTAGACGCATGGGTCATGCCATTTCGGAAATCGTTAGGGAATTCAACATTCCCAGATCCACTGCGTCAAGAGTGTGCCGAGAGTATGAAATTTCAGGCATAACATCCCACCATGGACAGCGCAGTGGTCGACCGCCTGCACTTAACGACCGAGACCGGCGACGTCTGCAAAGAGTCGTAAATTCTAACAGACAAGCAACACTGCGTCAAACAACCGCAGAAATCAATGTGGGACGTACAAGGGACTTGTCTGTTAGAACTGTGCGGAGAAATTTGGCTTTCTTGGGCCATTCCAGCAGAAGACCGACTCGAGTGCCTTTACTGACAGAACGACATCGCTTGCAGCGACTCTCGTGGGCACGTGAGCATATCGGTTGGTCCCTAGATGAAGGGAAAACCGTGGCCTGGTCCGATGAGTCCCGATTTCAGTTGGTAAGAGCTGATGGTAGGGTTCGAATGTGGCGCAGACCCCACGAAGCCATGGACCCAAACTGTCAGCAAGGCACTGTTCAAGCTGGTGGTGGCTCCGTAATGGTGTGGGCTGTTTTTTCATGGCATGGACTAGGTCCTCTGGTGCGACTGGACCGAACATTGACTGGAAATGCTTATGTTCAGCTACTTGGAGATCACTTGCAGCCATTCATGGACTTTATGTACCCAAACAACGATGGGATTTTTATGTATGACAATGCGCCATGCCACCGGGCCACAACTGTTCGCGATTGGTTTGAAGAACATTCTGAACATTCTGAATTCCAACGAATGATCTGACCACCTAGATCGCCCGACATGAATCCCATCGAGCATTTATGGGACATCATCGAGAGGTCTGTTCGTGCCCAAAATCTTGCACCATCAACGCTTTCACAATTATGGACGTCTATCGAGACAGCATGGCTCAATATTCCTGCAGAAGACTTCCAACGACTGGTTGAGTCCATGCCACGTTGAGTTGCTGCACTTCGCCGGGCGAAAGGAGGGACGACACGATATTAAGAGGTATCCCATGACTTTTGCCACTTCAGTGTATATACATATATATATAACAGGTGGTCTGAAACGTTCGCAGGCTGACGTTGACACATAGATGGCGCTACTAGTATTAAATCCATATGATTTTTAGGTAGCCCTAACCTTCTAAAGACACGTGTATAAATTTGACAGCTGTTGCACTATTAGTATGTGAGTTATAGCATTTTTGTGTTCATCACGTGCAGTCCAGTCGGCTGACTGTCGATTGGACTCCGGTGTGAAATGATGGAGCCCTGTTTCATCCATTGTCACATAAAAAAATAATTCTGGTAAATTCGGGTTTATTACGATTGAACAGCTCCAAACACTGCTTAGAATCATCAATTCGTTGTTTTTTTTGGTCGATTGTGAGCTCGCGCGGCACGCACTTTGAACAGAGTGCCCACCTTTTATATATATATACATACAGAACTGTATTTACAAAAAATGAAATTTCAGGATATAAATTAGATACACAAGTGCAGTTCATTCTAAAGGTCGGAGATTTTCAGAGTTCTCGAGTCTATGACGTATCAAAACAACTGATCTGCGGCACGGCTAAACTATCAACAAGTAATATAAAAAAAAAAAAATTAAGTCAATTCCTACTTTTTTTTTCACTATATTGCAGAAAGTCCTTTATAAAGCATTTTCATTCATTTTTTTAAGTTTATCTGTCGCCATCTATTGGTAGATATATCCAACTTAAATCTAAAAAAAAACTAAAATTAATTAATTAAAATGAATTACTGAATTCATATTTGAAAAAACTGTACTAATATCAAGTGTCATCCACTACGAGTTAAAAAAAATGTATTTGAACTTGAGTGGATAAATAAACAATATTTTATGAACGATTGAAAATTTGAACAAGATATATGTAGGAAGAGTGTGAGCTAATAGAAGGAATTGAAAAGCCATGCAAAATAGTGCATATATATATATATAATGCTTGTAAATAAAAATTAAAGTGTTCCCATGAACCTGAAAGTGGTGGACCTCTTCTTGAAGCCGTTATAAGTCTAATATAGGCCAAGACGTTACAATACCTTCCTATGGAACTTTTTAGGTGAATTTATCTTACATTATATGATAAATTACGCCGTTAATAAAATTAGAAAAGACATAAGTTTTGTTGAAGAAGTAAGCCTATCAGTTTTAACAGGCGTTTTAACTATACTTTTTCCTACAATGCAGTCCTACATCAGTTTCCCGTGATGCATTAACAAATGAAGTTAATGGTATAATTAAAGAATATTTTGAAAAAAATATATAATTTTATACAGCATTTATTCAAATATTATTCCAAATAAACATTTAACATCTTATTCTAAAATGTTATATGTTCTTGCACAATATGTCTCTTTTTTTGTGAAGTATGGTTATGTACATATTTCTTTTTATCAAAATACAGGGTCATTATAGCTAAAGTCCCACATTCAAAATACTGTAAAAACCATTCGTCCACAATAAGTTCAAATTTTAACTGATGATACTTGAAGAAGGGAGCAACGGTATAGCATCCAAAAACAATTCCATGGATTTTTCCCATCCAATTTGGTATGACTTTGTCGTAGGGGATGGGATTTCCACTAACAGTTTCATAACTGTTGAACGACTTGGAAGTCATTTTTTTCCGTCAAAAAAACCGAAACAATCAAACACATTGAACACTACAGATGGTTTAATGTGCAACTCATGCTAAATACATACATTACTAAAAACATACATTTAATTTTTGCTAAATACATTTTGATTCAAAATATCACTGGCAGCCGAATTCAGTTTCTTTGTGCCGCTTGCAGCGCCGTCGGAACTTTGGAACTTTTTTTTTTATGTCACACCGTTCCCCCTTCTTCAAGTATCTTCAGTTCAAATTTGAATTCATTGTGACGAGTGTTTTTTTTTTACAGCATTTTGAAAGTGGAACTTTAATTATAATCACTTTGTATATAAAATTATTTTTATTGAGTATTTTAATGCATTTAGATTCATACAAACAGAAATATTTTCAATTCGTCACAACTTAGAAGCATTCTTAAAATATTAGTTTTGATACTTAAAATAAATAAATTAATTAATTTTTGATACGTAAAAAGAGAAATATTTTAAATTCGTTACAATTTAGAAGCATTCTTAAAATATTAGTTTTGATACTTAAAATACATGTGCTAATCATTTGCAAAATGAATCAATTTTTTCCCACGATTTCTTTAATTATTGTTATTATTGATATTCATTTAATAGAAATGGATCATTTTTTTTATACAAACAACAGTCAGGGAAACTATTTAATAAATACAAATCATGAAAAATCTTATAATATTTTCTAGCATTCACATCGTCATTATTGCAATCATATTCAAAATACTACTCTGCCCAAAAAGTAAGGGTAATTTTTTTTTTTCGAAAACTCTTTATTTATTCTTCCAAATTTATTTCATCGCCTTCAAAGTAATCCCCTCCGGACACAATGCACTTATGCCAACTTTTTTTCCAATCCTCAATTCATGTTAAAAAGTCACCGGCAGGATTGGCCTTCAAACCGTATGGCGATTCACGTTGAAATTCTTCAATCGATTCAGAATGTTGTCCCCGGAGTGGTCTTTTGAGTTTAGAGAATAGCCAGAAGTTGCACGGTGTGAACATGTTGGTTGTGGAACGATATGGGTTTCATTTTTGGAGAAAAAGTCACGAAGAATCAATGCAGTGTGAGTTGGCGCATTCAGTGTTTTCGGTACCTATCGAGATTTGACGCGTTTGAGGCCCAAAATGGAATTGATAGATCCTTTTGAAATTCCAACGTCAGCAGAAAGGTCTCTAATTGTAAATTAACGGTTTGCAAGCATCAAATCTTTAATTTTTTGGACGTGAGCTTTGTTGGTTGAGGTTGATTGTCGACCACAGCGCTCTTTTTGTTCGACGCGTTCTCTGCCTTCTTTGAACTGTTTATACCACTTCGAAACACTTTTTTCCGATACAGGAATGCTCACCGAAAGCCTTCTGCAACATTCTAAAAGTTTCCGCAAACAACAATTAATGCAAGTTCTTCGCTCAATGAATTCAGACATTTCAAAAATCGCCGGAATCAGTTTCAGCGTCTCACAAAGTCAAGCGTAACTCAAACACTAATGAATCTTTGGACGTCGAATTTGACCAGATGTCAAAGACAGTGCCAGCAACCTAAAAAAGAAAAAAAAATTAATTCCATAAGCCCCGGGAATTTTAAATTGAAAATTTGTCTTACTTTTTGGACACAGTTGTTGTTACTTATCCCATTTGGTAGATATCTAATCTAGACCAAGCCCACGAACCCGTATGGACTCATGATTGAAAGGGAAGAAAGTAGCTTCTGTTGTGAAGGAGCGCCCGTAGGTAGAAGTCTGACTTTTGCTCCGTGATGCTCTACAGTCATATTTGACCGAGACAGTGCCAGCGACCTAAAAAAGAAAAAAATATTGAAATTCGATGAGCCTCGGGAATTTTAAATTGAAAATTGGTCTTACTTTTTGGGCACAGTAGTAACATTGCGGTAAAATTGTTGTTCAGTTGTGGTTCCCCATGAAGTAATTTGACACGTATCCCTTTTTCTTAAAATTTGGTCACTTTATTATAAATAAATGACTTTCGGATTCGCGAAAAACGAATTAAAGCAATTTTACAATGATCCATTTCAATTAAAAGCCTTTTGCAATCTTTGTTGTGTTTAGGATTCTATTTTGAAATAAAAATAAATGACTAAATAGCTCCTTTCTTAACAAAAACACGTCAAAAGCTGTAAATTAAATATTATCGTAGTTTATTTTCATTAGAAAAACAAAATACAAAATACAAATTACAAAATAAGATAAGCATTAAATTTCTATGAAATTCAAAGATAGAGAGTTCAACGACAAGGTGCAATACATCGTGTAGAAATCAAAATAAGTACTTAAAGCTCGTATTTTCAAAACAGGATACAAAAATAGTTATTTAAAAATAACAAATAAAAATTATAAAAGTTATTTTTCTGTTTTGTTATGTCTGGTACGAAATTCGTAGAAATTATATTCCATTTTTTTTTTTCTCAATTCCGAGAAAATATCCGCTTCCGTAATAATACCTGGAACCAATCCTTTTGAGGCATCATTATAAAAGAGAAAATCCGATAGCCTAGTGCATTATTACTCTTTTCGGCTCGAATAACGTTATATTAACTAACGAAGTTAATTGAAAAATGAGTAAGTATAAATGTTTTTTATTTTTTTTCGATTTCTAACTTTTTGTAAAAATAGAAGGATTTAAAATTTTCGTGTATGAATTATTCATTTTTAATACAAAAATAAAGAGAATTTGTTGGTTGTTTTTAGTATGTTCCAAGAAATATTTGTGAGAATTAAAAATGGGCGAACAATTATAATAGCCAAATGACTAGCTCTACGGCTGTCAGGCCCACAGGTTTCGGATTCGAGTCTTGACTGTTCTATGGATGCTTGTAGTGGTTCGGAATCCACTTTAAATCCACTTCCATCGGTCCCGGTCTAATAGGATCGTGGAACGTTGTAGGGGTTAGTAGCATATCTTCAAGCTATACATGCATCCTGAGTAATGCTAAATGACTAACAGCGTTGCAGCCCTTGCTTATGGCAAAAAGATTAACTGTCTCTGTATTTACAGCTGTATTCCTAAATATCAGTTTAATATGACTGTAGGACTGACAACCCTACCCCGTAAAAACTCAACAACGTCTCATATTTCGGAAACCGGGCAGAAGGCTTTGACCCACCATTGGGCTGTTGCGCCATTGACGAAGAATAATACAAATGTAAACAAATTTTACTTGCTCATATTTTTTTATTCATTTATAATCTATAAAATTATGGGTATTGTTTTGGGTAGTGGAGTTTTTGTTTCCTTCATCACTTTTTTCATGTCCTTGATCAGATTTTCATTTCCTTGACCACCTTTTCTTATTTCTCCGTCTTATTATTTTTTTTAATACGCTTTTATTAGTTTCACCTGAATGTTTGTTTGCTTGTAACTGACTCTTTGAGCTCGATTTTGCCCCACTTTAAGCGATCAGATTTAATTTAAACGTCGTAGACTTATCAAGGACCGAATGGCAATAAAATATTTTGATAAGTTTATTATCTCATCATGATTAGGATTGCCAGGATGAGTGATTTTATTTTAACCTATGAAGAGCAATTTAACCCATGTAAAATGAAAGTACCTAAGACATTCAAACCCACGTGGGACAGTGGCACAACGGCTAACGCGCCTGATTGCGGATCAGGAGAATCCCTGTTCGAATATTGACTGGCTCGTGATATTCGCATTTAGTCTTTGTTTTACTCACAATTACATTATTGTAAGAACTATAGTTCCACTCCTCCGTACCGGGATCTCATTCAAATATTATAGTTTAAAAACTAAAAAACACGCTTTTAGAGTTAATCAAACTAAAAAGTAAAAAATAATTGTTAACATAAGAATAAAATGACTGACGAGAAAATGAATGCCACTGTTCTAAAAGCGTGGGGGGGACAAGCGTGGGGGAACCCCGTAAGACATTTTTAAACTAACTTTGCATTTCGGAAGGAAACTAGTGAAAAATTAGAACGATTGATATCGAGCACCCCACGCTTTTAGAACAGTGACATTCATTTTCTCTTCAATAATTTTATTCTTATGTTAACAATTATTTTTTACTTTTTAGTTTGATTAACTCTAAAAGCGTGTTTTTTAGTTTTTTTAAACTATATTTTTAATTAATTTTTTTTTCACGAGCTTTTCTTATTGTTTTATTTAAATTTCTTACACGAGCCTCTTTTGTGCATAATATTTACTTAAATTTCTTAGATGAGCTTTTTTACATATAATATTTACTTAAATTTCTTAGATGAGCTTAATTGCTCTAAAAGGTCGTCCGATGAAAGCAAAGACAATTTTCTTTCAAATTCTATAATTATTATTCTTTTTCCTTTCGAATTCTTAATACAAATTATTTCAAATTTAAAAAAAAAAAAATTTTAATATTGCCGTTATGTGTTTGTTTTACATTTTAAATTCTAAATTTAATGGGTAACCTGTATACCTGTAGCAAATTACGAATTTTTTTTTTTTTTTTTTTTTTTTTTTTTTTTTTTTGTACATCGGTAGATTTTGTGTTTCACATATGTATTCACCAACCATAAACCGAAGCGCGAAGATATTAAGACAATTTTCAGGACAAGATCATTCGACAAGAACTTTCAAATTAACTGAGACCACATTTAAGGGTCGGTATGATCGAAAACCTGAAAAGCTAATGTGAATGTGAATGCGAGATATTTATACAGGCTATCCCAATCACTTTCTGACTGCAATGATTATAGTGACATATTACCAAGTAGGCCTACGAGCTGGACTTCTTTTTTAATGAAGAATGCTAAATATTATTAGTTTTTTCTCAAGAAAAAAACTATCGTTAACGTTGAATTGTGCTATTCTATTTTACGAATTTCATTATTATTGTGAAAGATTACTCTTAACGCAAATATTCGTTATGATAAAAGTATCACATATTTGGCTTATAGCTATATTTACTAGCATTTTTGCTGTGGTCAGTGAATCATTTATATTTTTTTAAGAAAGAATTGGACGGGAAAGCCATTTACAATATCCCATAATCGATGTACACATCAGTTTGTTAATAATTGTTTAGTAAACAAAAGGACATACTTGTACAGATGAATATAGGGTTACGGGTTTGAATGGCCGAGTGTCTAGCGCTCGGTGCAATAGGTTTCTGGTTCGAGTCCCGGCCGTGCCATGGATGTTTGTAGTGGTTCGGAATCCATTTTAAGCCGTAGGTTCCAGTCTCATATGAGTGTAGAGTGTCACGAAGGCAAGTCAGACTTCTATATATGGTTAAATTCATGTTCTGTTCATTGAGTTTGAATGAACGTCTAAAAGGCCGTCTTTCCTCTATTCGCATAAATTAACTGTGGAACGCCATAGTTTAACCTTTAGTTGCTGTGGGTTTCTTTCAATTATTGCATAGCATTCACGATCTCAGCTTCTTCCCATTGTCTTGAGATGTTCCATGCGAAACTTCAGTTTGGCCGAATAATCTCCTCAATGATTTTCTGAGAGATTTAATTTAGTTTTATTAAAATATTCTGTCATTCTTTCTTCCCCTTTCGCCTGTCCATAATTTAGCATTCTTGACACAGTTTCGAATCCCCATCTTTGGTATGTTGCTGTTGTTCTAATGCAGCTGGCAATACAGAGACAGTTAATCTTTATGCTATATAAGCAAGAACTGCACCGTTCCTACAGGGGGCACGTGTAGCTTGAAGATATGTTTTGAACGCTAATAACACTACCCCCACAACGCTCTACGATTCTATTAGATCGGGACCTACTGTTTAAGGTGGATTCCTATCCACTACAAGCATTCATGGCATTGGCGGGACTCGAATACGAATCTTCTGGTACCGAGCGCTAGCCACTCGGCCAACAGCCCCCTCTTTGGTATGTTTATTTTTTGACGTGAATTTCTTTTTTACCCTCCATGCCCGTGGCAGCGTGTGTCGAAGTTTTGAAATACTGTTCGATTTCGAAACTCTTTTCCTCAAACGACAGCTACAGGGCTGAAGATGACATCCTTTCTGATTTTCTGTTAGCGGAATTAAAATTAATGCTGCGAGTTATTTGAAGAACATGGACTGATGCTTTGAAATTTATAAAAAAAGAAATTCACATCGAAAAATAAACATACCAAAGAGGGGACTGATGACCGAGTGGCTAAAGCTCTGGCTCTCGGTACCACAAGGTTCGAGTCCCGTTGTTGCCATGGATGCTTATAGTGATATGGAATCCACCTTAAACCAGCAGGTCCCGGTCTAATAGGATATCATAGAGCTTTGTGGGGGTAGTATTACTAGCACCCGTAACATATCTTCAAGTTATCTGTGCCCCCTGGGTAATGCTAAACGAGTAACAGCGGTGCAGCCCTTGCTTATGGCATAAATAACTGTCACTGTATTGTCAGCTACATTAGAATAACAACAACATACCAAAGATGGTGATTCGAAACTGAATCAATAATGCTAAATTATGCGCTCACCTATAATAGATATTTGTCAAAAAGTTATAAGTAAAGTCATGCCTATATCGATTTTTAGATCATGCGATACTTTTATTTATAGGGGTTTCATTAGGAGTAGCAGTGGTGCTTTTGTCAGGGGTGGTATTAGGGGAACAATGGAAGAAGAAAGCATGTCCCCCTGTAAGCGTCGACTGTTCCTGTACAGAGAAGGATGACGACATGTTCACAATACAAATGAACGTGACCACGTAAGTTATATTCTTTAATTTCTTAACGGACTATCTTGAATATATTCTTATCTCATATTTGTATCTTTTCAGAACATCATAAGTTAACTCGTGCGGAAATTAATTTGTATTTCTGGATTAAAACGAGTATTTTGGGCTTCTTTGGCAAGCACTTCTGCATTCAGTCCTTCCTATGTGGTTTCATGTTGTTTTGCAGACATTTCTTGCAATATCCGGTCTAATGGCCAATTGGCTAGCGTTCTGGCCTTTAGTACTACAGGTTTCAGGTTCGAATCTTGGTGGTGGCATGGGTGTTTGTGAGTGCTTCAGAATCCATTTGAAACGTAGGTCCCGGTCAAAGTAGCCCAAAATGTGCACAAAATGACCGTAGAGGGACAAACCAAACCATTTAATGTTCTGCAGTGTTAAAAAAAGGGCAAACCAGCTGCGAATTAATTATACTTTTTCCTTTCCGTTAATTATTTAAAATAAATCAAATTTAAGATATTCTTAGACATAATAACAGGGTTTAGTGATCTCGAAAGATCTGATGTCGAATCATGGGATTATAATTTTGATTCTAATGTGCAGTTTGAAAGGCTAAATTTATTGTAATAAAAAGGAAATAGTACTGGTTAAAAAATATATTAATCATAATTCTAATAGGGTATGGTTTCGATTTTAGTAAAAGAATAAGTTCCGAAAACAAAACTCTATTTGAAATACTATTACATTAAACAGCTAATAGAAATTAAATTATTTCATGTATTGTTTGGCTAGCGTTCGCCTATGGTACCAGAGGCTTGCTTTGGCAGAGTGGATCAGTGATGTCATGAACGTTTTTTATTAACGTTTAACTTTCAACGTTTTTTATTAGTTTATTATTTTTTTAAATTTCTTTTACAAGCAATTTTATTAGTTTATTTTAACTTCTTTTGCACGCTTGTTTCAATTCCTTCTATTAGCTCTCACTCTCCCTATATATATCGTGTTCAACTTTTCAATCGTTCATAAAATACTTTTTATTCATCCACTCAAGTTCAAATACATTTTTTAAACTTTCAGGGGATGACACTCGATATTAATACAGTTTTTTTCAAATATTAATTCATTCATTAAATGTAATTAATTAATTCTAGTTTTTTTTAGATTTAAGTTGCATATATCTGTCAATAGATGGCGCCAGATAAACTTAAAAAAATGAATGAAAATTATTTATAAAGGACTTTCTGCAATAGAGTGAAAAAAAAGTAGGAATTGATTTAAAAAATTTTTTTTTTAATTACTTGTTATGAAATCATATGGAATTCTTTTTTTTTTTTTTTTTTTTTCTTCCAGTTTTAAAGGATAACTGATGAACACAATTTATTGAATAAATAAGATTTATTGATACTTTTTCGTACTTTCGTTTGTTTAAGATTGCTGTTATGTGTTTGTTTTTATTAAATTCTAAATTTTGTTCAAAAATTTCTATGTATCGGCTCAATGGATTATAATTATTATTATTTTTTTTTATAGTAATTTCTTTATTTTTTCAGTAATCAATTTTTTTTCTTTCGGTTTTTTTCTGATTAGAAAATTTGATTTTGTTCTGCGATCAATCCGAAATCCGACAGTTGATTTGAATCATCACTACAATTTATTATCATTTTCTCTTCATTTACATCGTAGTGTTGTTACAGTAAAAGGAAACTAAAAATCCTTATCCTTTTTTTATCAGTCTTTTTATTTACATTCAACGTATTTTTAAATGAACGAAAAAAAATACGAAAATATACGGGTTTAATTTTAACAGAAGGTATTTCATTATAGAAAAGCTAGTTGTTTATCACCAGGTATGGCGGTTAATAATTCTTATATATAAAAAAAAAACTTTTAATTTAGAAGAAAAGTTATAAAAAAAATGAAAACAAAAATGGGTTATTTAAAATTTGAACTATCACTAGTCACACATTTTCCCCTATCTCTTTGGCAATTTGGGGATGCCCTCCCAGAAAAACCGGACCAGTTTAAGTGCTCCAGGAACCAGATGGCCGAGCGTCTGGCGCTCGACGCCACAGGTTTGAGATTCGATTCCCGGCGGTACCATGAATGTTTGTAGTGGTTCAGAATCCATTTTAAAAAGTAGGCCCTGCTCTAATATGATAGTAGTGGATTAGGGGAGTAGTGTTACTCATGTCTTGTAGTCGCTTTCATGTCTTGTAGCACATTTTGGTCGCTTTTTGCATGGTTCAAACTGATTATTTGTTGCAGGTAACGAATGGTTTCAACTGTTTCAATTGGTTTCAGAATTTTAGGTTAATATTGGCCTGAATAGCCGAATGTCTAGCTCTCTGGCTCTCGGTGCCAGAAGTTTCGGGTTCGAGTCCTGGTGGTGCCATGTATGTTTGTAGTTCGGAATCCACTTTAAACAGTAGGTCCCGGTCTCATTTGCAAATTTTTCCATGTGGGTTAAAGGTAAAAATTTTTAGAATTTTATGGAGTAAATGGTCTGTAAAAAAATTAAAATAATTGTGGATCATTTTAGAAGGTGAAAAATTTTTAAATTAGAAAATTTATAGAAATGTATAAGTAATTGCAATTTTATTAAATATTCTCCTTCTAAACTAGTATTCTTCATAATAAAATAGTACCAATAATATAACATTTATATGCATTTATACTCAAAGGCTATCTCAATTTACATTTATTCGATTTAAGCCTATCGGAGTATTACTGTACTGCGAATGTTTATAATATATTTTAAATCGTATTGTAGTGGAAATATCATTAATGGAGAAGGTTATTAACATTCATTATTAAAAATATTATTACTTTATATAGAATTTAATGATTTTCATTATTTATTAAAATATTAATAATAATAATCATTAAATCCAATAAAATAATTTAAAATATCTGACTAAAATGTATAACCATTTGTATGTAGAATGTATGTTTACTCAGATTCTGTTCTCTTCTTTCCTTCGCAGAACTTCCATTGTGGACGAGGACTCGGGCCTGGAGAGATGCATCGCCGAAGAAGATGCCCTCTCGGTGTGCGAACGACGAAACTGCGTCATCATACCAAACGATAATTTCGAAATATTATTCCAAAGTAAGCTGCTGTCTCAATTCCGTCATTTATTTCAGAACAAGAAGCTGTTTGTTCCAGGGGGGGGAAGCTTGCTGGCTTGGGGTTTAACCATTAGGTAGATTTTACGAATTTGCTTTCATATATGACAAGCAAATGAGGGATAATTTCTTCAGAAAATGTTTCCTAAAAGGTATCATTCCTATCCTCCTTTAGCGGCCTGACGCCCAAATGACTAGTGCTCAGACCTTTGGTACCACAGTCTCCAGATTCGAATCCTGGCGGTGGCAGGGATGTTTGTTAGAGGCTCAGAATCCACTTTAAACTGTAGGTCCCAGTCTGTTTAGTCTAAAATGGGCACAAGATGACCGTAGAGCGACAAACCAAACCAAACCTTTCCTCCTTATATAAAAGGCATCATTCCTATAGGATACAACGTAGACACACTGATGTTGTATTCCAATAATGAAGTTATCAGCGTTTTTGAGTGCTCATGAACCAAATGCTGATAAAAAAATGTTCTAAAATAGAATTAATAATTATAAGACAGAGCGAAAAGAAGCTTTCTCTTCAGCTGAATCTCTTCAACTCCTCTTCCCATGAACATGAATGTGGCCCTCTTCTTAAAGCCGATGTAGATCCAGTATAGGCCAAGACGTTACACAATATATTTTCTTGTATGTGTCATATCTCTTATAACTGTTTTGTATTGTTTTTCTATTTTCAATTCCTTCTATTAGCTCATACTCTCCCTATATGTATCTTGTTCAAATTTTCAATCGTTAATAAAATACTTCTTATTCATCCACTCACGTTCAAATACATTTTTTTTTTGAACTTGCAGTGGATGACACTGGATATTAATACAGTTTTTTTCAAATATTAATTCATTAATTAAACTTAATTAATTAATTTTAGTTTTTCTAGATTTAAGTTGCATGTATCCACCAATAGATGGCGCCAGATAAACTTAAAAAAACGAATGAAAATTATTTATAAAGGACTTTCTGCAATGCAGTGAAATAAAAACAGGAATTGACTTTTAAAAAAATTCTTATATTACTTGTTGGAGTTAGTTCTCTAGTATTTGGTATATTGTTTGGTATTATTTGGTATTTGGATAGTATTTGGAGTACTCTATTTTGGAATAATGTGATTTTTTTTTTCTGTATTTGTATGTCTAAAATCACTGAGGTCAGTAAGATTTCAGAATGCCCGAATTTGTAGGATTTTGATCAAGCCAATGGACACCCAATTGGAATTGCAATTATTTTCCATAAAAATAAAGTGCAACAAAAACTAAGGAATACAATTTTTATTTCTTAAATATTAAAATAATTTGTTAAAAAGGTTGATGCAGAAATATCAAATTATGGATTTTACTTATTGTTCTGCATTTATTCGTTCAAATTTCTTTGTGATCATTTTATTAAATAATTTTTAAAAAAAAAACGAAAATTTAAAATTTTTACAGTATCTTTTCATAAATACTCGAAATATTTCATTATCTACATTTGAATTGATGGTTTTATATTTTGCTTTAATAATTTTAACTATTTGTTTCTGAAATTTTTAAGGAACAGTATATTTCACTTATTTATTTTTTCCCCCTCCTTTCAGAAGGAAGAAAAGTTTCTCCTTCGAATTTCCTAAAAGAAGACGACTTCAGTTTGGACGAAGAAAATTCCCACCCTGTTGTTAACAAAACAGGTAAGCTTTTATTCCACGTTTGTATAACTATTCAATTTTAATTCTTCAACACATTTTTTGGGTGTTTATATTCTTTTATTTACTAAAGCAAGACATTTGATTTCTTTTAAGATAAAAAAAATGATCAAAGGATTTTGGATGCCGTTTTGTCACCTTTCTTCCCAGTAGAGCTCACTTATCCTAGAATGGGTAAGTATATTAAATATTTTTTCCTTTATTTACATGTAACTGTGTTGTTTCCATTTAGGAGTGCCTGTTTTGAAAAAAAAAAAAAAAAAAAAAAAAGCAAGTATAATGCTGTTTTGAAGAAGACGCGATAATGCGTGTCAATAGGGGTCGCCAACAAATTTAGCTAAGGACATTTCAGACAATTATGCTTACATGTAAGAATAATAGTAAACACAAAATTAATAACTTATTATGTTTTAATTTTTCACTCCAAAAAATGTCTTTAGTGGATCTAAATCTAATATGGGAATATATAAATTTATATGCTGCCCGCGGAGTTAGGATGCATTTCCAAAGTGGCCCGCTAGATCACTTGGGTTGGCCACTCCAGCCCTAAAGTCTTAATAGAAGACAATATATTCCCTTCATGGCTCATCGCACAACTCTTCGGGGTGTACATAAGTAAATCACGAGGTTTACCCCGATGCTTGCCCCCTGCTCCCCCCGCCTCCAAATGTGAATGAATGCCAGAAAAAAATCTTTTTTTAATTCCTTCTATTAGCTCACCCTCTCCCTATATATATATCTTGTTCAAATTTTCAATCGTTCATTAAATACTTTTTATTCATCCACTCACATGCAAATACATTTGTTTTTGAACTTGCAGTGGATCACACTTGGTGATCTTGCAGTTTTTTTAAACATTAATTCACTTATTAAATTTAATTAATTCATTTTAGTTTTTTTTTTAGATTTTTAAGTTGCGTGTATCAACCAATAGATAACGCCAGATAAACTTCAAAAAAATTAAAGAAAATTATTTGTAAAGGACTTTCCGCAATAGAGTGAAAAAAAAGTAGGAATTGATTTTAAAAAATGTTTTTTTATATATATATTACTTGTTTCTAGTGTACGAAGAGGACTCGGAGCAACGTGTCAGAAGAAATGCCGAATCAGATGAGGACGAGGACGAAGACGATGGAGAAAAAATGCTGCCTTTAAAACACGACGATCCCGTCGAATCGAGTGTCCAAGGCAATCAGTCCTACAGAAGAGGATATTATGGCAGAAGTTTCTTTGAGCGACCTCCCAGTGGTTATCGATTCAGCAATTATTACAAGACTTGCAGCGTTCCACAAATGAAGAATTCTGAGGTCACTTGCTGGAGATGGCCTAATTGGCAGTAAGTAGTTTAGTTTCCTGCTGTTCGACATTTTTAAGAGTAGATCAATGTTCTATCATTATTATTATTATTATTATACAATTTTGAACTTTACAAAAATTTTAGAGATATTAAGATTAAAAACCATGTTCTCCTCCACAATGACAATGGAAATTGGCAAAGAAGATACAATTTTGAACTTTACAAACTTTTTAGAGATATTGACATTCTAAAATTTGTTAAAAAATGAACAGAATGAGATGGGCCGGTCATCTCCTGAGAATGGAAAGTGATAGAGCTGCTTTGAGGGTTTTCAATGCAATCCCTTTGGGACAACGACCAAGGACACTAAATGTAGAAAAAGAGATGGGTCGACTCTTTAGTTAGACTCTTTAGTTAGTTACTAGATGGTTAGACTCTGATTTCAATGTTATTAAGATCAAAAACTGGAGGTCCACGGCCAAGAGGAGAAAAAGCCTGGCTGGATCTTTTAAAGAAGCTCCACAACGGGCTGTCGAACCAGTTATTATTATTATTATTACTATTATTGAACTAGCAGACATGATAAAGCATTCTCAATAGTTTCAATAAGTTATAAATTCTAGTGATAAAAAAATAATAAATAAAAATTCAAATTTTATGATCTCATAGCAGTCAAGTAACTCTTACATCTAAGCAATTAAGGACACTAAATGTAGAAAAAAAAATGTAGTAAAAATATACAACTGAAATTTTTTCATGAAAAAAAAATGTAATTCCAAATTTTAAATAACAAACAAACATTAGACATTAATTAAATAAATAAATATTTCAAATCGCATATGTAAAAAAAAATCTCCTTTATTTGAAATCTCAAAATATTTAATAATAAACAAAGACCTTAAATGTGAATTATGAATTATGAAAATGAATTAGAACATCGTATAAAAAGTTCGAAAAGCAATTCCCATTTATGGCTAAACAAATGAGAATTATTAATTTGTTATGGAATTATTGGGGAACTAATAGAAGTAGTTATTTAGGAACAAAAGGATCTATTTTTAAGAATAATCTATTTGTATTCAAAAGAATAATGCAATTTAGGAACAAAATGTAATCTAAACATTACTAACTTGAGCGGAAAAGAACTACAAACTTTTTTCGTACGAAAAAATCGAATAATAAGAGAAATAATAATTGACGTAATAAGAATATTTTTTTCGTGCACCATCAGATATTGAGGATGGATTATTGTGTAATTTTGATGTATTGTACTGCAAATTTTGTATCAAACTTCAATGACTGTTTCCCTTCACACTAGAAATTTAATAAAACGATAATTTTTTCAGAATTTTAGAATAAAATTGTGAAGAAAAAAATGGCAAAATAAGTACTTTTACTTTCAAGTGCAGTTATCCATACTTGAAAGATTTTTTTTTTTTTTAAAGTTATTATTCTTTTAAGCAAGTCTGTTAGTATGAAATAGATATCGTTAAATCAAATATTGTGATTTTATTTTTTCCAGATCATGCAAGCAATCCTGCATTTACGGCCATGGAATGCAATCTCGGAGAGGAACTGTGCGGTCGTTTTCATATACATGCAGGCACTCTGAAAACCAGTGGAAGCCTCACAAAATGACGGACTGCCAAGGTAGGTCTTTGTGAATACTTAGAAAATACTCCTGCATTCGTTCTGACAGATTTTATACTCCACCTAAAATTTCTAATTTCAACAACTCTAGGATCGCGACAACAACGCCCTGTGGTCAACAACAACGCTTCACTACTCTAGGATCGCGATTTTACTACGAAACGCGAAACTCCTTCAGCGCGAAATCAATTTTAAATTTAAAATTCCCGTGGGCTTATGGAATTTCAATTTTTTTTCTTTTTTAGGTTGCTGGCACTGTCCTTGACATCTATGGGAAATTTGACATCAAAATATTCATTACCGTTTGAGTTACGCTAGGCTTTGTGAGAAGCTAAAACTGATTCCTGGAGATTTTTGAAATGTCTGGATTCAATGAGCAAAAAACCTTGCATTCAATTCTGTTTGCGGAAACGTACAGAATGTTGCAGAAGGCATTCGGTGAACATTCCTTTATCAGAAAGAAATTTTTAGAAGTGGTATAAACAGTTCAAAGAAGGCAGAAAACGCGTTGAAGACGAAGAGCCCTGTGGTCGACCATCAACCTCAATCGACGAATCTCACGTCCAAAAAATTAAAGATTTGATGTTTGCAAACCGTCGATTTACAATTAGAGACCTTGCTGATGATATTGGAATTTCAAAAGGTTCGGTCAATTCCATTTTGGGCCTCAAACACGTCAAATCTCGATTGGTACCGAAGACACTAATGCACCAGCTCACACTGCATTGATTCTTCGTGACTCTTTCGCCAAAAATGAAATCCATATCGTTCCACAACTAGTTATCCACCTGATTTAGCACCGCGTGCCTTCTGGCTATTCGCTAAACTCAAAAAACCACTCCGGCGACACCATTTTCAGTCGACTGAAGAGATTCAACGTGAATCGGCGCGCTCTTTGAAGGCCATCCCTGCCGATGACTTTTTAGCATGCATTGAGAATTGGAAAAAGAAGTTGGCATAAGTGCATTGTGTCCGGAGGGGATTACTTTGAAGGCGATGGAATAGATTTCAAAGAATAAATAGAGAGTTTTTGAAAAAAAAAATAATAATTGGTCTCATTTTTTGGGCACAGTAGTAATTAATATTTCGAATAAAGTTTAGCGTCTCTTTTCAGCGTACCTCAACTGCAAGGTCCACTTGACCAGTCCAGGGGATCTGAAGTGCGTGGAGCCCACCAATCAAGCCCCTTACTGCGACATCAGCTGCCAGGAGTACGACAGCCAACCCGCCAAGAAGGTCAGGGTGATCTGCGACGAACAAAAAGGACGCATCAATTTGCCACACTGCGCCACCCTCGATGAACGCGGTGAGTGACAACATTAATTTTAACGAAACAGAAATCACTCTTTCCATCATTCAAAAATTGCCACATAAAAATTAATTATTGTTAAAAAAAAATCTTAAATAAATATTTTCAAAAATAGTATTTTCAAGACCTTAAAATTATATTATTATATTAGAGAGTTTTTGCATAACGTTTTTTTATCGTCCGATATTTATTTCTTCCTAGCTCGCATGCTCAAAGGAATAGCTCAACAGTGAAGTATTACAGATAAGCATGCGCAATAGGTACAATGTTTCTTATGAGCATGCGCACTAGGAAGAAAAATATCGGACGATAAAAAAACGTTATGCAAAAACTCTCTATTTATTGCATTCTTTTCAATTTCAACCTTAAACCTAATTCTTATTCGCCATTTGGACCGCAGAATATTTAGAAGGATGAAACGCTACGTCTACATATTCGATTGCTGAACAAAGAAAGACTTTATTTATCTTTTAATATATCACTTTGAAATCTAATTCACCTATTTTTTTTTTATTGCAGATCTCCAAATGAGAGCTCCTGTCGATTAGAGGAAATCAGTTTCTGTATATTGAATAGACCAGATTTTGTTATTGAATTAGAAATAAAAAATCACATATAATTTTATATTTGCTTTTCTTATTATAGTATGATCACATAAAAAATTCTTTCCGCTTTAAACAATATGTTTATTATATTGTATAAATAACACATCTGTGGTAGTTATTGTGGTTTAGGAAGTAAAGTGTAATAAAAATATTGTCTAAAGCAAAATGCTCCAATGCATTATTCAGGGAATATGACACAGCTTTAAATGAATAAAACATTTAAATATTAGAAAAATATTGTATTTATTGGGGTTTTTTTTAATTTTATAGCAACAGCCGTTCACATTTTGATAATAACGGGGTTACCACAAAAATCAAACCAAATATTAAAACACTTATTAAATTAGAAACCAAAACACTCATTACGCATAAAATTCTTCACTTTTTCCTTACCTAATTTTAATAAATTTGTCTCTAAAGTAATTAAATAATAAAAATTACTCAAATACAATAATGAAATTTATAAAAATTTTAGTAATTTGAAAGGAATTTAGCAAGAAATTTTTTCGCGCCACATGGACGGAGACATTTTTTATCAGTGTAATTCTTACAAAATACATGGATTCTTAACATATTCCTAAATTATGCTTTTACTGTCAAACGTTTACAAAAAAAAATTCGAAGTTAGAAATTATTTGGTACATATTAACTCAAACCAATCCCATGATCTTAGTTATTATATTTTATTCGTAATGTGTATTGTGTGAATGATTAAATAATATTTTATTTCAAAAGCCATATGATTTATCGAAATAATATTAATCTTTAATAAAAAAAGTCTGGTCTTGATAAATTCTTCCTTTTTGTTTTTTATCTATTTATAGATAAAAGTATTTTCCATCAAATAATTAAGTGATATATTTCGTAGATTCTTTAAAGCAAAAAAAAAAAAATTTTCTCCTGTTAGTCATCCTGCAATTTGAGTTATAACATTTAAAGATAACTCATTTATTAGCCTATGATTTTATTTAAATAATTTTTGTTTTAACCAATGACTGTTATGCTTTCTGTAAATTTAATAACTGGTGGACAGCAAGGATCCACTTCAACATTTTTTATTCATTTTTTTAATGAGTCCACTACCTATTAACTCCTCCAATTAACAAAACCGATCTCTGAAGAAGTCTCTGAAGTCTTGAAGTCTCTAAGACTTTTAGAAATGTTCTGAACTGATGGTCTTATTCACAAACTTTATGCTTATCGTTTTCTGATTTATTTAATTCATTTCATTCATTCTTGCAGTACTAGGAGATATTTGTATTATATTATATTATACTATATTTATAGCATATTTATGGAATGTGTAAACAAACACCTCTCCACTATTAGATGCATTAATGCAAGCCTACCATAAGGTTCTGTCATTGGAAACCTTTTCATTAATGATATACCGATAGTTAACTCTGACACTATCAACTTGAATGCTGACGACACTATTATTGCAACACAATCATCTAATATTAACTCTCTCACAAACGCCCTTCAGCAATATATTCAAACTCATGAAGCTTGGTTTATCAGGTGGAAAATTAAAAATGTCGATAAAACTGAAGCTGTCTTGTTTATCAGAAAATATTCTTATCCGCCTAATATAACTCTTTTAATCAACCTATTAACTGGACTAATTAAACTAAATAATTTAAAGTTATATTAGATAAAAGACTAATACAGTAGAACCTCTTTAAGTCGAACCTCGTTAAGTCGTAAACCTTCAAAACTCAAAACAATTTTTTGTTCTCTTCCCTTCAAGTTCCAAAACCTCCATGACTCGAAATTTCAACCCTCTATATGTTGAAATAATTAGCCAATCCCCACAAGTCATTTTGGTATATATTTTCCCTCCATAACTGGAAAAAAAAAATTTAACATCTGTATCTCGAACATTCGAAATGTTTGATTTTACAACCTTTATAACTCGATCATTTAAAACTAATTACCTCTATACCTGGAAGAAAAATAAGTTACCGACTTTAAGGATTTACTGACAATGCACGACATTGTTTCTTAGAAGACAATGTATGTTCTTACAAAATTACATATGAGTATACAGTAAATAGAATAACCAATTATATTAAATATTCTTATTATAATTCTTATTCTTATAATTCTTATTATTGCTATTAATATCATTTGAACTCTAGCGAAGCAAATCTTTTGTTGTCGATTGCAAAAATATCAGAAATAGTTTGCTTTTACAGCAATACACACCTACATCTACTATTTTAACAACAGTATACGAATAATACTGTTAAAAAATGAGTGTTGTGAAACGTAAACTGAAAACTTTGACTCTCGCTGAAAAGTTTGAAGTGCTCGAAGCTGTGAAGAGTTGTCAAAAGAAGAAAGACGTTGCTAAACAATTTGGCCTACCAATGAGTACTCTGCCAACAATAATAAAAAACGAATTGGACATCATGAAAAACATTGAAAACGGTCAAAATTTGTCCTGCAAAAGACAATGAATTGCAGAATTTCCCTGCTTGGAGGAGTACTTACTTAATGCTTCCACCTATGACATCGATCATTTTTAAAAGTTAGAGTCGTATCAGGAAGACATTTAAAAACAATCCCGTTTCGTCAGCATTAAAGATATTGTCAGGTTCATAACCATGTAACAAGCCTTGCAATTCGCTTTTCAATTTGTCACAGGTTTCAATGAGGGAAAATATATACCAAAATGGCTGTGAGGATTGACTAATTATTTCAACATATAGAGGGTTGAAATTTCGAGTAATGAAGGTTTTGGGGCTAGAAGGGAAGGAACAAAAATGTTTTTCGAATTTTGGAAGATTTCAACTTATCGAGGTTCGACTTAAAGAGGTTCTACTGTATATATTTTAAATATTATTTACTTTCATTGGTCTACACACCGTTTGTATTCTGTCTCAATTCTCTGGTATTTCCTGTTTCTTCACCTGTATCCATTATGTTTTTATCTCCCGTCATGTTTAGATATGAATTTAAGGCAATTATGGACCGATGTACGCTGTAGAAAGGAAAGAAAACGACGCTCATGTTGAATCGCAGTCTATCGAAATCTTTTCATGTTTAAATCTTTTCATTTTGTTTTCGTAACTCGCCATACAGATTCGGAAAATTGTCTAGTAATAATTTCAGTGACCCGTGAAGATACAAGAATATCACATATCTGAAAATAATAATTTTTTTAAAATCTGAAACGAAAATTTCCCTTTAAAGAATTAATTCTTAAATTAGTTTGTTATAGATTTTGTTTGCATTTGAGAAACGCGTAGCGAATTTGATCGTGAGTCAGACAAATCCATTGTGAATGCTTGTGGTTTATAACTCCTTTTTCAAATAAGCATACATGACAATTTCATTGGACTTAAAAAACTATAATTTTATTTAGTAGAAAGGCCATTTTTATCATTTGCCATTTTTGAATGTGCACAATGGAGCCTTTTTTATTTAGTTACCACAAAGAATTAACTTACAAAAATATATAATCTAAGAATATATGAAAAGAAGTATGAAAGGGTTTCTTCGCATTGTATTACTCGTTTCACCTAGGATCTTCTTAAGAATATTTCTGTAATGAATTAATGCATTTTACTTTTTATTTCTTCCTTTTTAATGATATTCGGTAAGCATCCTTCGGAAAGATAAATACCGTCGTACTAGAGCGTTTTATTTAGTTATCGACAAAAGTTATGCACTTCCTTAAAAATTAGAAAATTATGTAAAAACATTGTTAAAATTAATTACTTGACATGATGAAGAGTCTTAGAACTCTTTAGAACTTTTATTTCTGCTTCATTGTTTGAACATTTAAACATCGGAGAGTGTTATTTACAAAATATCAATTCAACATTTGAAACGGTTTGCGAAATTCTGAAGATTACATAATTTTTGTAATAAAATACCATATTAAAGAAATCATTTAAAATTTTAATGAAATGAAATATTTTCCCCCTAACATTTTCATTTGTGATAAATGATTCAGCTGACATTAAAATAAAGGACTGATAGATATATTTTTTTTAATTCGGTATTATTACTTAATAATTGAGTTTCCCTAAAAATTACCGCTTTAAAATTTGTTTAATATAAAGTGGTTTAATTCTTAAAGCACTTTATATGAAATATTTTATTTATTTATTTATTTTTTCAAAATATAATATTGGATGTAAAAATTAATCTATTTACAGGAGAACCGCGAAAGAAATGTAAGCGAACCAGTTCAAACCGGTTACGGAAAGGAAGGTAGATAATGCACTCGGTTGCAATGTGATTGAAAATTCGAGCGTGGTTTTTGAGTTCATGTTTTTATAAAGTTCTATCCATAGCATTTTAAATATCTGTCGGTTGACGATTAGATTCTTCAAGAATTACTTGTGAGTTTGATTAAATTTTTTTCAAAATATATATTTTAGTTTAAAATCTTTCTTTGTATAGTCCAAGTTAGTGCGTATAAAATCGGTGTTTCTTTTACTGTTTATAAAATATAATTCAGCTTTCGAAATTAATATCCCTTATCACAATCAAATAAATAATAACAAATTTTCTTTTTTTAAATGATATTATTTGTTTCATTTTTGCTAATTAAATTGCCTCGTGCTACATGCTGTGTGCTAGTGTTGATTGAACTGACGGTTAGGTTAGCCATGAGTACAGCTTATAATTGCTTGACATAACAATCGGTTTGATAAATGAAATTTCTTTAGATAACTTTGTGATTATGTAATAAATAGTTCAGTTTTAATAGATATTTTATTTTTCTATATTTCCATGACAGTGTGATCTTTAAAAAACACTTACTTATATTCTAGAATGTTATTTCTCTATTTTAATTTATCTGAATTACTATCTTAATTGAATTGTGGGATGGGGATTTTAAAGGATTTGTTTTAAGCACTGTATATTTAATCAGTTCTTTTCAAAACATGAAAACTTTGTGTTAAGTTCTAAATTTCATTTCACTGTCTGATTATTAATCCTCATTGTCAAAATAAAATGTTCATTAGACTGTTATTTGTTGCAGTTAATATTTAACAGTTATTTCAATAAAATATTTTAAATGCATTGTACTTTTGTTTTATAAGGTCTGATATTTTTTAAATGTTATATTATAAGACTCATTCTAATGGAATCAAAACAATGGTAATTTATGTTTATTAGCGTAAATATTTGCAACATATGAATTTTGTATATAAATAATGTTGCACTACATTGTAAAATTAAAATATAAGCAACGTAAATGCAAAAGAACTTGGTGATAATTCAGAACAAAAATCTTACCCGTACAACTGAACTTATACATTAAATGTTGTTCTCTTTTGAATATAGGCCTAACATTCTCTTTGACAATAAAGAAAGCTATAATAATGACAATATATTTGCTTATATCATTGTAAATGATTGAAGGTTATGTACATAATTGTTAAAAACTTCATATTTTTAGTAAAAGCCTGCTATTTTTCTCAAATACTAACTAGTATTTGATATCTTGAGTTAGTTACTGTTGGAAATAATAAATTTTGAATTAACTACAGATTTCAAAATAAAACATTTTTGTTTATTACCTTATCTTTCCAATTTACAAATTTAAAAAAACTTCCATCGATTTCGAGTAAAACGTTGCCTGTTTTTGCAAAAAGTAGGGAATTTCATGTAATTTTTATAAATAACAACGTAAGACTCAATATTATTTAATATGCACATATTTTTCCCTTACGGGTAGTCTACTATATAAAATCCCCCCACCCTTCCTTTTTTGACAATTTTTTTCCTCATCCCATTTTTGACAATTTTCACCAATTCACTCCCTTCATGTATTTTTTGTTGTTTTCAAGCTTCTCAGTGCTCCATTTCCCTTCTTGGAAACTCCAGCATAACTTATAAAGAATACTTGCTGCTTATTCATATTTCTTTTCAAAATAATTGCTAGTCCTGGGTCTGTAAATGTTAATATTTAAAAGTTTTGTTTTGAGAATTTTATTTTTTTAATTTTGATGTTAAATACTTGTTAGGATGCCTGATTACCTATTACATGATTTACACTTTTGATGAAATACAGAATTCATTTCAACTAGTAATTAAATACACAAATAAATTACAAGATGCATTCAATGCAGATGCTAAAGAAGACAAGCGATTTAGGCTTAATACACTAAAAATATATTTAAATAATAATTTATTACATTTAATTTTTAGTAATTAGATAACAAATATCAATCTGCAAATGTTTAAAAAAATTTTGAAATTAGGTTTAAAAAGAATGAATTTAGGCTTGATATGCAAATTTAATAAATATTAATTGTTAAATTTAAATATAGAACTTAATATAAACTTACTTTGTAATCTAGTTTAACAAATAAAGGAATGTAATCTGGGATATTATAAGATATTAGCACAAGAACACCCATACTGGTCAAAAGCATATTTAAAAATGAAATTGGATTGGACAGGAGACCATAAACAAAAGGTTGCCATAATAAGAGTTGAATAGATCATTGCTAACTTTGCTTTAGAGCACCTTTTATCAGAGTCCCCATGAACAGCATGCCTTTGGAAAATATATTAAAATTTGAACAATGAATTATGCATACATTTGTTACCATCGGTTTCTGACATGAATTTTAAAGAAAAACAAGTTATAAATCCATCATCCTTACATTTTAAATGTACCTGAAGTTGTCTATAATTACCATAGAGAGAACTAATGATATTTTCATTTCTTATACAGATAATATATATATATATATTTTTTTTATTACATAAAATATGTATACATATTTTCTGTGATTTTCTAAAAAAAGCTGCTAGTAGATGCTATTTTCAATTTGTCTCAAAATCTTTCTTCCACTGCAATTCAATAAAAAATATATTTCATGAGAATTATAAAAAAATTCTGATTAATAATTAAAGTAAATTAAAAATTATATTGAACATCAAGTAATGCAGATTAGAAGTATTCTATTTTTATGTATAAATATTATGTTTGTAATTTTAATTAAAAAAAAAAAAACAAGTTCTTCAATCTTAACCAAGATGTATAGCAATTTATTTTACTTATAATTTGACACATTTTACACCTGAAATTGTTTTTATCTAATATTAAATATTTTAAAAAAATGTTTTCTAAAGATTGGTATGTATTATTTAATTCTGATGAAAATTTAATGTTTTATGAAATAAGTTTTAAATTCTGATTTTGCCATTTTATCTTTCAGGTAGCAAATAATATTTTGTTTTCTTCATTTACAGAGTAAGTATAATTTTTGAAGAAATTTACCATTTTTATGTTGAATATTTTAACAGTACTAAATAATTAGTGTATCCTTTCTTAAATTATGCATTAATTTGCTCAATGTTTTTTAAAGATTTCAAATTAAAATGTTTATCAACATCAGTATTTCAATGAATATAATTGTTTTGTTCTTCTCTTCTCCTTTTAATGTGGAAATTTAGTTAATTTCGAAATAGATTTAAAAATAACCAGCTTGTAATTAATAAAATTTAATGCTGTAAATTAAAAGTAAAGCATTTAAATTTCTATGTTGAAAATTATATTGAACATCAAGCATTCTACTTTTGTAGTCAAAATTTAAAAACTGTAAAAAAAAGGGAAGTAATGAGAATGTTTGCAAGATAATATATTTACTAATACACTTTAGTAAGTTGAAAAGAAAGGAACTTGAGAATTATTTGGGGGGGGGTCCGATGGAATTATGGAGTTACAAAAAATCAAATAAGGGGACATGATAATGATAAATTTCATCTTATAAGTTTTACTCGTCACCTTTAGTTGTAAATAAATATAAAAGTCTGGAAGGCGTCAGAATTTAAAAGAACTTTATAAATAATTATTTTTTTACTGCTTTATTATGTTACAGTATTATTTATTATAACTTCATGATTTGAATTTTATCAATTTATGCTTTTATTAAATATTTATAGGTAATTATACTGCTTAGTTACTTTATGACATCGGTTCAAGTGGATGGGATGAAGGAGCATGCGGGTTTTGGAGGCCCAGGTAAATATTATGATTATCTTGATTTTTGGAATATTTGTTTGATCCCATATTTATATTTGTCTTATTGTAATTTTAATTTAACTATACCTTAAAATTAAAGAAGGATATGTAATGCTTTTGTAAAAAATAAAAGTATGATTGAATTCTGTTACATGAAAACTTAAAAAATTCTTTTCTTCTATTTTTTTTATCTATTCTATGTTTCAGTTAAACTATTTAATTTAATGCTAGTATGCCTATTAATGTAAGTATACTATAAGCAACAATTACATTTTGTAAAGAAAGTAGTTTAAATTGTGTGTAAAATTATGTATTTTAATAAACAGAATATGCAAATAAGAAAATATTTAGTGCAGTTCGTATAGTTTGTCTTGAATTACTTTCTTAAGCTTTTTCATCCTGACATGTTAATTAAATTGAACATTGTCATTTACATTTTTGAAAGTTTGTAGCTTATGTAAGAAAATTTATTAATATTGAATTGCATATAATTGAGCTTATATATAAAGGCTTTTTTTTTTTTTTTTTTTTTTTTTTTCCAAAAACAAACAAAATAATTTGAATTTAATCAAATGAAGTTGCATGTTGATTGCATAAAAAAAATGTATCATTTAATGTATAATTACATATTAAAATGTATCATTTCTAGAGACTGTTGAGTTAGTTGACTTTAATGTTCAATTTGTAATTAATAAAATATGTTAATTAAGACTTCATAAGTGAAATATCAGATTAGATTTATAATTGAAATTAGGGGAGGGATTTCCTTATAAAATATATTTAGTATGTGTTCTTTAATCTGGCACATTTGCGGCCGCAACCATTTTATAGCAAACATCAATATAAACATACCAATCATAAGTCACTCTGGATAAAAATTTGAACTTTTAAAGTTCATGTCTATTAAATGTGTATCGTCCACATTTTGAACCAGTGTAGGTGATATAAATGGCTTTCTAATAATTACAAAATCAAAATATAATTGAGCATGAATTTAATTGAATATTCTTGTATTGACAAGAAAAACAGCACAAAGAAAAAATTAATATACAATAATAGTTAAAGAAGAAAGTTGTTACAAATTACTCTAAGGTAAAAGAAATACACATAAGCCTGTCTTAGTGTTTAAAACAAATATTACTTAAATTACAAATAAAAATCAAAAACAATCATTCTGTTTCAACTCTTTTCCATGATTTGGAGCTCTTCAAAAAATCATTATAAATTAAGGACAGATTTATGAGTTTTAAGCTGTACTGAAATGAAAACTGATTATTACGATAAACACTGAGCAAAAATGCAAGCTGTGCAGTGTCATTGCTTTCTGGTCAAGGTCAACCAACACCAGAATCCACATGAAAAATTCGAAAGTAGACAGCATGATTGGTGCCAAATTATAGAAAGTGCCAAACCACCTAATGTTGGATTTAAAGGGAGCTTACTGTATGGGGAAATATAAAAATAATTATTTTTTTAAATCAAAATTAATTCTTTTTCCATTTTAGTTAATGGGAATATGATGGGCGTACCTGAAGCTGCAAGACTGTTGGATTTCTCCCAGAAATTAGATATTACTTTACTAGATAGTGTAGTCAATTGCATGTATGTTGGTGTTGGTCCTGAGGTAAGCATCATTTTCTGATTTTGTATTAAATTATGCTTTCCATTCAAAATCATTTATTTCAGTTTGTGAAATAAAATAATGAAATTTAATATGAAATAAATTGTAATTTCTACATAGTTTTTGAAATTATTTCTTTTTAAAATGAAATTCAGATTTTTTTTTAAAACAACTTTTTTTTAGCTATATACAATATGCCTATTTATTATTAAGTTTAAAATCTCTATTTTCATTTCAATGACACTGTTTTCTTATTTTAAATATGTAAGATTTTAAGATTTATTTATTAGTGTTTAAGGAATATTTTACTAAGTAAAAATTTCTATATATATTTTTATAAATTATTTCATTTTATTATTTTTTAGCAAAAACTTGCACAAGAAATATTGACTGCTTTAAAAGAACATCCTGATGCTTGGACCAGGGTTGATACGATTTTAGAATTCTCAGAGAATCAGCAGACCAAATATTATGGCTTACAGATATTGGAGAATGTGATAAAGACACGATGGAAGGTTTTGCCACGGGAACAATGTGATGGTAAATTTAGATTTTTTTCTAATATTGTATAAAATATGTGTATTTTTAAGACAGCACATTAAAAATACGAAGGTTATTTTTGGTATTCTGAAAAGTAATTTAACTGCTAGATATTTGTTTTGAATGTGCTTTATCTAGAAATTTGCTGTATCTGATTTCAAAATAGATTTGAAGTACAATCAAATCTTGGTAATCTAAATTAAGACTAATCAATTGTTTGTTGAAAACTTAAAATTAAACACTTTCCTATTGCAAAATAAATATATTTGAAGCTAAATTAAATTCCTTCCCTTACATGATTTAGTGAATAAAAGTGCAGCTATTTTTTGGAATAAATTCTTTTTTATATGATAGGTGTCATGCTAAAGTTATTTATTAATGATAATGAAAAAAAAAAAAAAAAAAAATTGATATGAAAAAGGCTTTTTCGTATTAAATTGCTGATTATTTGGGTTTTTTTTATATCTTGAAAAAATTAACACAAATTGGAAAAGTAAATTTTAAATTCAACTGTTTTGCTAATTTTATGTTTTAAAAGCAATATTGTGAACCATGTTGTTTAATTGCATTTGTTATTTCAGGAATTAAAAAATATATTGTTGGTCTGATTATAAAGACTTCATCTGACCCCAAAACGTTAGACGAAGAAAAAGTATACTTGAATAAATTGAACATGATTTTGGTTCAGGTATGTGTATATATTTACTATATGTATTGTAATATATATATATTTACTATATCAATTTTTAAAATTATTTATTAAACTAATTATATTTCATCGATTTTCAGATTTTGAAACGAGAGTGGCCGAAAAATTGGCCCAGTTTCATTACAGACATTGTGGGTGCGAGCAAGTCCAATGAAAGTCTTTGTCAAAATAACATGACAATATTAAAACTTTTGAGGTAACTTATTTTCTTTTGTATGCTGAGCATATTTTAAGAGTTTATCTTTTAAAAATAAATGTAACAATTAATCTATATAAAAATATATTCATAAGAATTATATTTTTTTAAATGTGCATGTTTAAATTGTAAAAATGTTTCATTTTTAGATTCAATATTTATGATTAAATTATGCATGGGAGTAGTTATGCAAAGTTCTCATTTATATGTACTGTTTTAATATAATTCCTAAATAATTATATAATTTAAAAGGGCATGATTTATTTAACAATGTTTATTTTGTGACATTAAGATATATATATATTCTGTTAGTTTTCTTTTTATATACAATGGATATTTTCTAAAAAAAAGGCATGTGAGAAAAATTGCTTAAAAAAAAAAAAAGACTAAACTTAAAAAATTAAAGATATATTCCATAATTTTGTATAATTGCATGAAACCAAAAGGTCGATTTAGAAGTAACCTAAAACCGCATTAAATTTTGCAGTATATTTTTAAAAAAATAGGTTGCATAATGAATTTTTTTATAAAACAAGAAATAAATCATTTTTATTGTTAAAAGATAATATACTTTTACATTTTATATTCATTTTATGCTTCTGATAAGTGCAAGCTATTTGTGAACTGGTTTTAAACAGGGTCAGCAAAATTCTACAGTAGTTTTTCGTACCTATTCTTATGCTGTTTTTGTGACATCCTGGCTTCTTCAAGTGCGAAGTTGAATTTACATGCTTTTGAAAATAGCATTCAAATTTAAATATGTGAGCTGTAAGCATTACTTGCTAACACTATTTCATAACATTTCAGTTAAATCTCTTATTATTGTCGAGCACCAATCATCTTTTGCAGGATTATGCTTATTATTAGCTTATTTTTTTAAGATCTTTTGCAAGTCTTTTGATATGCGATCAAAAATCCAACTCAGTCTTGTGGAGAGATTTTCTTTCTCTGAAAGTTGGCAAACATTCTCATATGTTTTACATTTTACATTTATACTGAATCAAACATTCAAATGTGAATAGAGTACAAAATTTCATGAAACCAGCTAAAGCTATTTTCAATTGCTTTGTTTTTAAATACAAGTGCAATTTTTTTTTTTTTTTTTTTAAGGATATCTCTATGATCTTATTTTATTCATGAAGAACCTCTGAACGATTTTCTGGATGCAAAAATTCTTTAATCATGATTTATTCTTAAAAAAATTATGAATGAATAAATTATGGTAGCTTACTTGTATATTCCAAAAATATATTTTTCAGATTTTCATTTGCATTATTATTTGTATGCAGTTATAACTTATTGAAATTTAATTTCATTAAATAAAATTTGAGGATAAATTTTAGTTCTTAAGTTGAATTATATCTAATCCTTAAGTTTTTTTTTTATCTGAATATCTGCAAAATACTTATATGATATTTTCTGTTATACATGCTTTATAATTTCAATATATTTCTAAAAATGTTTGTGCTATAAAGTTACTTTTCCATATTTACATTTGGCATGATAAATTAATTATGGTAAAAGAACTTGGCATATCTAAAAAATGTTAATTTAATTAAAGCCAGAAAATTTCTAATTAAACATGGACTAACTTATTAGAAGGTCAACAAATTTTGCTGAAACATTTTTGAAACAAAATTTTAAAATGTTCTTATTTCAGCAGCAGCAACCTAAATACACACACACATAAAAAAAAAAATCTTTTTGATTATTTACTAAATGTTAAGGGCAAGTTCCAGTTTATTAAATATGAATTGATAAGTCTGTTAATATGATATATATATATTGTAAGATTTTTTTTCCCATAACAATATAATATATGTTGTGTAATTAAATGGCATTTATTTATAAATATATGTATATTTCAACCATCTATTGTGTGAAAAGATAAAGATCTATTTTAAAAACTAAAAGGATGAATCAGTTCTTAGATGTTAATTAGACAAATGCGACAAAGCAATTTTGAAAGAAAATATTAAATAGTTATTTTGGAATTGCTTCATCTAATTTTTCTTATGATAGAATTTGAATGAAACAACATAAAAACATTCAAATACAATTAAGTAAAATAAAATTGGATAAAAAAAAAAACATTAATAAAATATCTTTCTCCCTTACTGTGTTGTTCGACTTGAATGCTGCTTTGCAATTTTATACTGAATCAGTAGTTAAACTAAATTAAATTATACATTTGCATTTTTGATTAGAATTGTGTCCCAGTGATGCAGTTGTATTTGTTTAGTAATATTGGGGAAAATCTAGTTTGCTAGTTTTTATACCCTTTATTAATGTAATTTGAAGATTAGCAGCTCTTTGTCATACCCATAAGTATCACAGTGTACCACATACCACTCACTGCCTTAATCTAATGGCTGAAAAAGACTTGTTATTGTATTGTACATAATTGATTTTTTTTTAAATATAAATCATATGCATTCAAAATTTCATAAAAAGAAACTTTGCACTATAATCCTTTATATAATTGTATTTAATTTTTACTATTGCAATGTCTATATTTATATACATTTCTTTGCTTTTCAGTGAAGAAGTATTTGACTTCTCTAGTGGACAAATGACACAAATAAAAGCAAAGCATTTAAAAGATACCATGTGTAATGAGTTTTCTCAGATCTTCCAACTCTGTAATTCTGTCCTGGTACGATTTCTCTTTTATGTTTTGATAGTCTTATCGTTCATGGATAATATTCCACAATAAATTTAAACTTTTTTTTATTTCTTTCAGGAAACCTCTTCATATCCGTTATTAGTTCATGCAACATTAGAAACATTATTACGATTTCTAAACTGGATACCCCTTGGTTATATATTTGAAACAAAGCTTATTAGTACTCTCATATATAAGGTAAGTGTAACTAATGCTCATTCGTTTATATGAATGAAAATAATTTTATATCTAAGTGTAAACAATTTGTGTGCAAAATGAAAGCTTAAAACAACAATAAACCAATATGTGCAACATATTGGTTTATTTAATTAAAAAAATTAAATCATAATTTCAGTTTCCTTTAAGCGTCTTTCGTAAACGTCCTTTTCTTTTTTTCAGTTTTTTAATGTTCCTATGTTTCGAAATGTGACGCTGAAATGTTTGACAGAAATAGGTGAGTTTATATTAAATTAAATGTATAAATTAAAAAAAATTAATTAAATTAAATTTAAATTAATTATATAAATTATATATTTGAAAAATATAATTTATATACTACAGTTTAAGTCTTAGAAACTTATGAATATGCCTTATGTTTTCAGCTGCTGTAAATGCTCCTCATTATAATGAAATGTTTGTTGTTCTCTTCACCCAGACTATGGAACAATTAGAACAGGTAAATTTGAATGTTCTTGCTGTTAAGTAGTTAAAGGGAAGATCTGATGTCATCTCAGTTTTAAAGTTTTGTTAAGTTTCTTATTTTATATAAGTGAAAAAAAAAGGCTTTTATAGAATGGTTCATAATGTAATAATCTTTTCTCAGATCGGCAGTCTTAAAACCAGTATTTTACTTTATAAAGTAATCAATAATTTCATGTTATATTAATTATGTTCAACAACCAAATAAGATACAACGGATAAATTAGATGTTATTTATCCGAGATAAAATTGGCTATATTATTAATTTCAAACACAATTCAAATAATGAAGTGTTTAATGTACTTTAGGGCTTACTTTAAAATTAGCTTAGATTTTGTCATATTCATTATAAGCTGTGTGATTTATTTATGTGCTATTATTTTGAATGTGATATATATTACAGAATTGTTAAACCTTCGAATGTTTTTAGACATTTTCCCATCTTACTTGATTGTCTTATTTTTGTTTTAAAATTTTCTCCTTATTTTAACATCTCTTAGAATTTCATTTTATTACCCTCTCCCCAAATGCTGAAATTTACAATCAATTCAAGTCAATTGGCGCTTTGTCCGTTGTATGGATGTGGTTTAAAACATCACATTTCAGTAATCAGTATGTTCTTATGGTTTCTCATAGGAGAATATTGGATGTGTTGAAATCTATATTCAACTTTCAAAACTGAATTTTTCTGTGGAGGTGAAAGAACAGAAAGGGATAATTGCTGAGTGTTTGGCTTCAACAGTACTAGGGCATAAACTGAATTAGTCGCATGTATAAGAAAACAGGTGCCACAAAAACTGACAATTATAAAATATAACGAATAAAAGTGATTTTTCACTTATATATTCAAATTCTGCTTTTTATATCTAATGATACTAAAACTATAACTTCATTTAAATTTGCGTCAGTTTGTTTTTTAATCTAACATCATATTTGGTGCCTGCTTTTAATATGGGATTAAAACTGAGTTCAATGTTTGGTAATTAATTGTAACTTTATCAGAAAAGGAAATTTTGTTAGAAAATAGTTCAGCACTGATAATGCATCAATTACATTTACATTTTATGAGCATACTGAAAAAATAAAATTCAAATTTAAATATAATGAGAATGTCTCTGCCACCTTATCAAATTAGCAACTGAAATAGATGCAAACTAAATCAATATTTATTCTTTTGGAAAGATTTCTAAAAAGAAAGAAATGGCAAATAAACTTAAAACAAATTCTAATATTGATAGGTACAAAATATTTTTTTTAAAACTAAGTAAAATAAAAATATTCCTGCAATTATTTTTAATGATTATGAGTATGAGAAAATATTCTTTATTTCGAGTAGCATGAGCAAAGTTTTTTAAACCACTATCTTTGCAAGTTAGGTAGTTGATTCTGTGAAATAATTAAGTTAAATGGCACTGTTGATAGTAAACTAGAATCAACATAGGCATTTTTATTTTTTTAACATCTTTCCTTCATAGAAAATTTAATTATTTGCTATATAGGTAAAGTTATTAACTACATTTAACTTCCTTGTGCATTAAGTATTGTTGTTAACTTGCAATAAAAACTCAATAAATCACTTGTGTATTTTTCTATAACAGTTTTGTTAATAAAATTTGTTTTATAAAGTGATAATGTAAGAATTAACATGCACTCATTTTCGGTTACTTCTTTATAGATGCTTCCCCTTGACACTGTCATAAAAGAGGCCTATGCTAATGGTGAAGATGAAAATCAAAAATTCATTCAGAATCTTAGCTTGTTTTTATGCTTCTTCTTGAAAGAGCATGGATCTTTTATTGAGAAAAAACCTGATCTTAATAAATTATTTCTCGATGTAAGTTATTACTTTGCTTTTAAAATAGAAATTTAATTTGAAAAAATTCAACCAACCTTTAGTTATTGGATATTAAAAATTAAGGTGTAATTTTTATTGTTCATGGTTTTTAAAATTTAATGCCTTATATAAATGTTATAACTTTAAACTATGCTCATATCCATAAATTAAGGATAATTCAGAATCACACAGAAATTGAACTCTAAAATAAAAATTTCTCAGAATCAAAAATCTCGGAATGTCCTGTAGAATTATCACACACATCTTGAAGAATATGCAAATTACAGGAAACCACCAGATGGAGCGGATAGTGTGTCACAATGACGACAATGACAAAGGCGCTTTAAAAGCCTTTCAGTGCAATAACCGCATAGTTATGGCACAAAGGAAGCATTTGGATGATTTTTTACGTGGTAGAACTATCGGACGACTGGAATGTGGACGTACCCAGCTGGAAGTATCCGAGGAACTTGGAATCGCCCAGAGTGTCATTTCCGGGCTTTGGCAACGATTCCAAGATGATGGTAATGTGAGTAGATGTTACAGCACAGGTCGCCCCCAAGTTACAACGCCGAATGAGGACCGGTATTTAGCAGTTCTTGCCAAAAGAAACAGATGGAGCACAGCATCAGATCTGTCTCTTCAGCTACCGGAACGACAGTTTCAAGGCAGACCGTGTACAGACGCTTAGGGCACATTGGTCTATATGCTCGTAGGCCTGTCGGATGTGTTCCACGTACCGCAACTCACTGTCGCCTGCGATTAACCTTTAGTAGACAGCATGCATTGTGGACACCGCAACAGTGGCTGGTGTGATGTTTTCCGATGAGTCCAGGTTTAGTTTGCAGTTTGATTCTCGCCGGACTTTCATATGGAGAATGCCAGGTACCCATTACCACCAAAAGAGCACCATTGAACGACACCGTTACGGTGGTGCAGGATGGCTCGTTTTGGGAGGAATTATTCTTGGTTCCAGAACTGACCTGCATGTTCAGAGTGTAACGATGACAGGCCACATCTATCGGGATGCCATTCTGGAACAACGTGTACGTTTGTTTCGGGGCGCTATGGGTGCTGAATTTCTGTTTATGGATGACAAGCCCGTCCTCACCGTGCAAACATTGTAGACGAATGCCTTCAATTGGAGGATATCACCCGTATGGATTGGCCAGCATACTCACAACTTCATTATCCTTAATTTATGGACATGAGTGTATTAAAATGATTAATGCAATAGGCAGACTAAATGAGTGAAAATAAATGATAAATCATCTTGCATAAAGCACTGCTGATGTAATATGGGAGAATAATTAAAATCAGTAATAGAATTAAAGTGATTTTAAAAAGAAATTGTTGCATTTCCGTTGTGGAAATGAGAAAAAAATAGTACATTTCTGTGTTGTACATCAAATTCTTTTAATTATTATTATTAAAACTATTTTAATTTTTTAGGCTTTACATTATCTGCTTTTAATATCGGAAGTTGAGGAGGTTGAAATATTTAAAATCTGCCTAGAATATTGGAACACTTTAGCAGCTGACTTGTACAGAGAAAGCCCGTGTAGTGGAATCCAAACACCAACTCTCATTGTTGCACGAAATCCTAATGCTATTGTCACCCTACGTAGACAACTGTATCAGCCTGTTTTAACGAAGGTAATTGTTTTTTGTGTATTAAGAAAATGGGACTTGCTGAAACATATAAAATTGTTAGAATACTTAGGTGAAATTTATATTTTAATAGAAGTTATTTTTTATTACATAATTGTAAAACTTTCTAAATGGCATCTTTACCATTATTTAAATAAAAAATTAATGTGCGTTTAATATTTTTGTGTCTCAAATTACATATTTTGCAAATTTTAACTATATTTAATTTTTTTTTATAAATGAAATAAATTTTTTAATTATATGTTAAAAGTTTGGAATATGCCATGATTTTTTTTAATATATTTTATTTTTTAGTTGAGATACATAATGATTGGACGAATGGCTAAACCAGAAGAAGTTTTAGTTGTCGAAAATGAACAGGGAGAAGTAGTTAGAGAGTTCATGAAAGATACAGATTCCATACAGTTGTATAAAAACATGAGAGAAACTTTAGGTAATCGTTGTTCATTTTAAATTTGCATAAGATTTTTTTCTGAAATATTTTTAAATAACTGTTCTTTAACTTGTAGAAAAATTGATTTCATCTTGTGAATTAAAATTGGAATGACTTTTGTTATAGTTTATCTCACTCATTTGGATTATGTGGATACTGAACGAATAATGACTGAAAAATTGCATAATCAAGTAAATGGTACGGAGTGGTCCTGGAAGAATTTGAATACTGTGAGTAAAGTTTGCTGATTGTTTAATTTAAATCCAGTTTTAATCTATGTTATATGTTATTAAATCTCTTACATTTTTTTTAGCTTTGCTGGGCCATTGGTTCTATCAGTGGAGCTATGCATGAAGAAGATGAAAGGCGGTTCCTAGTCACAGTTATTAAAGTAAAAATTTTTGTGATTATTATTATAATTTTTTTTATATATAAAATTAATTTTTACATCTAAAACTTTATTTTAAATAGTGCATTGTTGAATTAATATTCAAACTATTTTGGATAAGTTTTTGATATAGTAAATTCCATGCTTAAAATGAGTTAAAATATCTATATATTTTATTTAAATTTTTTAATTTTAATGTACCTTATTGAATTTTACTTTTCTTTCCAGGATTTATTAGGTTTGTGTGAACAGAAACGGGGGAAAGATAATAAAGCTATAATTGCTTCAAATATTATGTATGTTGTGGGGCAGTATCCTCGATTTCTTCGAGCTCATTGGAAGTTTTTAAAGACTGTCGTGAACAAATTATTTGAATTCATGCATGGTTAGTATTAAAATGATTGTTTTGCTCATAAAATTGAATATTTAATATGGTAATATTGTATTTGATCAGTTGTTGTGGAATAATGTGTAAATGCATAGTTAACTTTTGCAATTCTTTTATAAAAAAAGAATTTTATTCATTTTTATGATTTTTACTTTTTCTGCATGAAAAATGTAGTTTTATAGGTTTTTTTTTTTAAAATTTATTTATATCAAGAACTTTTTTTGTAAAGTTTTGTTGTATGAGATTATTCTATTATACAACATTTTTTAAATTTGTCATAACCCTGAGGGTGGTTGCTAAACTAAAAATTACTGATTAGGTGCCTTTATTATATGTGCTCTAATTCTGATTTAAAAGATTCATAGTGTTTTGAAAAATAATTACAAATACAGTAATTCCTCCGTATTTGTTCTTATTGTGTTACAGATCTTTGAAAGAAATTTTCAAAAATCTTTCGAAGAAATTTTTCCCATGAGAAATAAAAAGATTGACTAATCTATTCCCATAGGAAAAGTCCTATTGTTCTTGGCATATTATAGGGTTGTATAAAATTATTTAAACTTTGAATACTAAAATGCAAACGCAGTTAAATGGAAATATATACATAAATGGAAAATTACCAAATTTAATTTGCTGTCTGTTTTTCTTATTTTGGACCTGTTTGAGTGTTAACAAATTTGCTAAAGTTCTGTCCAAAAGTCTTCTGCTCAGGATGTTTTGGCAGTGGTTATTCCAGACAATTCTATTGCAACTTGTGGCGGTAGAACTTCTCTGTAAAGATTGAGAAACCATGCATTTTGTACATAAGTTATATTATAAGCAAAAGTTGTATACCAAATAAAATTTCACAATTCAAATTTTTGTCGGAATTTACGTGTTTAGAAATATTTCATTTTTAACGTGTGTTAGATGGAGGAAAAGGATTGGCACATGGTTTTTTCCTTATATTTTATTTGCTTAAAAAATGAATACTATTTATATTAGAACTATAAGTATTTTCTATTTTTATCTATAGAATATTTATGCTAATATGAACTTTTATATCTTTTGTTAGAAACTCATGCTGGTGTTCAAGACATGGCTTGTGATACTTTTATTAAAATAGCCCAGAAATGTCGACGGCATTTTGTTCAGGTAATTGCATCTTCTATTTATTCATCAACGTTGAATTTTATACATTTACCAAGACAAATGGTTTTTGTTAACATGTTTTAATAACCTTGTTATTAAATGTGATACTTTTTCTGATTTTAGTAACATTTTGTGAGATTTCTTTTTATCTATAAAAATGCGAACTTAACTGTTTCTAAAAAACAAATTGTTTAAAATAAGGTTTAGTTTTAGGTAATTATCTAATATAGTATAAAAATATTTCGATATATATATATTTTCTTGGTTAGAGAGTTGAGGTGAAGGTTGCAATGATTCTTTATTACTTAATTGAATTAGATTTTTCTCTGTGTTGATTGTACTAAATTATTTATCTACTGCAAGCAACAAATATACTTAAATATCATCTATCATTTTTGTCTATTTAAAGTCATTATATGCTTATCAGTAATGATATTAATATGTAAGATTTTGTACATCTTAAATATTGTAAAATATATATATGTGTAAAGCTTTTTTCAAAAATTATGCATCTACTACATTATATATTTTCTTTAAAATTAATTTCTGATGAAGGAAATCTATTTCTGGAATGTGATCATTGAATGAATAGCCCACAATTTTATACCATTTTTGATAATTTTCCTGATACATATCCTAATTTTGTGAAACAAAACTTTTTTTGGATATATTGTCTAATGCTTATTGAACATAGTCTTATTAGTATACATTCGGAAACTTTTCAAATAAATTATGTGGAGGATTGATAATGTAGCTAAAAATTGATTTATATTAAATCTGTATTTTTCAGGTTCAAGTTGGAGAAGTAATGCCTTTCATTGAAGATATTTTAAACAGCATCAATACAATAATTTGTGATTTACAACCACAACAAGTAAGTTATTTTTTCTTAATGTCACAGCTATCTGTTTTTAATCCAGCATATGTAAGACCATGCCCTTGCCAGATTAGCAAGCCTCCATGTAGTATTGATTATAAATCACTGAAGGCAATAACTTAAACACTTCAATCATGAACTTATTTAATGTGTTTATAACAGTGGTAAAATTGACAGTTAAGATAAACATGTCATTTTGTGAGCAAGTTTAACCCAAAATCCATACGAAAGCTAATGCTCAATTGGTGCTGAATTAAAAGATAAGTTATTTTATGTCACCATGAAGTTTCATTAATTTATAATTTTCATTTACTTTCTGCTTTCTTAGGTTCATACATTTTATGAAGCTGTTGGGTGTATGATTGGAGCACAAACTGACCAATCAGTTAGAGATCATTTGATTGATAAGTATATGTTATTACCAAATGAAGTTTGGGATGCCATCATTCGACAGGCTACCAAGGTAAATTTGTAGTTGAAGTAATTTCTTATATTTTGTGTGAATAGAGTGCTACACAATCTTAATTTATAACCATAGTTTTTTTTAAATTTGTTTTAGATGATTAAATGTAAATATTATTGTGTGCTGAACATATAAATTTTGTTCTTTACATATCAGTTTATATTATATAATCTTTTGTTTTGAGTATTTATGTCTTGTTCTTAAATGCTATTGGTTATTATTTATTTTTGTTTAATATTTGTAGTCTGTTGAAGTTCTGCAGCATGAGGATGCTGTGAAACAATTGGGAAACATTTTGAAAACAAATGTAAGAGCTTGCATAGCTTTAGGACATCCTTATGTTATACAGGTATGTAATACCATGTTATTTTGTTTCTGTAATATTGTCTATAATTTAGGAGTGTTTTAATATTTGAGTAAAGCTAGAAATTGGAGTAATGATAATTAATTTGAATATTTAAATTGTCCTCTTTCCTGTATGTATGTGTAATAAATTATAATTTTCTTTTCCTATATAGCTTGGCCGTATCTATCTAGATATGCTAAATGTATATAAAGTAATGAGCGAAAACATCATTGGATTCATTGCGAAGCACGGTGAAGCAGCAATGAAGCAATCCAAAATTCGCGGAATGAGAACTGTGAAAAAAGAAACATTAAAGTTAATATCAGGATGGGTCAGTCGATCTACTGATCCACAGATGGTAAATATATTTAAAATGCCTTAAATAAGAATATAGTATGTTTACATATAATGCAATTGGATAATGTAAACATCTGATATATCAAAATATTGATTAATGGATTTATTAAACATGATTTTCTGAAACTAAATTCTGTGTGTTTTGTTTTAATTAGGTATTGGAAAATTTCATACCACCACTCCTTGATGCAGTATTATTGGATTATCAGAGATGTACTGTTCCTTCTGCTCGAGAACCTGAAGTGCTATCTACCATGGCTACTATTGTAAATAGATTAGAAGTGAGTCTAAAAGAATATATTTTTTCATTTCATAATTTTGACATTCAATTTACTTGGTGACTATTAATGCTGTATTAATAAATGTTTAATTTTTGTTTCCTTTAGGGTCATATTACGCCAGAAATACCAAAAATCTTTGATCATGTATTTGAATGCACTCTTGATATGATCAACAAGGTAAATTTTTTTCTTAGATATTTTTTTTTTCACATGCTATAATTTCTATTTTTAAATGGAGTTACATTAAAAAAATTTTTTTTTTACTTTTTAGGACTTTGAAGAATTTCCAGAACATCGAACAAATTTCTTTCTTTTATTACAAGCAGCTGTAACTCATTGTTTTCCAGGTATTTAAACAATTTATAGCTTAAAGAAAAATTTTATTAAAATATTTGTAATTGCCAAATAGAAATCACAAAATATTACAAACAGCATTAAAAATTTTGCTCAAATATGTCATATGTCTTGTAAAATTTTATTCAAAGATTCAAATTATTGCTTAATATCCCTGAAATAAAATTAAGTAAATTTTTTTCTAACCATTTTTCATAAATTTATTATTATCTAAGTTTTCTTAATTGCTTGATATATTGACTTGATTTTAATTATTTTTAAATAAATAGGGACTTTTTTTATAAATTTATTTTTCTAGTGGTTATTTCTTTCTGGAGAATTTCTATTTCTTAATTGTTAATTTTAGTAGTTGATGCAATAGATTTTATTATCTACAACATTTATTTTTGTATTGTGATTTACAATAATTTCAAGTGAATTAAAATATAGAATTTTGTTATAAATATTGATGAACATGTTACTGTGTTTGAATTGAGTTGTGGAAACCGTTTTTCTTTCTAGTAAATCTAAATTTTAGATTTCTGCTGTTTTTATTGCTGACATATAGTGAGGAATTTTTTCTTAATATTAAATTGTACAATGCTATCAATTATTATTATTTTTTTTAACTGAAGTTTTTTAAGATTCTGTGATTTGTGTAGGCAAACATCTGCAATTTATAAATGCTTATTTTTCCCAATTGAATTTCCCTATTTTTAAATTATACATGCTAGTAACTTTGCTTGAATTTATAAAACCTCAATTGCTTCATTTTAATGAGAATTCATAAACACATTCTTATATGAACATTTAAAAAAAAAAAAAAAATTCGCATAACTGTCAAATTATTGAAGCTTATTTTTTCAGACGAATTGAAGGGATAATTTAAATTTATATTAATAGGAAATTGTTATAATGTTTGTTTTTCAGCATTGCTAAACATAGCTCCTGCTCAATTCAAACTGGTTTTGGATTCTATTATTTGGGCTTTTAAACATACTATGAGAAACGTAGCCGATACTGGTAAGTGATCAAATTTTAAAATCTTGAGTTTATTTTATTTTTAAAAAAAAACTCTCAACTTTTAAAATGTAATAAAAAAACTTAATTGATTTTTCTTTCTTTCTTAACATTCATTTGTATCTAATTATGCATTTTATATTTTTACTGCCAGTACTTTTAATTTATTATGTATTTAAATAATTCTTCCCCCTTATAGGTCTACAAATTTTGTACCAGTTGTTACAAAATATATCAAGTGACGAAATTCGATCTCAAAGTTTTTATCAAACTTACTACACAGATATTCTACAGCATTTATTTTCAGTTGTGACAGATACTTCTCATACTGCTGGTAAGTTAATTGTGTCCCAAGAAAATATTAATTGAAATTATTAATGATATTGAATAACTTTCAAAAATGTTATTTTCACATTTCTTGTTTTTCATCATTCACGGTCTTTTCTTAGCTTTTTTCGTAGATTTCAATTATCTGTAATCTATTTTTAAAGTATAATGTAACTAACAATATGCTTTATTGGAATGAAAGTGTTATATGAATAGACTTTAATAATTTTTTTCCTAATTGCTATAAACAAAAAATATTACAAATATATTAAAATAAAATTATGTAAAAGAATTGTGAATGTATATCAATAAATCTTCATACATGGCATTAAAGATAACCTTTTAAATGTAAGAGAATAAAAGGATTTGCATAAATATAATAGTTTAAAATTCTTTAATAGTTTAATAGAACAATTTATTTTTGGACTGCGGTAATGTTATTTCTTTTTCGAATAAAGTTTAATATTTGTCTTGGTTCAATTTTTAATAGAAAGTAGCTTTTCACTGATGTTTTTGAAGTACCATTAAAATCAATTATGACAAATGATTAAAATAGATCACAGTAATTTTACTTTGTAGTTAATGGGTCAATATTTAAAAATGTGAAATAATAAAGAAATTTTATATTATGTAGATTGTTATAATTGAGGTGATGTTTATCTTTCAGGACATATTTTCTTGTCGATAATCAAGTTACTTTTAATTAATGAAATACTTTCTTTTTTAGGTTTAACTATGCAAGCAACTATATTAGCCTACATGTTCAGTCTTGTAGAGAGTGGCAAAATCACTGTACCCTTAAATCCAGCGGACCAAACGGCAGGGGCACAAAATATCATCTACATTCAGGAATTTGTGGCTCATCTCTTAAAAACTGCATTTGGGCATTTGTCCGAGTAGGTTTTTTTTTTATATTTAAATATTTAGTTACTATTTAAAATTTCTACTTTTTGCATTAAATTTTTAGTTATTGCTTTTAAACAGATGTATCACAAAGTTTCTCTTGTAGTAAATTCAATGACAATCATTATATACAATTTTTTAATGTGTATCATTTTGTACTTAAATTCCTATTAAAAAGGCAAAGTTTTATGTATCAAACACTTATGTATTTTTTCCCTCTTAAAATTCTTCTCCACTAGAAAAATTTACTAATAATTATTTTAATTATTATTTGTTCTTTTATTTGAATTTACTTTTTCACTATTAAGAATTTGAGATGCGAGAGAATCTATGTTTTATGTGATTGACTAATATTTAATAGTGAATTTTTAAAAGTTATGTTTCCAATATGTCTTATGCGTAAAAGTTTTATGAATGTGAATACACAAGTTTTCTTGCTGCTTCAAGCTGTTGATTCTGTAAGTTGTGATTGTTCTTTGGTGTGAAAAGTTTGGCTGTCTAATACTACATAATTTTTTGTGGAGAAGAGATAAACAAGTGGCATCTATATAACACTGTTAAACTTTTTAATTCCTGATCAACAATGTGAATGCTTGCAATGTACAGGATAGGCATCATCACACTCCATATTGAATTTGCATGTGCATAAAGTTTTGCTGAAATGTTTTACTAATGACCACAAAGTCAGGTGTACGTTTATGAAATGCCTGATACCTACTCCTTGTGGTTGTGGGGTCATTTGAAACGATTTGTGTATTCCATAAAGGTGGATGATTTGCCAATCAAACAGATTGATAGAGACATCATCATAGAGTTGCATTCAATAGTGTTTTTACTTTTTAATGAATGGTATACATCTGCAGGGGAAAATCTTATTGATCATATTTAATAAACTATATTTTAATTTTACTTTTACTTCATTAATAACTTCTATTGACCATTTCTGTTATTGTAATAAACCTCATTTGTTTTATTTCCCCTTCCAGCCCACAAATTAAAATCACAGTGCAAGGATTCTTTAATCTAGATCAAGACATCCCTGCTTTTAAAGAGCACTTGAGAGACTTTCTAGTGCAGATACGAGTAAGCTAATTATTTTTTAATGATAGTTAAGAAAATCATTTAATATTAAATGCATTCTATTGTTCTTGTATGTAGTGATAGTACAAAGCTAATTTGTAATGTACCGTTTATGAATGTCAGCATCTGACAGTATGAATGTCGTGCATGAGTAATTACATCCTTCAACTCAAGAAGGAATTAGCCGAGATGTTTTGAAGTCGTTGTTTGTTGGTAGCCTTGTTTAAAACAATTGACCCACCAGTTGTAAAATAACCATTATCAAGGTTTTGGATGAAGGAAATGTTGAACTTTATGAAACATCATTTAAATGAAACCGGTAGATATGCGGTGGGTTGGGATGTTTTATTTAAGAAGTTAAAATGTCTACGAAAAGGTTCACAGTGGACTCTAGTCGTAGATCATCAAAGTATTAGTGTGCTGCGTCAACAAGAAGGTTCCATTCCATTAAGTAATTTCTGATTTATCGATGCATTTTCAAAACGTTTCACAATCTATTGCACGAAGCTGGGGAAATGCATGTGAGTAACCTTGGAATTTTGCAGCGTTATGTGGCAGAAGGAAATTATTTTTTGTAAAGGATTGTCAAAAGCAATGGAATGCTGATTTATTACGAGAAACCTGGAAGGAAATTGCAATCACTGGAATAGTGTCATACTGGTTCCCCGAAATCCTAGAAACAAAGCCACCTCTTCAAGAAAAATCATGTGTACCATGTTTTAAGATTTTTGTTAGTGAACTGGATGGTGTAAGGCACACCAATCAAAGCTGTTGGACATTGAGGGAGTTACGGTATGTATGGTATGCTTGGTACAGAACAAAAGACTTCTATTACCGCACATCTATTTATGACGCTGCTTCTTTCAATTTGGAGAGAGCGATTCTGTCACCCTCTTAAGAATCTTTTGCAAATAGTGATGAGATCAATGTAAACATCCAGAAATAGTTCAGGTTACAGGCGGTCGAATTCTACAGAATGTGCTTTGTAATTAGTGCCAAGATATAAGATATGCTTTAATTTGCATGATCAATATTTCGAAAAGTATTTTAAAATGTGTAACTTTTTCTGTAATAAAATGGTTTCTGCATGAGCTTCCTATAAATGCAGAAGATATTTTTGGCCTCGGTATTTAATCATAAGGATCTGATTGATGTCAAACTATTTGATTTATTTAAAATATGCAATTAAAATGGGAACATATGTTAGACTTTTTAAATACTTTAAATTAAAACAATTTTTTAATGTATTTTATATTTATGTAAAAAAAAAATTGTGTATGTATAATATATAAGATGAGCGTTTTTCGTTTATTGCGTTTTCATTACGCTGATTTAGAGTAATCATCTATTTATGTGTTATGAAATGATTTTAGGAGTTTGCTGGTGAAGATGATAGTGACTTGTTCTTGGAGGAGAGGGAAGCTGCACTGTTACAAGCACAGGAAGAAAAGCGAAGAATCGATAAGTCGGTACCCGGCATACTGAATCCTCATGAAATTGGCGAGGATATGCAGGACTGATAAATCTACAGACTTTCAGTAGTGCTACCTTGTAATAACAACATTATTATATCTGCCATACATTTTTTTCATCATATGTTTAAATTCAGAATTTAAGTTATATTTGTGAGAAAAAGAAAGTGAACCCTTTTTTTTTTGTGTGTGGAATTTTTTTAGAACAGTATGCCTGTTTCTGCATATTTGAGGAAAGAATGCAAACATCATGTCCACATTTTGTAGATATTCAATGTCAATTTTAAGTTTTTCTTTGCAGCAACTGGTGCTTGAAAGATGCTATGTGTGTGTTTATCCCAGCTGAAGGGGAATTGGATTGTCTGTGGCTGTAAATAAACATCACTTCATGGTTGCAAATGTATTTAATTCTTCCAGAAAAGATGTCTCATCTCAAATGGGTTGACCTATTTTTTGAAGGCTGCAAGAGAATATTCTCTTTTTTGCCTCTCCAACCCTATATAAATTATATAGCTTACATAACACTTGTTTAATCACAGATGCACAAGACGAATACTAAAAGCTATACAGAATTAATTTTACTCCTTTAGAATTTTTTTTTTTCAAATTTTTCCCACAGAATTGTAAAAGCTTTGTATTTGTTTGCTGATGTTTTGGATTAGTAATTTTTAATCGACTATTTAGGATGTGTTTTATGGAACTAGATCATTCTTTTTTTTCTTCTCTCTCTTTCTCTTTAAAAGACATATTTTCCTAACATTTTTAAATAGTGTAAGCAATATGTATTTATAAAAACAAAATAGCACCCATTTTTTTACTTGTTCTCATTGAATTGTGTGTCCAGACTATTTTATGGGTATGAGAGTATCACTGTTTCACACTTTCAACTAAAAACATGACATTCATCTATATAAGTAGATCATCTTGTATGATTGGTACTTCAGGGTGTCAGTAATGTTTTTTTAATATGAATTTCCGTATGATCTGTTAAATAAAAACGTTAGTGAGACATACTTCCTGATACTTAATTTTTATTTATTGGGTTCTTTTTTACTTTTTCTTACAGATTCTATTCATTTCTGAGGTGTGTAAAATGCTGCTTTTCTTTTTTTTCCCCCTTCACTTAAAATTATTTTTAATCTATGGGTTTGAATTGTGGTGTTGAAGTTTTAATTCAGAAAAATAATTTTTTACAGCAGTATTTGATATAGTTGCATGGACACCCTGTATTCAGTGTTAAATTAAATTTGGTTTGAGTGGTAGAGTAAATGCAGTTCATAAGTTACTATACAGCTAATGCAAGTTGCTGCTAATTTACCCCTGTGGGGTATGTTTATAAAAAGTACTCTCTCCTTTACAAGGAACAACTAGCTTTTTTCATTCTCATTTGCCATTTTATTGTTTTTATTTCCATTTCTCTTAAATCACTCATTTGTTTTCAAAAAAATATTTACTTACCTCTTTGTGCTACAATTAATTCCCTTAATTTTGAAACATTTCCTTTGCCTTTCCTAGTCATTTCTGATGATTGTGCTACTATGGTTTCAACAGAATTTTCTTTTTCACCTTACTGAATTCTTGTAATAGCTTAAAATTTTCCAAAAGGTAACTTAATATTTCTCTGCTGTCTCAAGCTGATTATAAAAAGTTAAACTCAAGTTTGAGGTGAATAATAATAATCCATTCAATATCCAAATGTCATGTGTTTAGTTCAGTTTTTTTCTGTAAAAGATACTAAATAAAATTTATTTGACAGTCTTAATAGTTTATTTCTTTAAAAGGTTTCCAACAGTCTACTATAAGAATTAAAAGCCTGGGATGAAATTTATATTTTCTTTTCATTAATGTCGTAAAATATGTTACTGGATTATACTCGACTTGAAAATTGATTTCAAGTGTTATTTTCCACCATATAGTGGTGTGAAAATGTTCCTTCATAGATGCCACGGAGCTTTAAGGACTTAATTTCAAAAAATGAAGATTATATTAAATTAGCAGTATCAGGATTTGAATTAAGAAAAAAAATAATCAATTTAGATTTTATAGTCGTAAATGATAAGCAATTCTTCGTCATTGTGGTTAACTGACCTCTACTACTTTGATAACTTCAACCACAAAATTTAGAAAATGCATATTTTGTGGTGGGAAGCTTTTAAGTTTCAAGGCTCAAAAAATGACTTAATTGATTTAGAGAAATTTTTTTAATATAAAATGTTTAAAACCAGGCCATCTGTTGAAGTTTTCTAAAGCTAATATGAATTGTATTTCCATAAAGCAATTATTGAGTATGATAGATTGGAGTTGGATATCAATAAGCAACTAGAAAAAAACTGAACCAGGTCATCATGAAACAACTATGTAAATGGTTTCCAAAATGTTATTTTACCAATCTTCACAGTTAAATTGAGTTCTGTTAGCGAGAAAAGAGAAGTGTCTAATTGGGTATTGGACTGTATGATCTTTGTTTTTTTTTTTAAACTTAATGAATTGCAACTCTAAAGTGAACAAAGTGTATACAGTGCAATAAATTTGTATTTTATATTTCATATATTTTTCGCCTTATAAATCTAATAACTGTTCTTGAACCACTTTGAGAAATTTCAATGTACAGTTTATATGTGGTTACATAATAAAGTTTTTGCATACCGTATTTTTATAATATGGTATCTTTTTTCTCCCTAGCGCGCATGCTGATAGGAAATTGCGCATGTGTATCTGTAATAATGTTTCCTATGAGCATGCGTGCTAGGGAGAAAAAAATACCGTATTATAAAAATATGGTATGCAAGAACTCTAATAATACAGTAAGAAATAAATGAAAGTTATATAAATTTTAAATACAGGATATATTAAATAATAAATGTTTAATACCGTTAGAAGAAATTATCACTTTATTTCAAAACGATTAACTTGTATTTTTATTACCTTTAAATTTATTAAAATACAGTATAATATTAGTAAGTGTATTGCTCTTTTATGCAAGACAGTTTCCTACAGAAATGGCAATGATGAATATTAGAAATTGTGAGTGTTATAATAGGTCCTGGCATGGTTAATGTAATAATTGATTCTATTATAACTGCGCCAATTTCAAAGCTAATGGTTTCGTAACTAAATTTTCTATATTTATGAACAATAAAATCCATTAAAAAAATCCGCCTCTGTAGAGATTAACAAAGGGAATAAATATCTATATTTCTTATTTCCAATGGCAAGCTTACAGAACAAATATTATTAAAAACAAGTAATATAAAAAAAAAAAAAAAAAAAAAAAAAAAATTTAAGTCAATTCCTACTTTTTTTTCACTCTATTGCAGAAAGTCTTACAAATAATTTTCATTCATTTTTTTTTTAAGTTTATCTGGCGCCATCTATGAGTAGATATATGCAACTTAAATCTAAAAAAAAAACTAAATTTAATTAATGAATAAATATTTGAAAAAAAAATGGGGGCCGAGTAGCTAGTCCTTTGGCACTCGGTATCACATGTATCGGGTTCGAATCCCGGCGTTGCCATGGGTGTTTGTAGTGATTCGGAATCCACTTTAAGCCGTAGGTCCCGGTCCTAATAGGATCGTAGAGCACTGAGGGGGCATTGTTACTCCGCGTCCGTGGCTTACTATCAAGCTACACGCTCCCCCTGGGTAATGCAAAGTAAGTAACTTCTGTGCAGCGATTGCCTTAAGGCATCCAAAGACCAAGCTGTCTAAGTGTTTGCCAGCAGCATTAGAAAGAGAAAAAAAAATTTTTTTTTGAAAAACTGTATTAACATCCAGAGCCATCCACTACAAGTTCAAAAAAAAAAAAAAAAAAAAAAAAAAAAAAAAAAATTGTATCTGAACTTGAGTGGATGAATAAAAAGTGCTCTATGTACGATTGAAAATTTGAACATGATATGTATAGGGAAAGTGTGAGCTAATAGAAGGAATTGAAAAAAATTACAAAGAACAAGATAGAAACAAATGACATCCGTTAATCCATCAACCTAAGTCTGGCAATCCAATAACGCTTCCGTAAAGAAACAGGAGGCAGTGCAGATCAGGAAGCAAGGTGATCTTGGTTACACAGGAGGGTCAGGAGTCAATTCTGTGAAGGCACTTGCGGAGACAATCGTGACCACAGAAAAGCCGTAGCGATGTCGCCGATTTTTCTCTAGGCCATTCAGGCATATCATGAATAGGATCGTACCAGGGCTTGTAACTGTTTCTTAACATTATATAATAATTCCTTTGTCTTGTTTTAAGACAATCCACTGCAGAATTCTAAGAATGGCGTGAATATCTAATTCAAATTATTCCAAATCATGTATAAAAGTCGTCCCTGAATAGTTTAATCAAATTCAAAAAAATTCGCCCCTGAAGACGTTAACAAAGTGAATATCTAATTCAAATCATTAAAAAAAGTCGTTCCTACTAAAATGAATATAAAATTATAACAAAGGGTTCGAATTTTATGAAAGAAAAACAAATAGCGATCAATTGCGATTTTTTTTTATTGACAGCTTAAAGTAAGAACTCTATTTTTAAGGTAGGGTTTCTCTAACTTTGATCATCATATTTTGTTAAGAATTAGAAATAATAAATCCATTTTAATATTCAGACTTCTGTATCTATGCATACAATGCTTGTAAATAAAAATTAAAGGAGGATATTCTGGATTTATTATTTCTAATTCTTAACAAAATATGATGATCAAAGTTAGAGAAACCCTACCTTAGAAATAGAGTTCTATTTTCCACTTCTAAATATTATTTTTGGGAGAAAAAAATCGAATAGAGCAGAAATTCAAATTAATTTACTCGAAAACAGATGGCGATTTTATCAGAACGGTAAATTATAAATTGGTTTTAAATCACTTAATTTGAATATAGATGGCGTCACTATCAGATTGTTGACTGAAAAAAATTCCAGTGAATGAAACTTAAAACGATCTCACACAAATAAAATAATTCTAATTAATCTGATTAATTAATTTTATTACATTAAGAAAGATTTTGGAAAACAATACTATCAGTCTCAATCCAAATCAATTCGAACGCATATGTTTGAAATAGTATATTCAAATGGTTTTTGCACATACAGAGTGTTTTAAGAAAGACCCCTGCATTGAAAATAAATTATTCGAAAACGATGACAAATAGAAAATATTTGAGGTTTCTGTATCAGGTTCTTAATGGTTTTTTTAAATAAACATACCACTGATTTCATGCTTCTATCAATCACTGTTGAATTATTTATTTTCAAAGTTACGTAACACCCCCTGTAAAAACTGAATCAGTTTGATTATATTAAAGAATAAGGGCGAAATAATTTGGAAGAACTTCTGGAACTACACAAATTGAAATTATACTAAACTAGCACAACCCAGTATACGATATCCTACAAAAGAAAAAAAAGTGCGTTGTAGAAAATTACATATCACGAATATATTCTCCATGATCCAATGTATGTGCATATTAATTTTCATGGATATCGTGTGAACGGTATAGAAGTTGATATACTGCAACAACAACTGGTGGCGAATTACAACAAAGGCAATAGCATAAAAACATTCTCCATGTTTTGTCAAGTACACACAAAAAATGTCATCAAAATCGGTCCAACCTTTTAGGGATGACAAACACACGTATGGAAGAATTATATACACTGAAGTGACAAAAGTCATGGGATAGCAATATGCAAATTTTCAGATGGCAGTAGTATCGCGTAGAACAGGTATAAATGCGCAGAGCTTTCATTTCTGTTCAAGTTATTCATGTGAAGAGGTTTTGACGTGATGATGACCGCACGACGGGAATTAACAGACTTTGAACGCGGAATGTTAGTTGGAGCTAGACGCATGGGTCATGCCATTTCGGAAATCGTTAGGGAATTCAACATTCCCAGATCCACTGTGTCAAGAGTGTGCCGAGAGCATGAAATTTCAGGCATAACATCCCACCATGGACAGCGCAGTGGTCGACCGCCTGCACTTAACGACAGAGACCGGCGACGTCTGCAAAGAGTCGTAAATTCTAACAGACAAGCAACACTGCGTCAAACAACCGCAGAAATCAATGTGGGACGTACAAGGGACTTGTCTGTTAGAACTTTGCGGAGAAATTTGACTTTCTTGGGCTATTCCAGCAGAAGACCGACTCGAGTGCCTTTACTGACAGAATGACATCGCTTGCAGCGACTCTCGTGGGCACGTGAGCATATCGGTTGGTCCCTAGATGAATGATAAACCGTGGCCTGGTCCGATGAGTCACGATTTCAGTTGGTAAGAGCTGATGGTAGGGTTCGAGTGTGGCGCAGACCCCACGAAGCCATGGACCCAAACTGTCAGCAAGGCACTGTTCAAGCTGGTGGTGGCTCCGTAATGGTGTGGGCTGTTTTTTCATGGCATGGACTTGGTCCTCTGGTGCGACTGGACCGAACATTGACTGGAAATGCTTATGTTCAGCTACTTGAAGATCACTTGCAGCCATTCATGGACTTCATGTACCCAAACAACGATGGGATTTTTATGGATGACAATGCGCCATGTCACCGGGCCACAACTGTTCGCGATTGGTTTGAAGAACATTCTGGACAATTCCAACGAATGATCTGGCCACCTAGATCGCCCGACATGAATCCCATCGAGCATTTATGGGACATCATCGAGAGGTCTGTTCGTGCCCAAAATCCTACACCATCAACGCTTTCACAATTATGGACGTCTATCGAGACAGCATGGCTGAATATTCCTGCAGAAGACTTCCAACGACTTGTTGAGTCCATGCCACGTCGAGTTGCTGTACTTCGCCGGGCGAAAGGAGGGCCGACACGATATTAAGAGGTATCCCATGACTTTTGTCACTTTAGTGTATATATGTAAGATTTCAAAAGTGCTAATAATATTAATAAATTCCAGTTTTTAAATTTAAAAACATGTATGGAACTTAATTCCGTTGCCAATAACTTATTTATGCAAATGTGAGGAATATTTGATTATTTTTTTCAATAACAAAGTCGCTCTACAATATTATTTATTTCTCAATAATCTAAAACTAGCTATCATAATGTGGATAATATAACTATTAAAAACTGTTCCGTCTTCACATTTTAAACATTTGATTGTTTTTACAATAAGAATAAATTGAATATTTGCTTATTGTTTGTGTTCAACATACAGATTGGCTACTGGTCGCATTTACTAAATATGCTAATTTTGAGTTGAAAAAAAAAAAAAAAAAATTCAAACATTGCTTAAAATTGATATTGACTTAATGTATCATTTTTATTTTTAGCAATATTGCTGCTATTCAAATCTTTCTAAAAATAACAATGAAAAAGATACAATGTCAAAGACACTGTAACATTTTATAATGGAAAACTGTTCGTGGAAGAAGCACGCAGGGCCGGATTTTCCTATAGGCTAACTAGGCTCCAGGCTAGGGCCTCAAGATCAAGAGCTTTACTTTACTTTAGATACTTTAACTTTAAATGCAAATTATTATGATATAAATTTATCTGAATTGAATTTGCTTTTAATCTTAAATGTATTGAATATATTTAATTTAATTTGATAGAAAATATGATAATTTTTATTGCATATTTTATTTTTGTGGGCAAAGATTTTTATTATTTGAATTTTGTTTTTGTAAATGTTGCGTGTTATGTTCGATTAGTTATTGTTACAAGTACTATATAGGGTGCTGAGAATAAATGTCCAAATAAGTGTTCTCGACTTTTTTTATTTATTATAAGTGCGACATTTTTTTTATAAAGATTAGTATCCATCACAACGTGTTTCATTTAACATATCGGTATATATCATAGTAATGATGTATTTCATTATATCTCATATAATTTACAAACTTAAAAATGGGAGGTGAAAGGACCTCATAAGTGGAATAGCCTAGGGCCTCTTTTTCTCTAAATCTGGCGCTGGAAGCACGACAGAATTTTTCGCTACTAAGAGCAAGTAATAGTATTTGCGATAGCAATGGGTTGTAACTAGTCCCCCTGGTGCAGGAAAGCCTACACCAGATCAAATAGACCCAGTCGCTGGAGATTGGTCCATGGCTAAGGAAAAGACGGATGCTTGACTTTCATGGCTTGTAAGTAGAATATTTTGCAGCATGCATAAGTAAAACAGAAGCACCACCGATGCACATAATCTCTACAAATCGTAGGCGCAGCTCGTATGCGAGTGCTCTGTAGACCAGGGGTGACAAACCCGCTGGCGGCATGCAGCGAACCTTGAATATTTTTCCGGCCTGTGAGATTTATCACATATATATTTTATATTTATTTTATAATGGCCAAAATAGTGAAAATCAATGTATTAAAAAAAAAATACATTATGTATGGACGTGAGCTCCGTCGGCTGAGGGTCGACCAGATGGCTCTTCATCTTCAACGCGTTCTCTGTCTTCTTTGAACTGTTTATACCACTTGTAAACATTTCTTTCTGATATAGGATTGCTCACCGAATGCCTTCTGCAACATTCTATACGTTTCCTCGGACAAAATTTAATCGCTGGAATCAGTTTTAGCGTCTCACAAAGCCAAGCGTAACTCAAATACTAATGAATATTTTGACGTAAAATTTCACACAGATGTCAAGGGCAGTGCCAGCAACCTAAATAAAAATTTAAAAAAAATTGAAATTTCATAAGCACCAGGAATTTTAAATTGAAAATGGGTCTTACTTTTTGGACACAGTAGTATATTAAAATAATTGTTGAATTGTAATTTCAATATATTAATAAAAATGTCTTTTTATAAATTATATTATGCAACTTATCTTGTTTATTTACAAATGTATTGTTATTATTATTATTTTAACTTGATAACTGATAAAAACATGGGTTGTCTTGCATTTCATATATATGTTTTCAATTAATAATTTTCTTCTAAATGATTTTTTAAATCCTTTTCTTTCTGGAAACAGGAACTGCAACACGCGCACTGTCCCTTTATTCTAAGCTAATTTTTCTTAAAACAAGTAATATAAAAATAAAATAAAAAAATTTAAGTCAATTCCTACTTTTTTTTCCCACTCTATTACAGAAAGTCCTTTATAAATATTTTTCATTCATTTTTTTTATCTGAAGCAATCTACTATTAGATGCATGCAACTTAAATCTAAAAAAAACCGACATTAATTAATTAAATTTAATATTTGAAAAAACTGTATTAACATCCACTACAAGTTCAAAAAAAAAAAAAAAAATGTATTTGAACTTGAGTGGATGAATAAAAAGTGTTTTATGAACGATTGAAAGTTTGAACAAGATATATATAGGGAGAGTGTGAGCTAATAGAAGGAATTGAAAAAAGATCCGCAATTTTTGTTATGATATATGTACAAAATAGTCACACAAGATTTGAGGCTCGTTCCCACCGAGGCGAGAGACGTGAAGATTCAAGAGGCAAGCGACAAAATTTTTTCGACCCCTTCACAGCGAAACGTCAGAAATAGCATTACGCCCGGTGAAGTTCCGCTTCTGGCTGAAAGTGGGTCATCTCAAGCGGCGGACTGCAAACCGGTTTCAGGCGACCGCGGTGAGGCTAGTGATGGGTCAAATTTTTTCGCTTGCATCTTGTCGCCTTGGTGAGCACGAGCCTTTAAACCAGACAGCAAGCTGTGAAAAATTTTCCTCTTAGGGGCACTGATACATACGTGTGAGGTTTCCTTTAAGTGATCCTTTCCTTCGTGATCGGTGTTTCACTGACATATGTCACGAACACCCATCCACTGAGTGGGTGGGGACATTACCTTCCTTCAGGATTCCGTTGGTACCACAAGCTCCAGGTTCGAATCCTGGCGGTGGCATGGATGTTTGTTGGACTGTGAAAAGGATCGGTCAATTCCATTTTGGGCCTCAAACGCATCAAATCTCGATTGGTACCGAAAACACTGAATGCGCCAGCTCACACTGCATTGATTCTTCGTGATTTTTTCGCCAAAAATGAAACCCATATCGTTCCACAACCACCGTATTCACACCGTACGACTTCTGGCTATTCCCTAAGCTCAAAAGACCACTCCGGGGACACCGGTTTGGGTCGATTGAAGAGATTCAACGTGAATCACATTGCGCTTTGAAGGCCATCCCTGCCGATGACTTTTTAGCATGCATTGAGGATTGGAAAAGAAATTGGCATAAGTGCATTGTGTCAGGAGGGCATTACTTTGAAGGCAATGAAATAAATTTGGAAGAATAAATAAAGAGTTTTTGAAGAAAAAAAAATAAATGGTCTTACTTTTTGGGCCCAGTAGTAATTGTAAATAAAGATTTAGGCCTGATGGCCAAGTGAACAGCGCTGTGTCACTCGGTGCCATGGCTGTTTGCAGTGGTTCGAAATCCATTTTAAACCGTAGGTTCCGGCCTAATATGACTGTAGAGCGTTGGATGTAGGGATGACAACCCTACACCTGAAAAAGAAAACATTTCACCTTTCGGAATCTGCTTATAGGCAGACGGCCTTGGCCCACAGGCGGTATTGTTGCGCCTTTGAAGAAATAAAGTTTGTTTTCTTGAGTGAAAATATAGATATTAACGTTAAAATCATTAATGTAATAACCTAAAAAATTCAATTCTTTTAATTTCTTGAAACAGTTAATCCCCTATATTATATTGAATATCTCAAGAGTTTTATTTTTTTCAAAGTTTGTTGTATGCTTACAAAATAAATATTAAAAAAATTATAAAACGATAGTCAAACTGTGGGGCCTGAATGGCCAGCGCTCTGTACCACAGACTTCGGGTCCGAGTCCCGGCGGTGCCATGGATGTTTGTAGTGGTTCGGAATCCACTTTAAACCGTAGGTCCCAATCCTAATAAGAGCGTTGCGGGGGCATTGTTACTCCGCGTCCGCGGCTTATCTTCAAGTGACACGCGTCCCCTGGGTAATGCAAAGTGAGTAACGTCTGTGCAGCGCTTGCCTTAAGGCATCCAAGACCAAGCTGTCTAAGTGTTTGCCAGCTGCATCAGAACAAACAAAAAAAAACAATAGTCAAACTGTGAAGTTTTTATTGTTAATCACTAAAGAACTAGGAATAAAAAAAGCAAAATATGTTACATTATTTATTATAACTCTACCAATAATTAATGAGAGAACTGCGCACCTGTAAATAGAACCTACAAATAATTTTTATTAAATATTTAATTACTTATTAGTTAAGAGTTTAATACATTAACATCTAAATGATTTATGTTTATGCCAATGAAAGACCGTTGTCAATATAAATATAGACAGCATCGAAAATGCAATCTTTATAAATATTCTTTACTATGTCTTTCCAAATGATTATACTAAAAATTGTTTATCGATTCACATGCATTACCACGTTTCGATGTCATTTATCACCATCCCATTTACTTAATCGATCGATGTTGGCTTCAGACTGACAGCAAATCATTTGATTTTGTATAAAAGGATTTTTTACTTTCAACTCATCAAATATTGACTGCTTTTAACTTTTTTACTGTTACCATGGACACGAATGTCACCCTTCGTACTCAAATCCTTTTTTCCTCAGATCCTCAATTTCTTTCAGATAACGAAGAATAGATGAAAATATTCCAGTAAGAAACGACAGAAAGTACTGATGAGGAAATATATAGAAAGAGACTGAGTATCAGCGTACAAATAACAAAAAAATGGAGTTAATTGCTTTCTTTTTGATGATATTCGGAATCTATCAGCCTGTACCCAAAAAGCCGAGTACTCTACTGGACCGCATCCTGCTAGGGTGCTTTAAACTGTACCAATTTGCATGGTGCGCAGTTCTCTTTTGCTACTTGCTGATAATGATCAACAGTGCTGTCTTTCAAGTCAAGATATTTTTGGTGCACATTTGTGACGTGTTGCTTGTGAATGTTCTGTGGTATATCCTTCAATACAGATTGAAGTTACTTGAGATGTGCATCAAAAAGCAGAACAATAATTGGAGATTCTATCCACCCATGAGTTGTCGTGTAAAAATAATTACGGTAATATTTTTCATCATCGTTTGGATCAACACTGTGCTCAATGTAGCCAAGATGCTAACAGTATCTAAAATACTGAACTACATGGAGGCAGCCATGACGTTCGGTTATTCCCCGCTCAATCAAGCGTTCCACTCGAACGGTGAAGAACTTCTCATCAAGTCAGCCATCGCCATCGGTATGATTATCTTCTATGCATTTCCTCCCGTAGCTGCGGTGAAGTGTTACCTCACCTACTTCCGCAACTACTGTCTGATTCGAAACTACTCAGATTCGCTGAGGAATTCTTTTCAAACGGACTTGCTGAGGAGCAAGGATTTCTTGCTGGACTTGACGAAAGCAGTGGACTTCGTGAAGGAAGTCAATTCCTTCATTTCCCCGGTGCTTTTCATCCTCATTTCCTTTTGGGCAACCGGAATATTTTATAACCTGACTAAAATCCTGTACGATCCCACCTTCAGAGACAACTACAACCTGATGTCGGCCATCTTCAACGTCGCCATCTACTCGGTGCAGTACCTCCTCCTGCTGGCACTCGCCTCAAAACTTCCGATGGCCCTTTCTGACATCAGATCAGATCTACTGAGGAACGCGGGAATCCAGAGGTGCATCTTCTCAGAACCCTCCGTATCTGCAGATGTCAACTTGCTCATGTCGATTCTGGAGACCTTCAGAGAAGATGTCACCGTTTCGCCTCTAGGCTTGATAGAACTCAAAAGAAGTCTCATTCCCGTCAGCATTGGAGTTTTAGCTACGTACGAATTACTTATAGTGCAAATTTTAGAAAGATAAGGGAATTTCTAGCAGTTAGTGCAAATAAATAAAGCGACATTCGATGGCTCGGCACTCTCTATAATCAGGGCAGGGATTGAAAAAGTAGAATTCTTGTTTTTATTCATAATTGAACAGAAACGTGTCAAACAATTATGTATGATATACTACTGTAATCAAAATATATTTCATTGTAAATTTTAAACTCGTAAAATGCTGCAATATTTGAAAATAAAAGATACTAAAATTTTTTAAAAAGGAAAAAAAAAAGCATAAATTGTTTTTAATTATTCATTTACACAAAGAGTATTTCTAAAACGTTTTGGAACTTGGTTCTATGGATAGTCAATATATTAAGAGAAAGATTGCGGTTTTGATTTGTTCCGATTATCAAAGACTACTTAAAAGGTGCTCTGGCAGCATGCTTCACTAACATGGTACTGGTTATGATAGTATTCTCATCTTAAAAGCACACAAATGCGAGATACTAGAAAGACATTCCTTTTGCCTTTTTCCTCTTATGGGGACTAGGGTACCACTGAAATTTTGTGAACTACATGTTAAAATTTGAGAATTTGTGGGTGAAGCAAATAAGACAAGGAGGGGGAAGAACAGCCTCATCTTTCCAGCCGTACTGTAACATTTAAAAAGAAGTGTCCAATTGTTCACTTAATATGCTGTATTGCATGCATGACTCGTTTAAAATTTTTCAAATATTTCTTTCACAGATGGAAAAGTAAGAATTTTCAAAAAAAGATATTTTTAGAATGTAGAACAAGAAATTCTCAGTGCTGATAACTTCTATTTTAAGAACACAACTCTCCCTGGAAAAAGAATTTACCATGATATAAACTCGTGCACAGTTGAATTTTCACCATTTAGTGTTAAACAACAAAATACCCTACAAAAAGTTTCGAATTACTATCATTTAGGTTCTTTTAAATAAAGATTTTTGTGGGTTTAATTAATACATTTTTGTAGTTCTACATTTACCTGAAAAACTGTTTCATTTTACCTTGCATTGCAAGAAATTATGAAAAAGCATAAATTGGACACATACAAAATAAAAGATGCACCAAAAACATTTCAGCTTGAACTTCACATACAAAATTAACAATTGGAACTTGATAATTTATTTCAATGAATTGCACCTTTTATTGGTAAAAAAAAAGCTAATGTAAATCAATCTTTCTGTAAATCTTAACATATAAATTAATTACAAATGAAATTTAAAAATTGGCAGTTCGAAATTAATTACAAAGATTTATTTTTATTGTTATACTTTTTTATTGTCTCGTCATCTGTTTTTTGTGATTATCAATATAGAATCAAGGCTTTTAAATCTTGCATTTCTACTAAATGCATTCTTATGATGATTTTTACTTAATTTTTGTTCAGCCACAAGAACTCGGCATGATAACAGTTTGATAATTCTGTTATAAAGAGTACTATTATAAAAAAAGAAACAACATAAATTAAATTTATTTAAAATAGAAAATTTCACAAGACATTTTTATTTAATTCTGAAAATAGTTTACTTATAAAGTACAGAATATTATAAACAAATATTAAAAAACATTAAAAAAAATATTTACAATTTTTCAGATGCATATTCTTTAACTACAAGGTTTTTAATTTCTTCGCAATCTGTTTTAAATGTTGTTATAATTTCTTCTTCCTAAAGAACAAAAAAAGAAATATAACAAGATGGTATTTATACACAGTGGATAAAAAAAAGTATCGCCAATTGCCTATAAATGATCATATTTGCTAACAAAGTATGTTTACAAATTTTATTTTAACATAGCGATTACAGAAGGAGAAAAGACAAACAAATATAACGAAATTTTCATTTAAATATTTTTTTAGTCAAAATCTATGAGAAAATCCAAAATTTACATGATAAAAAAAATTTGGCAAAATTATGAAAATGACAAAATTATGAGCAAAACAAAATCATTATATGTTTAGTACTTTGTATGCATACCTTCTGCATCTATAATAGCTTGTAATCTATTTCTCATACAGGAAACTAAGGTCTTTGTTGTACTGTTGGGAATTTTGTGCCTTGCAAGAGTAAACGTTTGAGGTCGTCTTTACTTGAAATTTTATGTTTCTTGATTTCTAGATCCAGCAGGTGCCATAAATTTTCAATTGGATTGATGTCAGGCGATTGAGGTGGGGTTTTTAATTGGCGAGGAGCATTGTAGAGTAGCCATTCATGGGCGAGATTCGCTGTATGCTTAGGGTCATTGTCTTGTTGAAAAACGAATGATGTTCCCAAGCCAAGATTTTGGGCACTGATTTTTAAGTTATGGCGCAAAATGTCAATGTACGTACGTACTGCCATAATACCGTCAATAAAATGCAGGTTGCTAATTCCATTAGCTGCCATACAGCCCCAAACTAAAACGCTGCCTCCACCATGTTTTACAGTAGCAGTTAAATGTTGCATTTCCAATTCAGTATTTGGCCTCCTCCACACATATCGTCATCCATCACTGCCGAAAATGTTAAACTTTGATTCGTCGGAAAAAATAACTGTGTTCCAAAACTCTTCAGATAAATCAACGTGGGATTTTGCGAAATCTAACCTCTTTCTCTTATTTATTTCCGAGATGAATGGTTTCTTTCTAGCTGCCCTTCCATAATAACTTCTCTCGTGTAAAACATTCCTTACAGTCTGTACGCTGAAAGTCTTTTGCGAAGTGAAATCAACATCTCTAGCTATCTGGGGTGCACTTATTTTAGGGTTTTTCTTAACCTTGTTAATAATGACACGTTCTTCTCTTGTAGAAAATATTCGAGGTCGTCCACTTCTAGTCTTATTTTCCGTTGATCCTGTTTCCTTGAACTTTTTTACAACACTTCTGACAGTAAATAAACTTATATTGAATTGCACTGCTATAGCACGATAAGTTAAACCTTCATTTCTGAGCCTAATAATCGTGTTTTTAACGCTATCGTCCAATTCCTTCGATTTCGAAGTCATTTTACTGCAATAATCGCAAAATAATGCATAGACACTTTTGGAGTAGTTTTGCAAATTTATACCGGTAGTTTCTTAGCAGTCGAAACACGTGACTTCCATGGAACAAAATTTGCATAGCAGTTAAAACTTTGCCAATACTTTTTTGACGTGCAAATTTTCGTTTTTGAAAGAAAACATCGTAGAAAATGCAAATTAAAATAAAATTTTTACTATTTTTATACATCTAAGATGTCTTGTATTTAATTACGACAGCTAAAATTGCATAACATTTTATTTATTTGTCAATATGAATAAATTAAGGCAATTGCCAATACTTTTTTTACCCACTGTATGCGTTAAAAATATCTAAAACATATTTGAAATGCAAGAACCTCACAAATTTGATGTTATTAAGAAAAAGTTATTTAGTAATTAAATATGTATAATTGACTTATTTTTATACATGCTGAAAGCTGTTTGAATTTCTGCACAAAAAGAAACCTTAATATATATTTTTTAAAAATATAACAAAAAGCAGAAGTTTAAGTGAATAAGATTTTTAGATAATAATAAACTATAAAAGTAAAAAAAATAACGCAGGTATAAAACAGCCATTAGTAAAATCAATAGAAATCAGGATTATGAATCCAACATATTTATTTTCATGCCTTCATAAAAAGTGGCAGTAAGACATATTTGCAAATGCTATTTTTTGAAATAAAAGATTTTAAAACACTTGTTTTTGAATAATTCTGTTTTTTTCCGTTTATAACAAATAATTTCTTTTTGTATGATGATAGCCAACTTGAATGTAACACTTTTATTACAAAATACAGTCATTTTATTTTTTTCAATCTCTGTAAATTATTCTTTTTTAACATGGTCTATAACTTGCATTGTATGTTTACTTTTTTTTTTTAACTGCTGACACAGTAGTACAGGACTAGATATATTATTTGAAGTACAAGAATTTCAAGGGAAATTTCTTATTAAAGTACTTGATATAGATGAGAAAATTTAACAATAAAAGATAATAATATTAAGTAATTAAATGCCTCTAGACACAAATGCTAAGAATGTCAATTAGCTTAATGCTGTAAGATGGTACATCACTGTTCTACGACAAGGTGAATACTACTAAATATATGAGAGCCAGTTTATAGCTGACTATCATACAAGGCAATGAAATGGCAGAAAATCAATTAGACAACCATTACTTGGAAATATTTTTTTATAATTTCTAGTTTTAATTTTAATATTTATTTCCTTCACGATAAGAAAAAAATAAGTTTATAAAAATCGATATGCAAATCATTTACAAAGCCTTTGTGTGTTAGCATCTGACCCTGAACTCATAAGGGAGAAAATCATTTCGGAAGAATTTTAATTGGAATAAAAGAATTTTAATTTTTAAATCTTTATCTTTTAATATCATGCCATTTAAAATATTAAAGTTAAAAAAAAAAAAATCCCAAAAAATATTATACTTTTTTTTTTCAAAGCAGCTTTGTGCCATGCCTATCTGACTAACACAAACAATCGATTCATGTTTCTGCAGTTAGACCAGGTGTCTGCATTTCCACCGTGGTTTGACCGCATTTATTCTACTAACTAGAATAATAATTTTAATAAACTTCATTCAATATCCTTCAAAAATTTTCAAATTCTCTCTACATAAATATTGCTTTTGATTAGTCATACCTGGATCAAATATCAGAGTTATTGTAAAAATTACTTCAGGTATAACTGCAATAAAAAATAAATACTATATATATAGATAGGCCTTTCATACTAATTACAAATTTTATATTTATATAAAAAAAATTTAAACCAGTTTAAAAAAGTATCAACTGCTCAGAAAAGATGTACTACATATAAATGTAAAAAAAAATTTGACGTGTATAGTATAATTATTTCACATACAGTATCTTTTGATTGACAAATTCTTTTGTAAAATAAATTTAACAATATTATAAATTTTTCTCCATTCATGCCTTTATTATCATTGAAAAACATTAAAAAATTTTTTTTTGAAGCAACTGTATTATAGTTAAATTTAAATAAACTGAAACAGGTCAAATTTTTATTTATATTGACAATAAATATCATGTGAATTAATAATCAAAACCCAATGCTATATAAGTTTTGCACCAGCCATGTTTCTGCAATTTTTTACAGAATGAAAAAATTTCTGAAGAAATTAAGTTAATTAATTTTGAATTATCAAATTAAATAACAAAATTACAATGTATGAAATTTTTCCTCAAAAAAGAAATCAGTTAAAATTACCAATAAATTATAATAAATACACAATAATAAATATTGTATGACTAAAGAAGTAAAGCTATCTACTGTGTTGGTAAGACACTAATTTAGATTTCCACCATGTAAATACATGCCATGAAAACCTAAACTATTTTCTTACCCTCCCCCCCACCTCCAATAATTTCTAAATTGTGATATTAGCTTGTTCAAATAAAATATAATTCAAATTTGTAAACATATAACATCTATGGCGATTATTCATATTTTGATGAGAGAAAATTAAATTTACCCGCAAATCGAATTTAGCCATCATTTCATCAGTAGTTATTTCAGCTTTTTTACACTTCTCAATTAATTCAAGTACGCTTGATGTTTCATCTGTATTTCTTTGTTCCAATTCCATATTAGTAGCTTTCATGCAAAACAAGTCATTTTGTTCTTGTGCTAAAGTCCTAAATTAAAATAAAAATTACTAGATGATGTTATAGTACAAAAAACACAATTAAAAGTCACAAAAAAAAATTAAATCCTCTATTCAGGGAATGAAAAATTCTTTATATATAAAATACTACTACTACTAAGAAAGATGATAAATATACTTCAAAGTGAAATAAAGATATCAATTTTACAAAACATTTACAATAAAAATAAACTTATATGTCAAATCAAGAAATAACAATATTAAATTATATTTTAGTAATAAATGATAAGGTATATTTGCATGAATTATATAATTTAATAGTTTTTACTTAATTGTATAAACATTATTTTCAGAAATATCTAAATACATATAGCAGAAGGTAAGGAATAACATTGGGCCACTTTCTCAATTTTGTTCCTTCTATACCTGAATAAAACAGTCATAATTATATATAAATGAAATAAACATTCACGAATAAAAAGGGAAGCGTAACAACAATATATAATTTTTTTCTTTTTGCTTTGTTCAACATTTAATTATAAATATTCGTATTCTGTTAACAAATTGTGTTTTAAACAGTGAACTCAAGTATTAGTGGATTTTTTTTTTCTACATCATATTGAGTTATGTGAAAGAGAGTACATGGCAGAGATGGGGAAAACCATTTACTTTCATTAACAGTGTTAACTGTTAATGCTAATATAAATAGTTATTTTGAACTGTTAAATTTAATGCTCTTTAATTATTTATTGAGTGGTTTTATGCCCATGAATATTATACAGCCAACAGCATTGATATGGATTTATTTTTACAGTATATATTTAGCAAATAATATACAGTGGGTACAAAAAGTATTTGTACACATGCAGTTTTGCTTACAATTCATAAAAAAATGCATTAAAAAGTACGAAAATGGGCATTTTAAAAACACAATAACCTTATTCATCTAAAATAATTTTAAAAAATACAATAATACAAGTAAAACAAAAAAATTTGCAATAAAATTAAAATATCTTACGTCAAAAATGTATTTGCACACTCAACTCAACTTTAGGAAATTTGCATTTTTTTGCTAATTATTTGATAGTCATCCCGCAGTAAATAACATACGTACGACGACTATAAAGGGAGGTAGTGTCGATACTTTATCAGTTGATTGTTGATTTCAATTTGTGATGGCACCTAAGAAATCTGAATTGTAGATCTCATTGCGAGAAAAAATTGTTTCTCTTCGTGAAAATGGCCTAAGTTATCGAGAAATAGGTAAAAAAGTAAATGGTTTTTCTACTGTTCGGTACATTATAAAACGTCACAAAGAAAGAGGATCTACATCAAATAACTTGCGTTCTGGACGCCCAAAGAAACGCTCACAGCGAATTAAGCGAAAAATTATAAGAGAGGCATAAAAACATCCATTTGTTAGTGCGATAATATTAGCCAATGATGTCGCTTCAACATCTGGAGTTCAAATAAGTGCCTAAAGTATTCGAAATGTCCTGCACTATGCACAAATTTATGGAAGATCTCACAAGGAAAAACCCTTTTATAAATGAACGAAATAGACTTAAGAGACTCGAATTCGCTAAGAAATATACCAATAAGCCAATTGATTTCTGGAAAAATGTCATATTCTCCTACGAGAGTAAGTTCAATATCTTTAAATCAGATGGCAGCCAATTAGTTTGGAGAAAGCCTTGCACTGCTTTCCATACTAAAAATGTATTACCTACAGTTAAACATGGAGGAGGCTCTGTTATGGTGTGGGGGTGCACGGCTAGCAAAGGAGTTGGTAATTTGTGTTTCATTTATGGGAATATGACAGCTCGAACCTATATTGATGTGTCGCGAGATAACTTGCCACAAAGTGCAATAAAATTGGGTATCAGTAGTTCGTACTATTTTCAGCAAGACAGTGATCCCAAGCACACTGCCGGTATAACACGAATGTGGTTGCATTATAAGAAGCAGAAGACTTGCTACTCCACCACAATCACCAGACTTAAGTCCTTTGGAAAATTTGGGGAATTCTTTGGATTTAAAAGTAAGAAAAAAGAAGATTTCAAGCAAATCTGCACTTAAATAAGCTCTTATTGAAGAGTGGTCAAATATTAACCCTACTCTTACAGAAAATTTAATTAAATCAATGCCAGCAAGATTACAAGCAGTAATAGATGCTAATGGAATGCATACTAAATATTAGTTATTTGAAATTTTTTTATACATTATATTTCCTTTGTATTAATGCGGGTGTGCAAATTCTTTTTTGACACGAGATATTTTAATTTTGTTGCAAAAAAAAATTGTTATTTATATTATTGTATTTTTTCTGTTTAATTTAGGTGATTAAACTTATTTTACTTTGGCAATACCAATTTTTGTATTTCTTAATGCTTAATTTTATGATTTGCAAGCAAAAATGTAAGTGTGCAAATACTTTTTGTACCCACTGTATGAAAAGAAATGTTGCATTTTTGTATTTTGTTTTCTGTATCCAACAATTGCATTTTTTTTTTATCTGTAGAAAAATAAATTTTCTCATTCAATATACTGGACTAAAAGAATTAAATAAGAGCATTGTTTCTTTTCTTAAAACTTATATTAAGAGATATTTGTAGAAATTTTAAATTGCAATGTGTATGTTGAATAATTAAATAAAATAAAAAGATTTATTCATAGTTATAAATACATAATAAATTGATAAAACAAATATGGTTTTGAATATATTAAAATTTAAGTATGAAAAATTTAACTTTTTCTTAAATGCATTTCTTTAAAGATGACATGAAAAAAAAAAATGATCCGTTTGATCCATCTGTAAAATATATGCTCAGTTAAATAACACTCTTTTAGAAAAACATTTATCTAATATTTCTTAGTATATTAAAAAAGATTCATCATTGCTCAGTTTTAGTTAACATTCTTTATTTCAACAAGTTTTATTGACAAAAAATTAATATTGCTGCTAATAACAAATCCTTGCTATAAGAGTTGAATTGTTTGGACTTAAATTTTGTCTAGCACTAAAGTTGTGAAGCACTGTTAAATAACTGCTGAAATCAAGTGCTAAAAATCTTCACTATCCAGAGTTTAGCATACTCCCAACACCCTCTTTTCCATGTTATGAACAATAATTTTTTGTTTCATCAACCAAACTTCACCACTAATTCTCATAAACATAGATAAATTAATAAATGTACAAATCTAATACAAAGTATCTGATTTCTATTAACTAGATCAGCGATCTTCAAATATTTTTGATCGATGCCTTCACTTTACATACATTATCGTGTTATACTTTTTTATTTTAAAATACAATTAGTTAGAGAGAACATGTATATTATATAAATAATATGCTTACCTCTGAAGATCTTGCAGAGTTTTTGTGTAGGTTTCTTTCTGCTTTTTACATTTTAAATTTATTTTAGCAAAATTTTGTTCATGATTACAATGAACCTCTTCTTTCATCTGCAATTCAGACTCTAATTTCTTTACATTTTCCTTCTCTTCTTGATACTTTTGGAAGTCCTGTAAATAATTTTTTGCTGTTTCACTAGAAAAAAAACGAATAATTATTTTTTATTAAATTTTTAAAAAAAAAATATTCTAATTTATTTAATACAATTAAAAAAATATATGCAATTTTTATCATAACAGAACATATCTGTTTCATATTAAAAAAAATCTGAAGATCACAGAATTAAAAAACACTAAAAAATTATAACTTGTTTATATTGAATTTATAATCTATTTTTTAAACTTTTATTAAAAAAAGTACACATATTTTAAATAAAAATAAAAAAAAAAAAAAATTGGAAAAGAAATTAGAAGTATTTGTGATCTTGAATGAAAAAAAAAAAATTTGTATAATAATAGTTATTTCTGTAAAATATACACTGATATTAAAGTAAATAATTTCTACTTCATAGATTTAATATAAGAACCTTTATTTATAAATGTCAGTACTTTGTTAAAAAAATTTAATTCAAGATTAAAAAAATAAAAACTTACTTAAATTACAAAAACATTTTATTACTCTCTAAAATTTATACAGAAAATAAACTATAATGATTAAATAATTCAGCAATTACCAGAGGAAGGAGGGTTAAAGTTTATTTAAAAATCTGACAACCACCTTTTTTATAAAAATTATTCTTATTTTTTCTTAAAATACTAGTGATGTTAAAATTAAATGTTAAGGAGACAATTCAATTGTATTCTTCAATAATAGAACCAATAGCAATGACATCAACTGCTTTAACAGCAAACCAAGTAGGTGCTGATAGACTTTTCTAAGCACCAAGGCTTATAAACAATAAAAAGAGCTTATAGGAACTATTCTATTAAGAAAAAAAGATGTAATATATTACAAATTTAGCATTTTTGAGTTTAAAACATACAATTTTCTTTTGCTTGTCGTAAGTTAATCTACAATATTTTGGTACTGTGATTTTTATAGAATATATGGTTTTTTTGTACAAAGATTTAAAGTAAAAGATTGTATCTTATGTTAGAATTATTATACCTTTAAAGCTGTAAAAAATGTATTGCTATGAGAAAAGCTGTTTTTGTAAATTTAGTAGTTACATAAAAGTCAGTGAGTTTATTTCACAAATTCTTCCAATTCGTTAGGAAAGATCACAGTATATAAAATTACTGAAAATATAAGGAATCAGTATAAAAAATTCGATCTAGGAGCTGAAATAGTTTTGGCCAACTTCCCCTTGTCAACCAAAGTAACAAATTACTTTAATTTTCAATATTATATTAACTTACAACAAATTATTTTACTTTAAATATATTTTTAAAAGCATGGCAAATAACATCATGATTTTAACAACGAAATTATATATTTTTAACTCACTGAAGTCCATTCATGCAATTGCTGATATTTTCCAAATCTTCTAAATCTTTTGAATTGTTTTCTACAACTTGCTTCAGAGCATCAATATTTTTCCTTTTTTCTTTCAATTCATTTTCTTTATCCCTAATCTTCAGATCTTCTTCATGGATGGAATCTTTTATTCTTTTTATCTCGGTGCTTAATTTATCAGGTGAACTGAGAATTAATTCATCAAGCTCTTTTATTTGTTCTTTTACTGAAACAATACTGACTTCTGTGCTTGTCTAAGAAACAGAAATACATGGGACAGCACATTAAAATTACAAAACAATTATTAGGATGTTAAACTATTTTACTTCTTTTCAAAAGTTAATGATTAACAATTCATATTTTGCACACTATTAATACTGTTTTATTTTTTTTTTTTCACTAAATCAAACCTATATAGCCAAATACTTAGTCTAATAGAAACAATTGTTTTTATAAGAAAAAAAGACTTCTAGCCTATGAATAAATTTTAATTTACTTCCACGTACATAATATCTTGTTTTTCATTCTCAGCATCAAATGATATTGAAAAATCACGATCATGAATTACTATAATTATAATATTCTTATAAAAGTTTAGATTGTAAATTTTAACTAGCTATATAAAATAAATAAATAAATCTAAATAGATTTTAAACACGATTCATTAAACTGATATAGTCTAAGTATCTTTATAATAAATTTTGCAACACATACATTGAATGGAACTTAACAAAAGTAATTCTTAAATTACTTGATTCAAAATATTATAATAAATATGAGTGGAAGTGTTTGTATGCCGTTATATATACATGCTACAAATCACTCTTTAATAATATTGCAAAAAATGCACACAATAAAGATTTCTGATGGAGGAATATAAAAGAAGTTGATGCTAAGAAAATATAGAGAAATTTAATGTTCATGCAATAAGATCAAACAATTTTTTTCTTTGTTCCAGAATTCTAAAGTAGCAACAAAATAATCATTAAAACAAAATTGCTCACCAAACGAGCTTTCAAATCCTTTTCTTTTTTCTTCACTCCGTTATATTCTTCAAGCAATATTTCCTAAATACACATTAAATTTGAATAAAACATTCACAGAAAGCAAAGTTTTAATTAAAGTTTTTTTTAAAAAAATTTAATACTAAGCAAAAAGAATTTATATATTTTTTCTTAACCTTTTACCCGAATATTTTTTTTCTATTTATTATGACTTTGTTGATATTAAAAATATTTCTCTCTCAAAAGTCTTTCTATTTAGTTTGCATATTTATTTTCGAATGAAATTAGAGCAACAGGCAATCCCCTTTTCCTCAAAGTCACTTTAAAACAAATTACATTCTTTTGATGTGATATTATTACCAATAACTAGCTTTATTATAAATGAGATTTAGTAAACAGTAAAATTCAACCATGTAAATTAAACCATTTCTACAAGGAAAAATAAAAGTCAAAGGGAAAATTTTGAGCAAAAAATATAAAATTAGATACATAAGTTTATTTTGAAATTTTTTTTTTATTCTTTAAAAATGTTTAAGGAAAAAACAAAAAATAATTAAAAAAAAAAAAAAACATCTATATAATTCAGGGTTTTATTAAAGCATTATATATATCCCACCTTGCACATGATAAACTGTCATAACATTATTTAATGCATATAAAAAAAACTTTTCATAACACAGAAAAACTGACATTTTGCATTAATATCAAATTTTAAAAATAAGGAAAAAAAATTAAATACCAGATAAATTTTATCTTGTTAAGATTTACTTTAAAAATTTTTTAGCAGCACTTTTAATAAATAAATGCAATTTCAAGAAATCAGAAACATACTTACCTTTTGTTTTTCCATTTCTTTACACTTTTCAGATTTTGAAGCAATCAAGCTGATAAGCTGAATAAAATTTAAACAGTACTTTATATAAATAAAATTGCATTATAATTTTCAAAATATATTTATGTAAAAAAGTATTTCTTAAAAATATTGTAAAACGTAATATTCTTTTTTAAATATATTTTCACATTAATTGCACAATATAAAATTTCAAAAAATTTTCATGAATTAAAAATAAGTGTTTTGCATCAATTTTGAATTCTTCATCAACCGAGATGAATGTTTCGCAGAGAATTACAGGGTTTAAGTCGGAGTAGCAATTTTAATCAGACATGTTTTTTTATTAATCAGTGTATACTAAAAATTATCTAGAAACTGAATTATGCAACACAAATATTTTGATTTTTAAATTATAGATGTATACATTGATACTTTTTTATTTGTTTATTAATTTATTTATAAATGTAATAAACCAATCCATATATATTTCCAAAGAAAATAACTTCCCAATTAAAATAAAATTGGAAAAATTTACATTTTTTTTTCTTACTTTTGAGTTAATTTCACCAACCGAAAACTTTTATGAAACTATACGTTTTTTACATGTAGTTACAGTTTGGTAGAATAAAAACAACATACCTTTACATAATATAGGTTTAGATAAATTCATGCATCAGAAAAATAATCATTTTGAGCTAATGTTGTATTTCACAACAATTTGTAATTTTCCCATTTGTTCTCTTAATTAGATTTCGTAAAGTGCAAAAAAATGTTTTTATTAATTTTTTTTCCAGTAGAAAAGGGTTTGGTGCTTAATAGGTTAAATCAATATTGCCTTTCAAACTAAGATGCAAACAATATAACCAATCTATTAAAAAAATATTAATTAATGACCTTAAAATGTAAAGGATTAAGAGTGGACAATTATATATAAAAATTACATTAATCTGATAAAAAAAATGTTTAAATCTAAAATTACTTTGCAAAAATTTTTTAGAGGATTCTAGATATTAGATGCTAAAATATTTTACTTGTATGTGAGTTGATTTATGAAGGTATTTAAGAAACCCACATTTGGAATATCTATCAATAATGGTTCTGGCAAGAAAAAAATTTACTATTTCCTGTAATAAACTTATGGAAATAATAATTTAAAAAAAATGGAGATAAACAAAAGAGAGTAATCAATGAATTAACTAGAAATAATTTTACAATAAAACAGCAACTTATTGCAATAAAAAATTAATGTTTAGAATATATATGCAATACCATGACTTATTAGCCTACGAGAAGATAAAGAACTAAATGGCATTTGGAGAAATTTTAGTTTTCCTGTTTACATTTTTTTCTTCTTTTTTTTTTACAATTTTCAAATATTTTAGCAAAACTCTACTGCATGCCATAATATTAAATAAAAAATTAATAAATAAGTTATTAAAATTCTCTGAATCCTATTGTTTCCCTTTTAAAAGTTATAAATGTGTCAAAAATATCACAAATTATTAGGCTACAATTTATAATGGATAAATTTAATTATTACAGCAAATGTAAACTACTAATAAAAATAAAGCATACTTCATCTTTATTAGGACATTCATCTTTTATGATTTGTAAAAATGAGTTGCATTTTTCTTCCAGCTCTTTATTCAATCCAAGCAACTCATCATATTTGGCCTTTTCTCTGTTCTAAAAAAATAAAGAAGCATTTAAATATTTCACTAAAGTGTTCACTCTCTTTTATTTTAATTTGTGTATAAAAAAAACTAAAAGTGAAAAAAATGTGAATTGTTATTTAATGCTTTAAATAATGGTATAAAAGTCTAAACAAGTGTTTTTTAAAATAAGCTAGCAACATAAAATGCATATATCTGATAAACAAATTTTTATCAATTAGAAATAATTTTTGTATAATTTATAATTTTAGTATGTAAAATTGCATACAACTTGGATGCAAAGGTTATAGTCATTCTATAATTCATAATTAAATACTATTAACACACATATTCCTTTCTGCAGATGCAGAAAATAAATTCAATATTTATCTTCCACAAATACAGAATTATGGACGATTTTGTTATAAAAAATCATTTTAAAGTGATAAGTTCTTTAAGAGAAGCAGAAATGTCTTACCAAAAGATGCTTTAAAACCAGAACAAAAGAAATAAATTAGATTCCTCCATGAAGTGAATTAAAAATAACAATTATGAAGCAATTGTTTTTTTTTTTAAGCCTCAAGGTTTAAAAGGATGATTCCTTTAGAACGCTCAAAACCATTTGAGCCTTTGTTTAGGCCTATACAATTTTTAAATTAACAACTTACTCAAAAATGTTTAAATAAATAAGAAAACCATGGTTAAGCACAGGATAAATGGTAAAATAAGTATATAATTAATCTTCCCACTAAATGAAATAATTCATTAAGTAATTTAATCATTTACAAGTAATTAATTAGTAATAAATTAGTTTTTTTTATCTCAAATTTTAAATTAAATTTTATATTTCTAACTTTTATTCTTCTTAATAGATTAAATTTTGCTGAATAATTTTAAAGCAAATTAAGAAGAAATTTTATTAAATCAGAAAATCACCAAGTTGTTTTTTAACCATCTAAGTTTAAGGTTATCTATTTCAAATTTCTCAAAAACATGATTTTAAACAATCATGTTTACAACAACTGCAATATCATGGAACTGTTACCAGATTGATTTAAAATTTAAAGAAAATATTGAAGTAAAGGGTGATATGCAAATGATGAAAACATAAATAAAAAATAATGAAAATGCATGCTTGAAGTGCAGTCTTATTAGCTAAGCAAGACATCAATCAATATAAATAAAAAATATGAATGTATCAACAGCCTACAGAAAGGAAGATTTTGCAACTAAGAAATTACAGCATAGACATGGCAAAATGCTTCGAGAATGACGTGAATGTGTAGGCAATGCATGAAAGAGAACTGAAAGAATCAATCCATTATCCTACAAAAATAAGCTTCACATTACAGAACTACTATAGGTCTATTGTATTAATCTATCTACATTGTCTGCATGATAAAAGTCTTCCGACCATTTAACCAAAATGATACACATTTCTCTATGAAAATCATCTTTCCTAATTATCAATTATTGATTTAAAACCTTAATATAAATATATATATATATACATAATTTCCCAATACCTTCCATAACAATACATTTTGGAGAGGATCACATTTTTTATTTACAATTTATAGGTTAAGTAAAAATACTTCTTTATTAAGAGGAATTTCTGACAATACTTCATTTTCACAAGCAAAAACAGTTCACCTATTACTTAAAAAACACAAGACATAACACTTTATTAATGTTGAAGTAAATATTAACTGTTTGTCAATTTACCTTTTCATTAAAAAAACTTTTTTCAATTCAATATTTTGAAGACATTTATTGATAAAATAAAAATTCATTCGCTATTTATTACAGATAGTGACATATTATTCAGTTTATTTTATATTATGATATTTAATGATAAAATAAGAGTTGCAGGGAAATACATACTTGATGTGGAGGATGGGGGGAAGAGCAAAAAGACAAGAGAGCCACTGTTCTAGATAGCTTGTAAATTATTTTTTTAATTTTGACTTTTTAAATATTGAGTTACTTTAGTTCTTTTAATTAATTTGTTTCTTAACACAATTTAAGTTAATTGCTATCAAATTTTAACTGTTTTTTTGGGAGAATTCTGTTACTGTACTAGTCTTAAATATCTTTTTAATTGAAATTCACATTTCTTTGATTATTGAATTTGGCTACTATATTAGATGTTTTTAATTTTGTAATTCAGAAAGCATAAGTACTGCTAAATTTATTTTTAATGCCTTGGAATTAGTGTAAGCTTTGATAAAACTGAAATTTGCACATTTATTTCTCAAATTAAATTTGTTGTGTCTCGATTTTGAAACATATTTACTTTTGATTTCACAACTATAAAGTTTGGCTCTATTGCCAATTTTTTAACACAGTATTTTTGAAATATGTGCAGCCCTGCTTTGCAATGTTTTTTGGGATGCTTATGAAATAATAGATGATTTTACAAGCATAGCTAATGCTTCAATTAAATTGCAATAAATTATTGACTTATATTACAAAATGAATCATAGATTTGGCTATTATTGATCTTTCATGAATTTCTTCTACTACTAAGAGAAATCTTTAATATTTGAGCATTAAAAAAGTCTGCAAGGAAAAAAAAAATACTAACATGAAAATACAAAGAAATTTTTTTTAGTCAAATCATTATTTTCACAATAGACTGAAAAAACTGCATCATGGTTGTATGTCTAAATATTGTACTATAAAAGAGATTAATCTGAAATTTGGATAAAAAAATGACTAAATATAAATAAAGTTACTTACAAAATCTTCACTGATTGTTTGGAAAGTAGCATACTTCACCAAAAAAAATCTCCAAAATACAATAAGATAGTTCAATATTTTTTTGGTTCTCTTTGGCTCTAAAAATAAAATGCAAATTTTTTTTCATATAGTACATGAAATAAAAATTAAGTAATCATTTACAAATTATCACTTTAACAGAAGTTATAAGATTATGGCTTAGGTCATGTCTTAATAACAAATTTAACCACTGCAGTTTCCTATACTTTAATATGGTTTGCAGAAAACTTTTAATCTTAATTTGATGGAGGGGAAAAAAAGCATTATCTTTCATAGTTCCACAGTGACTTAAAAAATTCATATATGAATAGAGAATAAATTATTTTAATTTTAAAATGTGCTCCTTGAGCAAAAAAGGTTAAAAATCTAATAAATTTAGAAGTTAGCAATTAAAAATTTGTTTACTCTTTTATACAAATGAAATACACAGAGAAAAATAACTTACTAGGATAAATTATATCTCTCGGGTAAATTGCTAAATTGTCTGTATTAGTTATAAAGTCTCTAGGAGAAAAAAAAAAAATGCATTATATACATAAAATATAAACATTGAAAAATCAATGAAAAATGGTCCAAAAGACTATTAGGAAATAAGATAGATTTATAAAAAAATGTTTAGAAATATGTATTTACATTTTTTAAATATACCTTTTAAACTCATTGAAATAAGTGAATATATAAAAGTTTAAAAACATTACATGAAATTCATGATCTTAAATAAGAAAAATAAAAAGTGAAAGCAACATGAGTTAAAGAAACAATTATGTTATGTTATTGTGAAAAAAAAAATTATTAAAAAAAAAAAACTTATAACACTAATTATGAAACAAAAAATATTCAAGTCTACTTTATCAAATAAACAATCTATTGATTTTTTTACTATTAAACAGGGGATAGAAGAAAAATTTAGAAAAGAATTTAAATAAAATAATGTATAGTACACAATTCTTCTACCAAGGCAATGTATTAGTCAAATGTATAATTATAGTTTTATTATACAGCATACTGTGAATATAGGGAGATAAAGAAACAACATGAAATAACGGTTAACTTATTTAGATTCTATCTTTTTAAAAAGTTCTTAGTTCATATATATGAAAATAGTTGAAAATATGCAAAGTGCAAATAACAAAGGTTTGGTTTATCACTCTACTGTCATTCTATGCACACTTTAGGATAATTAGACCGGGATCTACAGTTTAATGTGGATTCCGAACCACCAACAAGCATCCATGACACTGCCACGATTCAAACCTGAAGCCTGTGGCCAATAGCCAGAGCATGCCACAAAGGAGAAATGTACTGCAATTTGCGCATATATATATAATCTGTAGCATGGTATAGTACTCAAATATAATTTTCAGTCCAAAAAATATATAAAAGATGTAGTATAATCCACAGTGCTAAGTGATCAACTGATGATTTGAGTCTATTCACGTTTTGACAAATACATGTTCTATTAAAAAGTACATTAAATAATTATGATGGTAGAAACAGGA
>BPLQ01002047.1:169240-180371 GCA_021605075.1 Caerostris darwini
GAGAAATCACATTTAAAAAGGACATTTTTTCTGAGTAATTTTTGCAATCTTCAAATTTGCTAGAATAATGAAAATCTTGATCAGTTTCACAGTCAATTAATATTTTGGCATTTTGTAAAACATTTTTCAAACAGAACTTTTTTTTCATTAATTCTTACGCATGACTAAATTTCAGATATTTTTTTTCCTTATCCACCAGCACACATGGATGTATGATGCAAATTGAATTTTAATAATTTTATAAAAGTATGAATTCTTTTCATTATTCACTAAATTTTTTAAAAATTTTTTTCATTATTCACTAAATTTACAAAAATTCTGTAAAACCTTCACTTGTATGAATAAAATAAATGATTAATACAAATCTATGGACTATAAGTATGAATTTACAGTATTATATATTTACAATTTTTAAAAAAATTATTTGAAGTAAATATGACATTACAATAAAACTGTAAATGTCCTTTTTTATACCTAACTAGAAATAGGAATAATTTACAAAATAAATTATTAATCAAATTAGGCAATATTAAGAAATTAATTTAAATCTGAAATTACAGTTTATGACAGTAAGAATTAAAAATAAATTTTTCATCCATTTAATGAATAAAAATTTTTCTTAACGAACTTAAAATTTTATTATAAAAATTAGTAATGCACTTATGAAACAAATGATGAATGTACAATAAAACTTACATAATCATTGAAAGTAAAATTAGTCTTTGGCCATCTTCATAAATATCCGGATATTCAAGATGTTTAATTGTATTAAAAGGTCTCTAAAAAAAATTGTATAAAAATATATTTCTAAATAGTTAATAAAATTGTTACTATTTAAATTGCATGAAAAATCGTTTTTATTTACCTAGAAATTTTACATTAAACTTTCAATTGTATATAAGGAAAAAAATTATCATAAATGAAAAAGCTTAAAAGAAAGAATAATTATCACAGAAGTTAAACATTTACAGAAATTAATAAGGAATAGAACAATTAAATTAAACAAAGCAATTATTACAAATTTTTATCTCAGAAAGATTTAATTTTAACTTTGATCAAAACACAAAAAGTAGCAGCTATTATAACTAACTATAGATGGATAGTTAGAAACTACTAGAAATATAGTTTTACAGTAACTATATTTCTGCTGTAGAAAAAATCTTTGCAATCGTGTCTTCATAGTTTACTGTCCAAATTCACCAACAAATTAGGTAGTTAAAATTGTTTTTATTTCATCAAGTAAAACTCTTATAATGCACTTTTAAAATCAACAGTGATGAACTTTTTTTTTAACCATTTAAATCGGAGATACCCAGCTTTTTTTATATATTTGAACAAAGAATATTTATATGAAGCTGGTAGTTGTTATTAAACTAATCTAATGATAGTTCTTAAGAAAAAAAGTCTACCAGTTTTTGTATTATTTATAATAATCATTATGACAAGAGAACAAAAATATATCATAATTTGTAAATAAAAATAAATAGAAGGTTATTATTTTAATTATTGTGCAAATCTAAAAGATTTAATCATTGAAATAAAAAATATTTTAGAAAATTAAAATAAGAAATGTAGAATGGCATTTAAACAAATTTAATGCATAAAATACTAATGTTTTACGAATACCTATGATTTTATGTTTAACTAAACTCTTTATAGACCTTGCCAAAAGTCCGTCAATCTTTAAATAAATATTAAATATTCATATAGATCAAGATTCTATTGAATTTACAATAGAATAATTTGATATGGGATATTTTAAAATGTAAATGATTTTATAATTGCCTAAAAGTGTAAATCACTTTCAAATTATACATATTTATCCATTTCATTCATAAGGTTTTTTTTTTTTCATATCAACCTCATTTGTAGAAGCACTTGATTAAATAAAACCACATGTGTTGATAGGGAAAGTTTCTAGTAATAATACCCTTAATTTGTTGTAGGGAAAAAAAAAACATTCTTTTAAGCTTGACATAAATAGTTTTGAAGTTAAAACTTACCAACGCTGGGTGTTCAATATCTATCTGTAGATCTTTTAAGAAACATTCAAACACTCGAATTATAAAATCTTTCTGTAGAAAAAATAAAATTTGAAAATGAACAATAAAAATATATATTTTGAAATAAAATTATCAGAATGAACAATAATGTATACTTCTTCTCACAATTAAAATTATTCTACAAAGATTCTTTACATCTGTGTATTTATATATCATTATTTGCTATTTTCCTGACAGATATGTTAACTAACAAAATTTTATAGGGAGAAATTATATAAACAGAAGCTATTTCTAATGAATTTTCTTCTTTTCTTATTTCAACAGCTTGGCAATTTTAGATGCCGATGATGTTACCAGTAATGCAACCTTTAGTAAGGAAATTTCTACATATTAATTGATACTAATTACATTCTCAACTAATCTAGCCAAAAACCACCAATGAATATTCTCAGTGCCTTAAAACATTCTAAAAACAAAACCATAAAAAAACTCCACAATTGTGTCACCATGCCTTCACATTCGACCATCTCCATGAAATCCAAACACAAAATACACTTCCTCTAAATTTTTTTTAAGTTGTTCTAGCAGCAAAAGCTAATCTAACAGAATAATAATTTAAAATTTAATTCCTCAAACACCCAAAGCATAAACAACTCCCCAACCTCAAAGAGAAACACATCATCACCTCAGAGATGATGTTGTTTACATTGTCACCGTTGATGCAAGGAAAGTAACTTTTACACATGGCAAATAACACAATACAGGACAGAGAGCTCTTACAATAAAAATGAAATTAATTACCTACTAATTAATTACACAATACTATAATCATTGAAGAAAATACAACTAAAATTAATTAATACTACTACAAAACTATCAATAACAGTATTTCTCATTTCTTCTAAAAAAAGAGTAAACGAGACATTGCATATACATTTACTATTTTTCATATAAAGAATTGAAATAATGCTTGGAATATATAAAAAAGAAATAATAAATAAAACACTCAATTTGGCAAGATTTCATGTTCAACCTCAAAGAGTACATTTATTTTTACCCTGCCAGATTTATCTCTATGACGACAACAACTTCCCACATCTATTCTTTTCAAATCATCTAATTTCTTCTCTGAAAGGACCATTTTGACCACAAGTTGTGAATTTTAAAGGTAACAACTTTGAAAAAAAATATTAATAGTCATAATACTCGAATTCCACAAATGCAACACCTTATATCTTGCCAGTTTCATCTAAAACAACATTCACAGATATGGTACCATATGTACCAAAATATTCATGAAAACATTTTCACTTGGGTGAAGGCAAGGGTCATCTCTCAGTACATTCACAGTTTATTAAATAACATCCAAATTTTGGATTTAACTGAATCAGGAGGTACAGCATGCTTTGAGATAACATCCTATCAGTCAATTTTATGTGGTCTTTCAAGCCTTGGCATTCTCAACCATGCGAGCTTGCTTATAAATGATATATTTGAAAATTTTGAGTATTTGGCTACGAGTATCTTGTATTACAACACAGCCAATTATCTTGCACCATTTTCAAAAATGAGCTTTAAGAGAATCTTCAGTAGATTTATAATTCAAACCACCAATGAAAAGCTTGCAGAATAGCTCGGTATTCAATTCAGGGTTCAATATTTTCCAGCTCCCATTTCCTGTTTGGAAGTTTATATATTTTTTCGATACCTTTTGGGCAGTTGAGAAAATTAGCATCTCATTAACTAACTCCCCAGTGAACATAGAGACAATCTTGATCTTTCATTGAGTTTTCTCGAACAAGAATCAATCAAATTATATTTAATAACAGAGGTATGCCCTCATGTCTACAATACTTTCAATAACCCCTTTCCTAAATTCAATAAAAGATTTTCTTAAGAATATTTTTAAGCAAGATTTCTTTCCTCTTGTTTTATCCTCAAATAACTCAAAATACATTACAATATCAAATAGAAATGGCTGAATGTTCAAGTGTTGAAAAAATTTCTTGCTTATGAGCAGGTGAGAATAATGCAGTATTTTTCTATCAAGTAAAACATATGTTTCCTCTTAAATATATAAAATGATTTTTTTTATATTTTAGTTTGATGTGTTAAAGATGCATATAAAAAGCAATACAGATTCTACAAACATTCAAGAAAAAAGTAATTCGAAGGTAGCAAAATATCCTTTGTTACTGCTTATTTATTATTATTAGGGTGAAAATTTGGCATGTTCATTTTATTTAAATTTAATTGCAATTCCTTTGAGAAGTGAAAAATGTCAAAGAAAATTGTATTGTATCCTCAAAGAAAATTGTCAAGCAATGAGGTTCAGTTATAATGAAAATTTATTTTAATTTCGAATACACATATAATAATTTCATGACAAGTTCGTCTTAGAAACGATTTTCAAACTTGAATTAGTTATTTTAATTATTACTGGTTTAAATTATTGTTTTTTTTAGATGACTGGATTTAAAACAAAATTGAAGAAATTTTAATCAATTCATAAAACAGAACAGTTCACACTGAACAGTTATCAGTAAAAGGCACTTGGTATCTTCAAATCAAACATTTCATAGAACAATAGGATTTAAAATGTTTTTAAAAAAAAAAAAAAAAAAAGGAACTACTTACTGTTGGTGTTTTAAAATCACTACGGCGAGTAGGAACATTCAGACTTTTCAAACATTCATACAATTCCTCTTCTGACAGTTTTTTCATTCCTTCTGCCATTTTGAAACTACAATAACAAATTTATCATATTGCAATTAAATAGAGTTTTACTGTTGCATATTTTAAGCTTCAAAACTATAGTATTTCTTTATGTTATAATAAAATTTATTTTAAAACATGTTTTAGGAAGCTTTTTTTTTTCTTAATAGCTTGTAAAGTGCTAAAGCTATTTTTATTAATAATGCGAAGGGAAATATATATTTCCCTTCATACAAAAAACATAATAAAATATAGAAAATGCCATATTTTGTTATTTTAAAATGCTGATAGACATGATCGAATTGCAAGTTCAAATTAATTATAATAAATATTATCATAAAAAATTCAGGTTTTGTAACTCTTCCATATTTGCTAATAAAAAGAGTTTCAAAATACACTACAGTAATGCATAACCCTTAATTATAAAAGGAATGCATTTGAATTTTTTCAGCAAAAAGACAGCTAGTAAAATAAAATAAAAAACATCTTCGAACATTTTTCTGTAAGGTTTAACCTATCTTGCAGAATATGCCAGGAAATAGAACAGGATAGGCCACAAAATGAGCATTCTTATATTGAGCTGTGCAATTATGTTGCATAAACCAACGAAATACTACCCATATACAAAAAAACATAAATTCATGATTTAACAAAAATTCAGTAAATTCATGTTTTGTTAGTTTAAACATGAATTTACTGTATTCATATTTATGATAACAGAAATAACAAACTTGGTTATTTAAATATTTTGTAAAATAATTTGCTATTGTTTCAGTTAGTGTCAGAATTTTTTTTTTATAAATAAATGGATAGTGCAATATGTATAACATACGATATGTTATTGGGGAGGTTTGCTAAAGTCATTACTATTAAAATTGTTGATGAACTATTTGTCATATGAAAACACCAGTTTAAATTTGCAATTGAATTTGATCCTTGTTTAAAGGTTGAATTTTTGTAATGTGATCATATAGTTTTTAATACTGGAAATATATAATTTTTGGCAGTTGTTGCTATGTTTAACTTAAACTGCTTACTAATTATAACTCTTAATTAATACCAATGAAAGTAAAATTTGTTTTGAAGATTCTATATACATTCCCAAAAATATTTTTACTTTTCTCAATTTTGATTACTTGTGAATTCACAAAATATGATTTTCATTGATTATTTTGAAGATATTTAAATTAATAAAAAAACAACAAGTTTGGTATACAAACAAATACAAATTCTGAATTAATTTGTATTGAATTTAAAGTAGTCGATTAATAATCGATTACTTGTATTTTTTTATTTATTAACTTAAAATAAATGCAAGACAGTAGTTGTTTATTTAGATGAACAGTTCGTATATTCAAAATGTCATTAAAAATAATGCAACTTATTTTTTAAAAATGACAACATATGTTTGAAGAAAAAAATGTTTCAGTTAAAATATCCAACAGTATATTCAATAAAAATATCCGTTGACAATAGGATAAATATTAAAAATAAGTTATTGGTTTCTTACAAAACTAATCTGAATTTCAAGCAGAGAAAAAAACCGATTACATTAAAACAACTATTCTCCATTTATTTTTTTAGAATGATTACACTTATTCAACAAATGATGCATTTTCTTGAACAATAAATGGAATAATTATAAATTGAAATCCGTTTTAGTATGTTGTAGCACTGTTTTCAAAGTCATATAACATATATACTGATTTATATAAAACCAAAACTATTTATATTACACCTCAATACATATATAATGATACTAATAAATAAACAATGGAACTACATTAAACTTTCACATCGATAAATAAATAATACTTACGCTATCCTCTTAATATAACTGCTTTTAAAATATTATTTCTTAATGAACTACATAAAAACACAGTAAAAACAGTATATGAAACAAAATACCGCGCAAAATACGAAACTAAAAAGTTGTTGCCAAATTCAAAATAATAAAAATATCTTATAACTTTGCTTTCCAATCCGAAATGCACTGATGTGTAAAGGCTCGTTCCCACCGAGGCGAGAGACGTGAAGATGCAAGAGGCAAGCGACCAAATTTTTTCGACCCCTTCACAGCGAAACGTCAGAAATAGCATTACGCATAGTGAAAAACCGCTTGAAGTTGAAAGTTGGGCTACTCCACGCGGCGAACTGCAAACCGGTTTCAGGCGACCGCGGTGAGGTCAAATTTTGGTCGCTTGCATCTTGTCGCCTTGGTGAGCACGAGCCTTAAATCTAAAGAGTACTTTGTAATTACTCCAAAGAGCCAATGCTTATTGAAGGCAGTTCTAAAAGGTCTACCAATTGACTATGATATAGAAGAAATAGCTGAAGTTTTTAGATAATTAGGTTTAGCTATTGACAAAATTATCCAGTCAAAAAACTTGAAAACTAAAAAAGCAATGCCTGTTTGGCAACTAACCTATTCGTGATCCACGAAATATGATAAATTACTAATAAATAATAAATTACTGGTGTTGTAACTGGTAATTATCCTGTTGTGTGAGGGTAAGGGGTATTTCCTTTATTTTTTGTATGAATCCAGGAATGGTAGATAACCCATCCCGGTCACACGGTCAGGTCCAAAAGAACCGGTCGGTTTGGTGGGATCCATCCCTTTTTTGGAGTTTTTGCGGGTAGAAAGGAAGACCCGTTGAAAGCAGAGCGAACGATCTACGATAGTGCGTGAGCCTGGTGCACAATTTTTGCTGCGAGAATGGCTCGGGGATAATTTGTAATGGAGAGTTATGTCCATCTTTGGAATTGTCGGTGAGCATTTTTTTTTTTTTTTGGTAAAAAGGATATGAGGCTACTGGTACCCCACTGCCCACACACTCAAAGGAATATTTTCGATTGAGGTATGCGTGCGAAATATTATGAATACTTCTCTGTAAACATTTCTCTGTAAACATTTCTCTATAAACATTCTCTATAAAACATTTTTATTTTATTTATTCTGCCAAATATTAAAAATCCTAAATTTTATTGTAATAGTATTTATTCGTATTCATTAAAGGGTAAAAGTAAATTAGTTGTTTGTCCTAGTATTTATTTTAATTGCTTTTTATTAATGTTAATTCATTTGGCCGTCCTTCTAGTATACGTAGACCAACGGCCCCATTTCTATGTCGGTATATTAACATAGAAAAGTGGCGAGCCGGTCAGGATTTTTTGAATTTGGTTTTTTCTGTATAGAGAAGTAATCATATGTATTGATAGTTTGTATATGCGTTAATATAAGAAATGATTGGTGCGTATTAATAATTTTAAATGTTTTTATTTTCTTATGTATATTAATGATCTTATCTATATTAGTTGAGTGAATTTATTTATTGTAATAAGTTGAATTTGTATTCTGCGATTATTAAATTGAGATTTTGAATATAATTTCTTTTATAAGATAAAAAGATGAGTCTTGCAATATCAATAAGAAAACGTTCCACGGCGCGTAGTAGTTTCACGAGAACTGCTAATGTGCTGAAAGAGGAACTAAATAAAGTTGAGCCTGATAAATCCGTTTTAGAAGATAAATTCATTAAATTACAAACTGTGAATACCGAGTTAAAGAGTTATGATTCGGTAATATTAGATTTAATGATAGCAGCTGAGATCACGGACGATGATTTAAATAACGAAGTAATAAGTTGCGAGCAATATTTGGATGAATTTATTAGTTTAAGTCGTCGGATAAAGGAAAAAACGGATAATTCGGTAATATTAGTATGAGATCAAAACCTGATAGCAGTATAAGTGCGTGCAATGATAAACGCTACAAATTGCCTAAAATTCAAATTAAAAAATTTGATGGGCACCTATTGAGTTATCTTTCGTTCTGGGGTCAATTTAAAAAGATTCACGAGGACAAGAATCTGGATGATGTGGATAAATTTCATTATTTAGCACAGTCAATGTTACCAGGGACTCGAGCTTATGAGCTAATTGAGAGCTATCCGTTGACTTCGGAAAACTATCCGAAGGTCATTTCTGCGTTTACGGAGCGTTTTGGTAATCAGGAAATTTTAACAGAAATATAAGTGAGAGAATTGCTAAAATTAATTATCCAAAACGTGCACTCTCAAGGTAAAGATAAATTACCACTCATGACATTATTTGACAAAATCGAGTCCCATATTAGAGCTCTTGAGTCTTTAGGAGTAAATCAAATCTCCAATGCTGCATGGTTATTTCCCATGGTGGAATCATGTTTATCAGCTGAGTTGATTAGGGTATGGCAAAGAAGTTTATTATTTAATGCTGAGGGTCCACGTCTCTCAAACCTCTTAGAATTTTTGAGAAAAGAAGTTGAAGGGGAACAGAGAGTAAAACTCGCCAGGTCAGGGTTTGACATTTCTCTTTCCTCGCGTGAAGAGCACCCCAAGGAGGGTAAATTAAAAAATAAAAAACCTTTCATGAGCGCTGCCAGTTTGGTAGCAACCAAGGAAAGAAATTGCGTTTTCTGCGGAAAAAGTCATGAGAGTAAAGAGTGTTTTTCAGCTCGGTCATGGACCCTAAAGGATAGATTAGACAAATTAAGGGAATTAAAGTGCTGTCTCCGATGTTTGAAGCCTGGACATTTTGCGAGAGATTGTAAACAATTTGTTCAATGCCATCTGTGCAAACGATCTCACCCTATAATTTTATGTCCAGAGATTCAGGGAAAAAGGTGTGAGAGTGTAGCGGGTACAAAAGGGTCTACTACGGTACAAGCTACTATGTCTACTCCTTCATGTATGAGAGAAGTACTCCTTATGACATTAATGGTTGAGGTAGTGTCAGGGAACATGACGAAAAAGGTAAGGTGTCTTTTGGATTGTGGTTTTCAGAGGTCGTATATTCTAAGATCTACAGCCGAAGCCTTACATTTAAAAAGCTTTTCGTCTGAGAAATTAACTCATTCTCTGTTTGGGGGAGCAAGAACTGAATCTAAAAATCACAAACGATATTCTATGAGATTGAGACCTGTAGGGAGAAGCACTGGATATCAGTTTGACTTTCTGGATCAGGATATTATTTGTGGAGCAATACCACGTATCCCTAAAGGCCCTTTATTGAAGGAACTAAAAGGGCATAGAATTTGGATTTCGGATATGGGGGACGACTATCCGGAAATAGAACTTTTGATAGGCAGCGATATTTATGGACAAATTCTTACGGGTGAAGTAATTCAGCTTAATGAGGGTCTGACGGCCATTAATACTAAATTGGGATGGACTTTGTGTGGGGAACGAAAAGAACTAAATGTTCAAAATTTAGAGGGGGCCCAGTCTATGTTAATAACTAATCTCCATATTCAAAATATGAAAGTTTCTGATATGTGGGATTTGGAAAGAATTGGTATTACAGATGAAGTGCAGACCTTTTCCGAAGCAGATCAGTTAGTTCAGGAACAATTTTTGAAGGGGCTTAGTAGATACGAAGATGGTAGATATTGTGTAAGTTTACCGTGGGTTCAAACATTTCCTCCAAACATTGCCTCTAATCGGCATATTGTAGAAAAAAGGCTATTTGCCACTACACGGAAATTAAAGAAATTGGATAACTTTGACGAGTATGATAAGATATTTAATGAGTGGTTGTCGGAAAATGCTGTGGAAATAATTCCAGAATCGGAAAAGAGTGAAAAGGGGCATTATTTATCACATCATCCAGTTTTCAAAGTAGATAGTTTAACTAGTAAAATTAGGACCGTATTTGATGCCTCGTGCAAATCGGATAATTCGTTTTCGCTAAATGATTGTGTGATAAAAGGTCCAAATCTCGTAGAAGAAATTCCTGCGATCTTACTGCGATTTAGGGAAAAGGCGATTGGCGTAACGTCCGATATTAGGCGAGCTTTTTTACAGATTGGCATAAGTCCACAAGATCAAAATTACCTAAAATTTCTTTGGTGGGAAAACAACAAAATTGTAGAATTCCGTCATAAAAGGGTTGTTTTTGGTGTTACCAGTAGCCCATATCTGTTGGCAGCAGTGATTTCATTCCATCTTAAAAATGTACATGCGAAGTTTGAAGTTGTGGCAGATAAGCTGTTAAATGCATTTTATGTCGACAACTGCGTCACTTCAGTTGATACGAATGTAGAGCTAGAAGTATTTATACAACAAGCAACTGCCATTATGGCGGACGCCAAAATGGAACTGCGTATGTGGACTTTTGGTCCAGAGCAAGAACTATCGTTACAGAATGTTGAACCTATATCTCCAGTTTTAGGTCTTCAATGGGACCGTATAGAAGATAGTTAATTTATACCATTCAAGTCTGAGCCAATAGCAGACTTATCGAAAAGAAAACTACTATCGATAGTACATTCCGTATTTGATCCTTTGGGCTTCGTCGTGCCAGCAATGGTACCGGCGAAATTAATACTCCAGGAAGCCTGGGCAACTGAAGCAAATTGGGACTTACCTTTG
>BPLQ01002047.1:187533-442902 GCA_021605075.1 Caerostris darwini
GATTTCATTCCATCTTAAAAATGTACATGCGAAGTTTGAAGTTGTGGCAGATAAGCTGTTAAATGCATTTTATGTCGACAACTGCGTCACTTCAGTTGATACGAATGTAGAGCTAGAAGTATTTATACAACAAGCAACTGCCATTATGGCGGACGCCAAAATGGAACTGCGTATGTGGACTTTTGGTCCAGAGCAAGAACTATCGTTACAGAATGTTGAACCTATATCTCCAGTTTTAGGTCTTCAATGGGACCGTATAGAAGATAGTTAATTTATACCATTCAAGTCTGAGCCAATAGCAGACTTATCGAAAAGAAAACTACTATCGATAGTACATTCCGTATTTGATCCTTTGGGCTTCGTCGTGCCAGCAATGGTACCGGCGAAATTAATACTCCAGGAAGCCTGGGCAACTGAAGCAAATTGGGACTTACCTTTGCCAGATGAACTACAATCTAGATTCTCAACATGGTACCGCGGACTGTCTTGTATTTCCCAGCTTAAATTGGAACGGCGTATAGGTTATGGAAAAAGAGACTCCTGGTCATTACATATTTTTTGTGATGCCAGTAAAAATGCTTAAGCCACTGTTATATTTTTAAGAAGTGAAAGCAGTGGTCAGGTTTATGTGAAATTTGTTGCTGCAAAATCACGGATATCTCCATTAAAGAAGGTGACTATTCCACGCTTGGAGTTATTAGCGTGTGTTTTAGGCTCACGCCTAGCTAAATACGTTGTTACTGCTTTATTTTTGAGAGAAGTCCCAACCTACTACTGGGCTGATGCAACAGTAGCTCTTTGCTGGATTCAACGAGAAGAAAACTGGGGAGTGTTCGTAAATAATAGAGTTAGAGAGATTCGAAGTCTGACTAAGAAGGAATACTGGAGACACATTCCAGGGAAATTAAATCCAGCAGACATAGCATCACGCGGCTGTACACTCCAACATCTGTTGCAGTACGGTTGGTGGGAGGGACCTGAATTTTTGAAAGCTTTCCCGGAGGCATGGCCAAAGTCTGAATTTTCGCCAAACGAAGAATTAATTGCAGCAGAGATGAAAAAGAAAATAATTGTTGACTTGAGTGTAAAAATAGAGAAGCCCGAGTGGTTCGAACGTTTATCCAGTTTTTCTAAGATTGTGAGAGTTTTTTGCTGGATGATACGTTTTGTGAATAAATTGAGAAAAAAGCCTTCTTATGGTACTAAAACCCTAACAATTGAAGAAAAAGCTAAGGCTGAGATCATTCTGTGGAGTATAGAGCAGAAAAAGCATTTTCGTGAGAAAGAAAATTCTGTGCATGGTCTGCAAGTGGTGCGAGGTGATGACGAGGTTCTTCGTGTTAAAACTAGGATCATTGAACGAGAGGATGATCTGTCCTTTTTATATCCAATCCTTCTTCCGTCCAAACACTACTTAACTGAGTACTTGATAAGAGAATATCATTTAAAGTACTGTCATGCAGGTGTGCAGATATTGGCAGCCAAATTAAGACTGCAATACTGGATTTTTTCTTCCAAGAGAAATATAAGATCTTGCGTATCACGTTGTGTTGTATGCAAAAGATTCACTGCAAAAGCGTTGACTACTCCACCTATACAGTTGCCTCTTGACCGAGTAAGAGAATCGGCAATCTTTGAGATAACGGGTATAGATCTTTGTGGTCCTTTACTTCTTAAACCGAGGGGGAAAGCCTGGATTGTGTTATTTACTTGCGCAGTGTACAGGGCAATTCATCTTGAACCTCTTATGTCACTCAGCACAGAATCTTTCATGCAAACCTTGAGAAGATTTATTGCACGGCGAGGCCGTCCATCAACGGTGTACACGGACAATGCTACAAACTTTAGAGGAACGGACAATGCCTTGAAGAAAATTGATTGGCAGAAAATATCGGAAAACGAATGTTATCCGATCAAGTGGAAGTTCAATCCCCCTACAGTTCAATCCCCCTTATTCGTTCAGTCAACAGCCTGCTCGTGCGCATTCTAGGAAGATCATCAGTAAATTTTGAAGAGCTTCTAACGATACTTTGTGATGTTGAAGCATCAATAAACAGCCGCCCGTTGACTTATATCTCGGACGATTCAGATGTACTCATTCCTTTGACTCCTTCCTTGTTTTTGTAAGACATAAAACAAGTGGGGGTACCTGATTTAGATTCAGTCGACTCCAACAAACTGAATGTGCGCGTGAATCACTGCAACACTTTGCGTCGAGAACTGAGAAGTCGTTTCCGTAAGGAATACTTAAGCCAACTTGTGCAGAAGGCCAAAGCCACGTGCCAAGAACTTAAAGTCGGGGACATTGTTCTCATCGAACTGGAAAACAAAAAACGTGTCATGTGGCCTATGGGCCGAATTGAGAAAATCTACAGCAGTAGAGATGGTGCGTCCAGGGTAGTACAGGTGAGAACGAGTAGTGGTTGCTTGACGCGACCAATTCACAAACTTTACCCGTTGGAGGTGTCAACTTCTGGAGATCCTGTACTCACCCGGACAACTGAAAACAGGTCCAGATATGGACGACTGTTTATATCAACTAAGAAATAATGTTTGAGACTGTAAATAGAAAGGCTATTATTTTCTTGAATTAGTATTTGAAATTGTAATTCTCATGATGTAACATTTATATGCTGTAATTTTATTTAGTTCATAGTATTTTGTTTTTATGTGTTCATATTTGTCAAGCAGTGTTCAATTTAATTTTTATTTTTTATGTGTAATTTTATGGATGTGTATACCCATAGCAAAATAGGTGTAAGAAAATTTAGAGTTTAATTTTTGGCTCCCGCCTAAATTAAAGGTGGGAGGATGTTGTAACTGGTAATTATCCTGTTGTGTGAGGGTAAGGGGTATTTCCTTCATTTTTTGTATGAATCCAGGAATGGTAGATAACCCATCCCGGTCACACGGTCAGGTCCAAAAGAACCGGTCGGTTTGGTGGGATCCATCCCTTTTTTGGAGTTTTTGCGGGCAGAAAGGAAGACCCGTTGAAAGCAGAGCGAACGATCTACGATAGTGCGTGAGCCTGGTGCACAATTTTTGCTGCGAGAATGGCTCGAGGGATAATTTGTAATGGAGAGTTATGTCCATCTTTGGAATTGTCGGTGAGCATTTTTTTTTTGGTAAAAAGGATATGAGGCTACTGGTACCCCACTGCCCATACACTCAAAGGAATATTTTCGATTGAGGTATGCGGGCGAAATATTATGAATACTTCTCTGTAAACATTTCTCTGTAAACATTTCTCTATAAACATTCTCTATAAAACTTTTTTTATTTTATTTATTCTGCCAAATATTAAAAATCCTAAATTTTATTGTAATAGTATTTATTCGTATTCATTAAAGGGTAAAAGTAAATTAGTTGTTTGTCCTAGTATTTATTTTAATTGCTTTTTATTAATGTTAATTCATTTGGCCGTCCTACGAGTATACGTAGACCAACGGCCCCATTTCTATGTCGGTATATTAACAACTGGAATAAAATTCTCTACATTTCTGTAAGGATAGAGAAGTTCAATAGATAGCCGAGTGCAACCCATGCTTTTCATGTAATGCCCAGTGATTTTCATGTAATTACTTTCATCATTCAAACCAGAATTGCAATTTTAAGCAACGTTGCTAAGAATGCCATAAAGAATGCCTTATTATGAAAAGGGTTGAAAACCTTTTGTGTATTAATTGCCAACAGCACGGACACTTCACCTGTTGGAAGAGTTGTCCCAAATTCCCCCAAGCCTCGACAACATGCCTATAGGAACGCGACCACGCCTGCGAAAAACGCTGCGCCCAAAATGATTTCCAAAGTCATCTCCTTCGCCTTTTATCTCATAAATTTATATGTCTCTTTTTAATTCTCTCTTTTTCTTTTTTTATAGCTGGGTAAGTCTTCTATTTGTCTGCTTTCGTTTTCAATACATAACTTCAAAGGATTCATTGAAAATGATATTAATAACAACAATATCACTCCAAATGACATGATATAAATGAATAAATAAGTGAAAAATTTCAACCGTAGTTCCACCTACTTAACATCCTACTCACTGTAGGAGCGCCCCTTGTAGCGTTCAGAAGAAATCATTAGTTGCCATCCAGACTCTCGCTAGAGAGGATGTACGGCAAAACAAGCCCTGCCGTTAGTTACGAGCTCTAATCTCTGGAACTAGAAGAGGAATCCTTCCACAACTCTATAATTAGCTACTATTTCAGAGACGTTTAGTTTGCAATCTATCACCCTGAGAGATGATATAGTTAGCCCAACCCTGTGCATAAATTGGCCTACAGACTCTCATATTTCGCTATCCAGCGTGTACCTGAGTAACTTTATTTACATCTAAAGTGGAATTCTTCCACTTAAATATAAGTGTATGTCTTTAAATGTCTGTCGTATATTAATCCTTGTAGTGTGTCGTGCGCTTATAATTAAAGTGGTGTGTTTTTAAATGCTTGTTCTTGTGACTCGACCATTCCCAGATCCAGCTGCAGAAACAAACAAATGAAAGAACGATCGAAAGCCAATCTACTACAAAATCGTCGTCGTCGTTGTAATGCTGCTGGTAATACAAAGACAGTTAAATCTTTATGCTCTAAGGAAGAGCTGCTACTCACTTAACATTACCCAGGGGGCATGTGTAGCTTGAAGATATGTTACGGACGCAAGTAAAACTATCCCCACAACGCTCACATTAGACCGGGACCTACGGTTTTAAAGTGGATTTTAAACATCCATGGCATTGCTGGGACTCAAACCCGAAATCTGTGGTACCGAGCGCTAGCCACTCAGATATCAGCCCCCTGTCTACTACAAAATAAGATAAGGTATAAAATAGATGAAAACAAAGTCTGTTTCTTATCGTGTTAGCAAATTTAATTATTAAACGAGTAAGAATAAAAATAATAACAGTTTGAGAACCAAATGACTTTTTCAAAAGTTTAACACCTAGAATTTTTTAATGAAGTTGCGAAAACAAAAAAATAACCGATAATCAATGTATTGTTAAACAAATATTTGTATCTGAGCAGTAAGTACAATTTCTTTAGAAAAACTACAAAATATTTGTTCCCTTTTGTTACTTTTCCTCATTTATTTTAAAGTCGAACGAGATTTCTTTTTCTTTTGTTGAATTTGACATTTATCATCATCACGCATATTCTACAACATTATCACGCGTTTTCCACTTCCTCCTTCAAGGTTTCATAATCGAAAGAACAAAGAATTTATCATCATCCGAAGTTCCTTTTTGATAATGTATCAGATACCAATCAGCTAACAGTGATGTGATAGAAGTATAAGTTGAGAATCCATCATCTTTGTTTGCTCTTCTTTTTTGCTTTGTTTCTTGCTGTCAACTCGCTATTTTTACTTTAACAATGGATTACCAGAAGTATTATAAAGAAGTAAGTACGTTATAATTTTCATTGAAAGAAATTTTAATTATGATAAGAATTAAATTTCTTTTTCTAAGTGGAGAATTAAATTCTTTCATTTTAGTGTAAATAATCAAATCAAATTAAATTATATAGAGACCTCATAGCCGAGTGGCTAGTGATCTGGTGATCGGTACCACAAGTTTCGTGTTCGAATCCCAGTGGTGCCATGGATGTTTGTAGTGGTTCGGAATCCACTTTAAACCGAAGGTCCCAGTCTAAAATAATCGTAGAGTGTCCAAGTTAAAATAATCGTTGAGGGGGTATTGTTATTCAGCGTCCGTAGCATATCTTCAAGCTACATGGGCCTCTGGGTCGTGCTAAATGAGTAATAGCGGTGCGGCTCTTGCTTATGGCATAAAAATTAACTGTCTCTGTATTTCCAGATGCATTAGAACAACAATATATTCAAATTACGGGGCCTGATGGCCGAGTGACAGGAGCTCTGTGACACAGGTTTCGGGTTGGAGTCCCGGCAGTGCCATGGATGTTTGCAGTGGTTCGGAATTCACTTTAAATCGTAGGTCCCGATCTAAAATAATCATAGAGCATTGCGGGGATATTGTACTCCGCGTCCGTAGCTTATCTTCAAGCTACACGTACTTCCTGAGTAGGGCTTAGTGAATGTCTGTGCAGCCCTTGCTTATGGCATAAAAGACAATTGTCTAAGTATTTGCCAGCTGCATTAGAAAAAAAAAATTCAAATTATGAGGTGTAGTGTTACTCACGTCCGTAGCATATCTTCAAGCTGCACGTGCCCCCTGGGTAGTGCTAAATGAGTATCGTCGGTGCAGCCCTTATGGCATCAAGATAATTGTCAGGTGCGTTAGAAAAAACATATTCAAATTGCTTTTTATTCACTCTTGTCAAACGATGCATTAATTTTTATCTTATTTAAGATAAACGAGAATAAGAAATTATGAAAGTTAAGTTTGTTTTTGCTTTTAAAAAATTTGTCGAAAAAATAAAAAAAATTATATAATATTTAGAGATTTCCGTTCGCATTAATAATAATAACTTTTATTTAAATGAACAGAATAGTGTTATAATAAAATGCTATAGTCATGCACATAATTAATTGATCCTTAAAAAAATCTTCACATAAAAACTTTAAATTGTAATCATTAAAAATATAATCTTTAAAAAAGAAACTCTTCAACATTAAAAATAATTGAATAATGTATCATCATTATCATCATCGATAGCTCAACAGCCTCATGATGGGTTAAGGCAGTCTGCCTACTGGAAGATATCGAGACAGGATATGATTTTTTCGTTACGGAGTAGGATTGTCATCCCTACGCCCAACAGTCATATTAGACCGGGACCTATGGCACAAAGTGGATTCCGAACCACTACAAGCATCCATGGCGCCGACAGGACTTGAACCCGAAACCTGTGCAACGAGCGCCAGAGTGCTAGTCACTCGGCCATCAGACCTCAAATAATGTATAACTTATAGTAAAATCTCTTTGATAAGAGAGAAAAAAAATTGTGCTATTTTCACAAAGATTAAAGTTTTTATTATTTTTTTGGATTTTCTTTTGAATGGAATAATAGCTTATGCATTTAATATTGATTCTAGTACTTTTAATATTTTATGACTTCCAGTACCAAGAAAAGGGCTGCATCAAAATCGAAAACTTCTTGAGCCCATCTGAAGTAGATGTCATGAGAAAAGGATTGGCAGATGCACTGGAAAAAATGACAGATGATGTTCATGTTCATTCAGCTTACAGTGATCCGAAAAATAAAGTAAGTTTTTTTTTTAACAATTTATCAAATTTATAAAAATTAGATTTTTTTAATGTATTACAATACAGCGAATAAGCTTTGAAAGTTTTAGATAAACAATATCAATTTCTAATAGAAAAATTTTTCACAAAAAAAAAAAAAAAATGATTTGTTAATTTCCGGACATGCAATATTTTGATTTAAGATTACGAAATATGCTTTTTTTTTCTTTTACAAAGACAAAATAATTCTAGATTAATGTAAACCAACAGTTGCTGTTTGTATTTTTATCATGTAGCTCATTATACAGGGTGTCCCAGCAAGACCGTATAAACTCTGCACAGCCAGATTCGTCGTTTGGAATACATAAAAAATGCCCAAAGAACTGTACCTCTAAGATCCCATAGTTTTCGTGAAAAATGCCAGAGAAAATGTATGACGTCATATCCGGTTTACGAAAAAAACTTTATTCGAAACATGAACATCAGTATTTGCATAATTTTAAATAGGAAGATGTCCCCCGCGCATATGGAGGCACGCATGCGCGCGTCATGGAAGGGTTGACTGTACACGTTCTAGCATCGTAGTGTCCACAAAAGTAAACGTACTATGGACAACTAAGTCCATTTCTGTAGTAACTGGGTCTCGATAAACTAATTCCTTTAGTTGGTCCCATAGGAAGAAATCTAAAGGGGTCAGATCTGGAGATCGTCAAACAATGGCTTGACGTCATTTAAAGTGCCTTATTATGCGCGTTTGAAATTTCGAACATCTTCCTATGTAAACTTATGCAAATACTAAAATAAATTTGCTTAGGTCTACTAAAGTTAGCAAATGGCTGGCAAACATGTTGATAAAGTTACTTAATGTCTAGTTACTATTTTTCTTGGTAACGATGTTCATGTTTCGAATAAAGTTTTTTTTTTCGTAAATCGGATATGACGTCATACATCCCCCCCTCCCGCATTTTTCTCGAAGACTACGGGTCGTAGAGGTAAAGTTATTTGGGCATTTTTTATGTATTCTAAACAACGAATCTGGCTGGGAAGAGTTTATCCGTTCTTGCCCTATATGTATTATATTTAAAAGATAAGCTTGAATGAACTTATATAAAATTAATAAACTTTGAAGATGAAATCTTTTAAATGACGTGGCAAAAGATACTAACGTAAAAATTAAGGTGAAAAAATTATTTTCAGGAAGATGAAGAATATTACATTAATTCTGGTGATAAAGTAGCCTATTTCTTTGAAAATGATGCCTTCGATTCAGATGGTGAGCTGGAAATCTATCTTCTTTTTTTGACTAAGACCTTCATTTAGATTATTATAACTACAATTAATACCTACTTTTCTTTTAGGAAAGCTTACTGTGGGAAAGATACAAGCTCTGAACAAGATTGCCTATGGTAAAAAAAACTATAAGATCTGATATGATAGGATTTCATAGGATATTTATTATATGTACATTATTCAATGTATATTTTCACTTCCTTATGTTTAGCCATGATTTCCGTCACCAAAACAATAAAATACAATAAAAAGAATAGTTTCATTGTTCATGAATAAAATTGAGAACTAACATGTTTTTTTCCAATGTGAATCAACTGGCATCTCTCATCCCTTATGATGATGGTTTTCCAAATTTAGGTGCCAACTCTAAAAAGGAGATCGGGTGGTTGAAGAAAATCGATTGTGTATGTTTAAGTAAATGAGAAAATAAATAAAAAATTGGAAATTAGGATTGATGAAATTGAAATGAATTGTTTTGACGTACATAAATTTAATCATCTTTTTTAACATGACGGCTTTGAAGCATCCCAGTACCTCACTATCCTTGTTGTGTTGTGACTAAGCATCAGTGTCTGACAGCTCGGGACTGACACTCCATGAGTAGTCCACTCATGGATGGAGAGAAAGGGAGCAGCTTCTGTTGAGATGAAGCACCCGCAGTTAGAAGTCTGATTTGGCTCCGAGTCGCTCATTGGTTTGGTTTGTCGCTCTACGATCATTTGATGCAGACGAAGGCTAAACAGATCAGGCCTACAGTTTAACATGGATTCGAACCACTAACAAACGTCAGAATTCGAACCTTGTTGTGCCAAAGCGCTAGCAGCCAATTGGCCATAAGGTCCCCGAGTCGTTGAAGAAGGAGGGCAGGGCCTTCCGACAGGACTTTTACGCCCGTAATTCGTATCGCATGGGAGAAATTCCGGAAACTCCCATCTGACTAATTATTATTTTACGATAATTTAGTGTGAATAACTCCAGAATGCAGGCGGAAATTTTCGTCTTCTCATATCTCATGGAGGTATTTTCCGAGGCCCATACAAAGGCATGCACAGATAAGGAACTTTTGTTTTCGAATCGACCTCATTTAATCTTTTAACAATTTGTAATTGGCCATTTTCCGAGCTAGTAATACTCTTTGGAAATTTTACTGCGTAACATCGGTGTTAGTTACTAACTAATTATATTTTCGATATTTTTTTCGAAAAACATTTTGTTTATATTTAATTATGAGCATTAAACCTTTATAATAGAAATATATACATATATATTGAGAAATCCCAAAGCTTAAAATATTTTTCACTTAAATTCCCCATGTATTATTTTCATGTATATTTAATTTAATTTTCTTTCAACAGCTGTTCATTGGTGGAACCCTGAATTCAAGAAAATAAGTTTCAGTCAGAAAGTTAAAGTGAGTACATTTTTACAACTTAAACAAGTAATATAAAGACAAATTTTTTAAAGTCAATTCCTTCTTTTTTTCCACTATATTGCAAAAAGTCCTTTATAAATAATTTTCATACATTTTTTTTAAGTTTATCTGGCGCCATATATTGGTAGATATATGCAACTTAAATTTAAAAAAAAAACTAAAATTAATTAATTAAATTTAATTACTGAATTAATATTTAAAAAAACTGCATTAACATCCAGTGTCATCCTTTACAAGTTCAAAAAAAAAATGTATTTGAACTTGAGTGGATGAACAAAAAGTGTTTTATGAACGATTGGAAATTTGAACAAGATATATATAGGGAGAGTGTGAGCTAATAAAAGGAATTGAAAAAATAATTCAATTCGGGAATTGATGTATTGAGCAAACTCTAGAAATCAGTTTTAATAAATTTCATGCCGTTACATACAGATGGTTATCAAAATAATAGAAACACCCTAGAGTTATAAGGAATCCTTTACTAATATGACGCAGGATCATCTTTGGCATATAATACAGTTTGGATTCGCCTGGAAATCGAGTCATACAAGTGCTGAATAGAGCTTAGAGGAATATTGAATAATTTTTTATGGAGACATTGTGAAAATTCTGAGAAAGATACAGGTGGAAGATATAGATTCTGGATTGATCGTTCTAAAAAAGACCATAAACGTTCGCTGATACTCAGGTCGGGAGGCTGTGCAAGATCAGGGGGCAAGGTAGATGTTTAACTTCATCCTCGTGTTCACCAAACCATGATATCCCGCTGCATGGATGGGTGCATTATCATCCTGGAAAATTCCATCCCCATGCAGGAAACAAAGTTTGTATCATAGGATGATCCTGGGCAGCTAAAACTTCTCTATACTTCTCCCCATGGATTCTTCCTTTCCGGGTTACAATTGGTCCAGCAGAAAATCTCGATATGGCTGCCCATACCATGACAGATTCACCTCCGTGCTTGACAGTTGGAAAGAGACAATTATGATCATACTTGTGCAGCTATCCTCCAAATATGTACCCGTCTTGCTGTATGGCAAAGTGTGAAAGATGATTCGTTTGACCCTGTAACTGTCTTCCCCTTATCAGGCAAACCGGTCTTGTGGCATCATTGTAGACGGCGTTTGGCATTAACAGATGTGACAAGTTTCTTGGGAATTGCTGCTCTGCCATAAATGTCCTTTTTATGAAGGTCCCTCCTAACTGCAATGATTGACACTGGAGAATCCACATGCTGATTGAGCTTTGCTGTCACTTTGTCTAAAGTTACCTTCTTTTTAGACATTACAATCTGCTTCAAAACCCATCGGTCTCTTTCCCTCAGCTTCTCCTTCCGTCCACTGTTTTGCTTTGCCGCGCTGTGTGTAAGCTGGCATGACTTCAGACGCAGTACCTCCAGAAACGCCTAAAAGTTGATATGTTTCTGTCACAGTTGCTTCAGCTAGTCATGCTGGTACAATTTGGCCTCTTTGACAGTCTGTGAGGTCTGACATTTTACTCATTTGACAAAAACCCAAGACGCATATAAGTTCACTAAAGCTACATCATACTACCATGATATATACTTTTTATATTAAAAAAACCCTCTGGTAGCTAAGATTCCATTTTAATGTTTACGAAACGCATTTTTAAATGTCACTTTTATTCACAGGTGCGTCATTTTGATAACCACCTGTAAATAATAAAAGAAAAGAAATTCATTTGTAAAAATAGGTTAATTATATGCTTATTTTAAGACATTTGAAATCCTTCATTGTAATGATCCATTTATTTATTTGCTCTACATATCATAACTTGCTATTTTTTTTTTAAGGATTTGCTGAGAAGTTTTGAATATAAAGATCCAGTTATATCTCATAGTATGGTTATATTCAAGGTAGGTTTGAATAATTATTTAAAATAAAATTGATCGTTTTGAGATTATTCATTTAATGATTTATTAAACTATGTGATGATGGATTTTTGAGTTTTAGAATTTCTTAATTTTGCATTTAATATTCAAATTTTATTATGTTGTGATTTTTGCTTAATGCTGTCTATATTACTTAAAGAATTTATTAATAATCTTAAAATGTTATTAGGCAGCATTGTATTTTAAAAAACTACTGACGAATCTCATTAAAATTAAAGTTCATTAATCGCTTTTATCAATTATCTTTAGTGAAATTAATATCTTCTCTAAGACTTTCACAAACAACAAATCAAGGCAGTCATTAACGTTAAAAAAGTTAATGTTGCACGCTAATTCCCCGCCTTAATTGAAAAAAAAAAAAAAATTATAGAGGTCAACTTAAACTCGCTTCACTTATTGGCATTCAATCAACAATTTTTGTCTGAAATGTTATTACATTTAAAAAATTTCAGTAGTATTTTTATAATAGTATTTAAAATTTATTTGCTCTTCTTCTGTGGCCTGGTGGCCAATTGATTAGCACTGTACAGTTTGCAGATAACGGCTAGCTTGTAACCTTTGGTACCACAGGCTTCAGGCTAGAATCCTGGAGTTGGCATGGTTGTTTGTCAGTGGTTCGGATTCTACGTTAAACTGTACGTCCTGGTCTAATTAGCCTAAAGTGTGCACAAAATGACCGTTTGGTGGGCCAAGGCCATCTCTGCTTACTGGCAGATTTCGAGACAGGAGATGTTTTCTTTTTACGGGGTAGAGTTGTTAGCCCTACGCAGTCATATTAGACCGGGATTTAGGGTTTAAAGCGGCGGTGCCATGGATGTTGCAGTGTTTCCGAATCCACTTTAAGCCGTAGGTTCCGGTCTAATATCATCGTAGAGTATTGTGGGGGTAGTGTTATTCGCGTCCGTAGCATATCTTCAAGTTACACGGGTCCCTCTGCGTAGTGCTAAATGAGTAACAGCAATGCACCCCTTGCTTTTGGCCTAAAGATTAGCTGCCTCTGTATTGCCCAGCTGCATTAGAACAACAACAACCTAATTTAAGCTTATGGAAAAAATGAAATTGGACATTACCTGCTTAAATACTAAGTATTAAATTTTATAACTTAAAAACGTTTCATTAAATCCAAATAATAATTTACTTTATAAAACATTTATTTAATTCGTGTAAAATGCATTTTTACAAACAAATTAAAAAACTAAATTCTATAATAATAAACTCTCTTTAATATGTTTTAGAATCCAAAAATTGGAGAAGTGTGTAAGTTACTTTACTTTCAATTGATATTTGAAAACATAGAAAAGGTAAAAAAAACATTTAATAACTTTAAATAGTAAGAAAATTGTATTGCGTTGTAAAAAATTAAATTGCATTTCTCGCTAAAAAAAGCATTCGAATTTATAAAAAATGTTATGTGCAAGGTGATTATAATTAAAGTCACACTTTCAAAATGCTTTAAAAAAAGAATGAGTTCAAATTTGTCACAATGACTCACTTCACAATGAGTTCAAATTTGAACTGAGGATACTTGAAGAAGTGGGAAACGGTATGGCATCAAAAAAAGTTCCACCGATTTTTTCCATTCAATTTGGTATGAGTTTACCGTGGTGGATGGACTTTCCACTAACAGTGTCACAACTATTGAAGGACTTAGAAGTCATATATTCCGTCAAAAAAAAAAAAAAAAAAAAAAACAATCAAGCACATTGAATACTACAGTTGGTTTAATGTGCAACTCATGCCAAATACGTTGTCATTTCGATTCAAAATATCACAGACAGCCGAATTTACTTTCTTTTTGCCGCTTACAGAGCCATCTATTAATACACTTTGGAACTTTTTTTGCTGCAATACCATTCCCCCTTCTTCAAGTATCTTCAGTTCAAATTTGAACTCATTGTGAAGAGTGGCTCTATTTTTACAGCATTTTGAAAGTGGAATTTTAATTATAATCACCCTGTATATTAAAAACGTCATATAATAATTACATATTGCATTTGAAAGTAATAAACATTTAAAAATTAATAAAAAAGTATTTTAAAAGGATTTATAGATAACTATTGTATTAGAGTATCTCATACAAAAGTTTTCTATGAATATAAGTAAATAAATCAGTTAATATAATCTGTAAATATGTCAGAGTCAAGAGTTTTGAAGGAAAAAAATGAGTAAAATTGATAATTAAATAGATTAATTTTAAGAAATTAATATTAATTTTAAGAAAATTCAATTTTTTGATCTAAAAAAACAGTTAATAGCTGAAAATAAAGAAAGGCGATAAAGCTTTGATAATAAAAAAATTAAAAAAATTATTATTGAAATTTTTTTGAATAATTTTAAACAATACAATTCTAAGACTATTTTAGAATTAAAATATTCTTTTACTATTTTTAATCAATAAAAGACGATTTTGAGAGACGCATTTGCAAATAAAATATTTGAAAATTTTAAATTGTTTTTTCAAAGAATGGTAGAGAATAATATAATTTATCATACGAAGAATGATTCTCAATAAAGAGTATCTCAAGTTCATATCTGTTTTTTTTTTTTTTTTTTGTATATCGATTAAAAATATTTTCGAAAGTCAACAAAATACATCCAGAAAACTAATAAAACTAAAAACTATAAAAAACGCTTCGATTAAGTATTGAAATGTATACTACATAGAAATTATGTAAACTAAAAAATTATAGATTGAAACTATTCCCACTTTAATTATTTAGAAAATTTTAAAAAGATTCATTAATAAAGTAAGTCTTAAAAATAATATCAGAGACTAATAAATATGATTAAATAAACGACAGAGAATTAATTATGTTTGTTCTTATAGTTCGTACCATAATTTAATGAATTTTATTCGTTAATAATTGTAGTTCATTTCTCAAAATCAGCTTATGGTTTAATAAATTACTTTAATGCAAATAAATACGTAATGAAATGACAGAAATGAAAATAGTTGAGAAAAATTAGAGTTAAACAATGTATATTTTATGAACTGGAACCTAAATTATATGTAGAAGCCTAAATGCGACATAGAATTCGTACTTTCAGATCAAAATTAATTGTTGACATCTAGATGTTTCACAAAAAATTTCAACATATTATTCAAGTCCTATTTAGTAAATATGAAACATGAAAATGTTCGAATCTCTAACACAACAATAACAACAACAAATTTTATCAGAAAATTTTGTATTTAAAGTGATTCGTTAATCAAGGTACGTCTTCCAAATCCAAAAAATATGGCAATCAGGATTTTTGATATCTTAAAAATCTGATCTATTATGTGAATTTATCAATGGAATTTCCTTTTGAAAAATCTCCTAGTTCGTCCTCACCAAGATTCAACTTTCTTATACACTGAACCTCCCAGCTGCATAGGGTTATGGTTTCCATTGGAAGAAGCTACCCTAGAAAACGGATGCTTATGGTTCTTGCCTGGCTCTCACAAAAGTGAGTTCTAATTTTGAATAAACACTTTTTTTCTTATATTTTTTCAATTGAATAGTTGTTTTTATGAACATATGTATCGAAAGATATACTACTGTGCTCAAAAAGTAAGACCAATTTTTTTTTTCAAAAACTGTTTATTTATTCTTCCAAATTTATTTTCATCGCCTTCAAAGTAATCCCCTCCGGACATAATGCACTTAGGCCAACTTTTTTTCCAATCCTCAATGCATGCTATAAAATTATCGACAGGGATGGCCTTCAAGGCGATTCACGTTGAATCTCTTCAATCAACCTAAAACAGTGTCCAGGACACAGTAGTGTGGATGAAAACATGAGTATCGAGAGATACTATATATGTATATATAAAGATTGAATTGCATATGACAACTTCACCCGTTTCCAGAGGTAGTGTGAATTATTAAGTGTGTAAGAAGGCTACGAAAAATAGATTTCGTGGATTCCGTGACAGACTGTCTTATCACGATAATCGGACTATTTGTCTCCAACAATAAAAACAAATAGAGGGTAGTTATACCTGTTAAGTGGTTTCTAGGAAGACTACGTACCCACATCAAAGCCAACTGAGTATCCAGAAAAAAACTGGCATTAACATACCGAAGTGTTCTATTCATTACAAAATGGTAGCTATTCAAGAATACACTACTGGCCATTAGAATTGTTACACCAAGAAGAAATGCAGGTTAGAAAATGATATTTATTGGACAAATATATTATACTGGAAATAACAAGTGATTAAATTTTCAAGAAATTTGGGTGCATAGATCCTGAGAAATCTACCTCTGGCAGCAATAACAGCACTTATACGCCTGGACACTGAGTCAAAGAGAGATTGGATGGCATGAACATATACAGATGCCCATGCAGCTTCAACACGATGGCACAGCTCATCATCCGTGGGGACTGGCGTATGATGACGATCCAGTTGCTCGGCAACCATGGACCAGACGTTTTCTATTGGCGTGAGATCTGGTGAACATGCAGGCCAGGGAAATATATTATAGGTGTCACTACAGGCGCATGCTTTAACTGAATGCACCGAAACGCTAATCATTTGCATATCACAGCACCTTCTTCCTGTCGTTTAAATTTCACGTCTGTAGCATCTTGCCTTTTTGGTGTAGCAATTTTAATGGCCAGTAGTGTAATATGAAGAAACATGTGTTCTCACACTGAAAGAAAAAAAATCCGAGTTAATATGGTGCAATGTTATTCAATTTATATTATTATAATGTAATGTACAAGTAGACAGGAGGCTGTGGAGACTTTTATTTCACTTGAGTCTGCAGCTAGAAACATTGGATAACTATTAATGAGGAGGAAAACAAAAATTATGGCCATAACAAGTCGAGCATATGTTTCTATCTCACTGCAGTAAAATCTTATATGTTGGAGAGAGTAGACGAGTTTACGGTACTATCATGTCCAATGATAATAATATTAATTTTGAAATTGACAATAAGCTATCTAAGGCTAATAGATATTCAAGTCTCAAGACTAAAATTAATCTTTATACAACTCTCATCAGACCTATCATATCGTACAGCAGTGAATGTTGGCAGTTAACAAAAGCGGATGAAGACAGACTTTTGATTTTTGGAAAAAAAAACAGTTCGAATTTTTTTTGGTGCAGTTAGAGAGAATGATATCTTTTCAAATCATCAAATCTTTTCGTATCTGAGGGCTTGGGTATATTTTTAGACGCGATAATATGAGCCATATTAAAAAGGTGACTTTTGTAAATGTAGAGGGTACCAGGGAAAAAGATACATCTCATACAAGATGGATACTACTACTACTACTACTACAACACCACGCCACACCACATCACTGTGCCTAGAGCTGAGTTTCCCCTTTACAGTTTTCGAATAATGTGGGTGAGAAGAAGTCTGATTGGGCTCTGTGACGCTCTACGGTCATAGGAGACCGGGACCTACGGTGTAAAAGGGATTTCGAACCACTATAAACATCCATGAAACCATCGGAGTCGAACCCGAAACCTGTGGTACCGAATGCCAGAGCACACAAGTTGGATAGATCTTAAGACATTAAAAATCAATCGTTGGCGGATAGTGGCGTCTAATCGGACGTGTTGGAGGAAACTTTTTGAGACGACCTTGGTCTGTAACAGGCTATAGTGCAAGTAAAGAAGAATGTTAATCAACCATCAGCTATTTTATCATTGGTTTATGCATTTCAAGAACAATAAAGGCAGTAAGTAACCCAAAAGTTAAAAACAAGCTTGAGATTCAAATTGAAAACTAGTTACCGCAATTCGTTACCATCAAACAAATATTCTGTTCTCTATTCAAATTTTTAACCTTTTCCTTTTTCTCTGTTTCACTCTGCGATAGGTGGGGAAATCTACCAGAGATATACGAGGAACCCAGAAAAAGATCCTTTTATGATAATGAAAGGGAAAATGCCAGAATTTGAAGATGGCAAGTACGTTCCTATTCCAGCTAAACCAGGTAATCAGATATTTTTTTCTTTGTACAATTCAGGAAATTTGCCAAACTCTCAGGATTATTCGCTTGTAGTTAAATAGTCAATGTTAAATAAGTCAGTTTTTTTTATCAATTATGAATTATGCCCAAACTTCTGAGATCTTTCTAGAAAAAAGAATAAAAGAACTGTCAGATTTTAATATGCTTTAAAAAAATCAGCGATGTACAATAAAAAACAGGTAATCATTGGTATGTTAAACTTGACTGTATTTTTTAAATGATATTACGAAGTGTCCTGTTATTCTTCATGAATCATGAAAACAATGTTAGAACTCAAATCTCGCTTTGTAGTTAATTATGCAAGTTTATATATGCTACATTCTGAGATAGTTATACTTCATTATTTCTAATTTACAGTATTAAATATGATTAACTGTCTTCAGTCTTAGATTTTTACCAAATGTTAAATACATATAAAAACCAATCAGAATTTTACTTTTCATTTGTATGTCCTGTAAAATAATTTTTTTTATACTTGTAATATTTGTATAGCAAAAAAAGTTTACATATTCTTAAAGAACAGTGTCTAAACGATATAAGCATTTAAGATTTCTATTCAAAATTTTCCTTAATAATAAAAGCAATTTTCTAAAAAAGTTTACATTGCCTATTAACGAAATTGATGGCGGAGTGATGGCGGTGCCATCGATTTTGGGTTCGAGTGCTGACAGTGCCATGGATGCTTGTTGCGATTCGGAATCCACTTTAAACTGTAGATCCCGGTCTGCTCTGACCGTAGAGCTTTGGGCGTAGAGCTGAACAACCCTACATCGTAAAAAATAAAACATTTATTGTCTAGAAATCTGCCACCAGGCAAACGGTCTTAGCCTACTATGGCGCTGCTGCGCCAATGATGATGATGATGATATTAACGAAATTAGTGCAAGACATAAGAGTTAATTCTGAGATAGTTGTATTTAATAGTTACACTTTGTTATTCTTATTTAATACTGTAAATTAGAAATAATAGTCTTCAGCCTTAGATTTTTGCCAACTGTTAAATACATAACAAAAGAAAAATTCTGATTGATATTTATATGTCCTGTAAAATAATTTTATTATTATTGTGATATTTTACAACAGGGCCTGATGGCCGAGTGACTAACGCTCTGGCTTTCGATCCCACAGGTTTTGTGTTCGAGTTCCGGCTGTGCCATAGATGTTTGTAGTGGCTCGGAATCCACTTTAAACCATAAGGCCCTGTCTTTTATATGACTATAGAACGTTGGGAGTAGGACTGATTATTCTACCCTGCAAAAAAGCCAAAATCTCCTGTCTTAAAATCTACCAGTAGGCAGACGGCCCTGGTCATCATGGGGCTGTTGCGACAGCGAAGAAGATGAAAATATTTTACAACAAAAGAAGTTAACATATTTTTTAAAGAATATTTAGTCTGACCATGATATAAACACTTAAGATTTCCATTAAAAATTTTCCTTGATACCAAAAGCAATTTTATAATCATTTTGCATTGCCTATTAACGGAATTATTACAAGACATAAGAGATATCAACAACTCGTTCTATCAAACTGTTGCCATTTTAACTCGAAAAAGAAAAAATAAAGCTTTCACCATTTTGCTAACAAGCACACTAATTTAAAAAAGGACCTATGGGATATGTTGATTTTTTTTAAAAATCAGAATTGTTATGCAGATACATTATATATTTTTTTCCAGGTGACTGTGTGTTAATTCATGGCTCTGTGATACACAAAAGTGCGAGGAACAACACTGAAAAACCCAGAATTGTGTACACCTATCATGTTGTAGAAAAAGCAAATGAATGGAGTAAAGAGAATTGGTAAGGCGATTTACACACAGTGACGGATTTAGGTTCGATGGCGCCTTAGGCTCAAGGCCTAGGCCCGTTTTGTTTCTGAGTAAATTAACCACGCTTGAGATTGAATTTCTCCCTTTTTCATGACGCCCTTAAATAATTTTGCCAAACAAAATCTTGTTTTATCATTATAAATATTTTTTGAATTTTTACTATAAAATTATAAAATAGAAAATTATAAAAAACTATAAAATGGTTTTGCGAGATTAAAAAAAAAATAATAAAGTTTTTGAGTAACCGGGCAAAGGTATAATTAAATATAGGGAATTAATATTTTGTGTTATAATGATGAGCAAACAAACGCTACATTTAGATTTTTTAAGAAAAATTTATGGAAAATCTAACGTCAATAGACTAATACTATACTTAACGAAAATTGTTTTAGTACCTATTTGTTAGATATTTTTAATTTACACGATTAATTATTTTAGAAAATAATTCTACCCTTTAAATATTGGCATCTTGAGGTTGTCAAAGCAAGAAAAGAAGCATTAAATTCGGTCTTGCAGTTGATAAAAAACAAAACCGCCCTAGACCTGAGCCTCGTGGGCCTGGGCCGTCACTGTTTACACATCACAACGTATTCATGTCATTAAACGTATTTCAATATAAGAAAAAAATCCCAAAGCAAGCAGCAAAAAGTTTAAATGTAGAAATATTGTGTATTAACATTTTTGGGTGGTTCATCTTAACTAGCTTTCTGATGATGTACAAAGATGAGCTGCCAATTTAATATCAACCAATATTTTAAGTTTTACTAAAACAGTGTTATGCCTTTAAAATTCAAAACAGCATTATTAAGTGCTGTAGTAGATGTCGACATATGTTTGTGCAGTTCAATCTGGGTGTGGTCAAGTTGAGACTCAAATTTTAACAGCCCACAAATTTTAATTACGCAAACGCACAAGTACGTAAATACGACATTAACACCACAATAAACTATAAACATTTAACACACATCTAGCATATTTAACGATATACACTAAAAGATAAGTGGAAGGATTCCATTTCTAAATTGTAAATAAAGTTACCCAGGCATACCCTGGATAGCGAAATATATTTCCTCTCTGGAATGAGAGTCTGTAGGCCCATTTATGCACATGATGAAGCCAACTATATCTTCTCTCGGGGGGAGAGACTGCAAACTAAACTTCTCTGAAGTAGAATCTAATTATACAGTTGTGGAAGGATTCCACTTCTAGTTCTCGGGATGAGAACTGATAACTAATGGCAGCTCCTGTTTTGGCGTACGTCCTCTCTGGCGATAATCGCGTAGCTTACTGATGATTTTTTCACAAGGGGCGCTCTTGCAACGCGCAGGAGGAAACATGGTTGCGTAGGTGGGACCACGGTTACAGTGCATAATATTTATCATAACTCAACAGAACATTTTCAGGGGTTTAGGGTTGTATCTATATAGCTGCCAGTCACTATTTTGAAAAACATCAAAAACGACACAGAATAATGGATTAATAATGCAAAATATTTTACACCACATTTTATATTTAAATAGCCAGAACCAACTAATGAAAACATAAACAGCTTTTCTTACATAATTATTAATACTTGCCATTTTTAATATTTAACATTGCTTAAAAGTTAAATTCGCCACACATTGTTATATCCAACACTGTATCTACATGTTGCCACACTTTTGAATGAACACACATAGAGATGGCCTCTGGGAAATGCGTCCCTCCTCATCAAACCCAATAGTAGGTCTTTCCAACTTACTATAGTGCTACTATACTTACTTACTTACTTACTTACTTACTTACTTACTTACTTACTATAGTGTACTTATTTATAGTGCCTATTCTCGGCACAGACATGAGAGTTTTCGGTTTGATTTGCCTTGTTGTGTTTCAAATCAACAGAATTAGTTCAGAAACCCAATGTGCTATCTACCATACCACTTATACATAAATCAATAAGATATGTATAAGAACAGTTGTTTACAGAATTTAACATATATTTATTTTCTTGTACATGAACAAGAGATGTATGAGAACAGATGGTTACAGGATTTAGGATATATTTATTTACATTTATTTTCTGGTACAGATGATATGTCTACCAAAATTTACATCAGTTCTCTTTGCCTTTAACTTAATTTAAAAACCACACAATGCTTGGATACTTCACTTATTAATTTCTATATTTTGAAATATAGTGTAATTAATTTATCTCGTAATAAACGTGGCTATTTTATTTTTTACAAAGAATTTAATATTCTGATTCTAATATATATATATATATATATATATATATATATATATATAATACGTTCTAATATTCTAATGTAATATTAATATTCTAGATTAAAGTAAAAAGTGTCGATTTTCTCATTTAAAGATCAATTTTTATAAACCCGATTGTAGTAAATCCTTCTAATCTTTCGGCTAAGCTAGTATTAAAGAATACAGAAGATGCAATTTCCCATATGGATATGTCAAAAATCAAGTTGAATGCATAAAACGTCTGTAAAATGCAGGGGAGTTTGAAACTTCAAGTTGAAAATTTTATTTCAATTCAGCTAACAGTATAACATAGCTTCCTGCAACATGGTATCTTACAACATGGTATCTTGCAACATGGTATTAAACATCTAACAAACAATAAAACAAATGCAAATATTTGCCAAAAATTACATTTTACAACTAATAGTAGTAGTAAAAAAGTTGCACTTGATCCTCATCAACTGCTATGAGATGATATATCTTTTTAGAGGACATTAAAATGGCTCCAATAATTTAGATACCTTGCATTTACATATTCAGCACTTAATTGAGCTTATAAGACATTGTTTTCGATCACATAATACTTATTAAAAATTTACATATTTTTCAGGTTGCAGCCAACTGAAAGATTGCCATTTCCATCAGTTTACAATAACTGAAAAAGAACAATATATTTTATGCATTGCTAATGAAAATATAAAAGCAGCATTACATTTCATTTCTGGTTATTTTGCAAACATGTTTCTTTTAATTAAAAAAATCCAATATATATGTACTATTGTTAAAATGTTATACCTTCTAAAAATAATAATCTTTAACACTTTGTATATGTCACAATAGTTTATTCATTATTTTAGAAAGCATTTTTCTTTTTAATATTTTGAATTATTATATGTAATCACTGTTGTAGTTGGTAGATATTTGTATGAATAAAAAGAAGGCTTATACTCACTTTGTGTACAATAATATGTTTTTTTCATGTCTGATTACAAATAGAAGTGATAAATAATTGACAATAAATATTTCACATTTCAATTAATACTACGTCAATTAGAGAAACTCTGATTCTACGAAATTGTTTTCCACTCGTGGTGTACAACAGAGGAGTGTTCTTAGTGCTTTTCTATTTACCATTACATGAGGGATATTTACGAGATCATTCCTAAAACACATACAGAATGCTTATTGTATGCTGACGATATTTTTCTTTTTAGCAGCGATCAATCTTTAGAAAAAGTTCTTAATAACCTTCAAATAACCCTTCATAAAATAACCCAGTGGTGCGAAACGTGGAAATTTACCCTTCAACCAGAAAAGTGTGAAGCGGTTAACTTTTCTAATAAAAAGCAACATCTGCATATTTATAATATCCACATTCCTTGGAAACAACATACACGTATTTTAGGCATCATATTCTCTTATAACCTCTCTTTCAAACAACATTTCCAGTATCTTAAAAGGAAAGTTATTAAAAAATTAAATTCTCTTAAAGCAATTGCTGGTAATTCCTGGTGTTGTCGATCCTATCATTTAATTCAAATTACAAATACCACAATTCGTAGTTTACTGGAATATGGACTCCGATATTTATCTCATCTAGCCATAGTGTTTTCCAAATACTTAACCCTTTATATCATCTAGCTTTGCGTATTGCAGCAGGTCTTCCAAGGTGGACACCGATTCCAGTTTTACTTAAAGAAACTGGTCAACTTTCATTGTTTCAGAGGTTGCATATGCTCGCAGAGCGTTTTTTTATAAAACACATTTCTTTTGATTCCTCTTCTCATTTATCTTTCTCATTCCTTCCTCTATCTTTCTCATTTCTTCTTTTGATTCCTCTTCTCTTTCTCATTTATCTTAGATCGAGTAATAAAACTCCAAGGTTAAAACGTCCCATTTCATTACAATGCTTTTTTGCTGATCTCTTAGACAATTTAGACATCCAGCCTTCTAATTTAATTCCTAATTTTCCGCCAGTCAGAGTGAACTCTAAAGTCACATTTCATCTCGGTGATTTATCTTTTCAAACAAAACAATTACCTCGTCATATCATCAAACACCTCTTTGAATAATACAAAAATTAATATTGGAAAGACAGAATCATTTTAGCCTCTGACGCCTCTGAGACAGAACTTAAGCATTCAATAGCAATCATTAATTCCTTTACACAAGAGTCTTTATCTGGACAGATTTCAAATTATAATAATATTTTCACATGAGAAGCCCTTGCACTCCTTTTAACCCTTTCAACTTATGTTCTTTCTGCTCGTAAATATATTATTCTCACAGATAGTCTATCCGTTCTTCTGGCGTTACAGAATTGTAACATTCATTCTAATCGTATCATCCAGCTTCTGGGTAATAAACTTCAAGATCTTTGCAATAGCATTTTATCCATAGAATTCATCTGGTCCCCAGGACATGTTGGTATTACGGAAAATGAACTAGCCGACTCCCTCACGAAATCCGCAGCAGATTCTATAATATTTCATTGGATATCTCCGGAAGATCTCATCTTTCAACAAAAAAAAAAAAGAAAGCACAACTAAAAGCAACTGAACAATGGAAGGGTAGCAAATATACTCAGGAACTCAAGCATTTAAATAATATTAAACCTACTCACAGACTTTTTCCTAATCATCGAAGGGAAGATGTTCTTATTTCCAGGTTCTGCACAAAAATATATCCTTGCAACGCAAAACTCCACAGATTTGGCTTAACTTCATCTTCATTATCTTCGATCTGCAAAACTCTGGAAACGGTGGAACACATTTTGTTCCAATGCAAAAAATATGATATAGCACGAAACAAACTCATAAATGCTTTTGGTTATAGAGTTCTTTCATACTCATGGTTATTCGATCTGTCTGAAGATGCTTATTATAAAACGACAGTAATTCTACAATTCCGACGAAAAGTCTCGCAATTCCGTCAACTATGGGATGCCCCATATGTTTTCTTTGTGTTATCACATTTTCACTTTTCGTTTCAAGTACTAGTAGTACTTCATGCGTTCTAAATCATCGTTTAAATGTTAAAATGTTTGATCAGTAGTTGTCTATTCATTTTATGTCCAAATATACTTCTTTTATTGTTATTCTTTTGATTGTTAGAATGTGTCGACAGCGTTTATAGTATTTCAGAAGGAAATTTGGTCTTCTGGAATTTCGAATTTTTCGGTATCTTTGGAATTTTAAATTTTGGAATGTATTTTAAGGAGATCTTGTTGCCACTTTTGTAAATTTGGTTGGGAAGAAAAACATTTGGATAAATTAAGATAAAGCAGCGTCAGCGAGCATACATCTCAAAGCGCCAAGTCAAGTCAAGTCAAGTCAGAAGTACCACGCTATTTTACGTGGACTCAATAAAAAAAATGGAAGTCCACAAAATAATTTCTGATAACCGTAAAGTGAAGTTGATTGAGATAGCGGAGACTCTAGAGATATCAAAGGAACGTGTTGGACATATCGTGAATGAATATTTGGATATGCGAAAGCTCTGTTCAAAGTGGGTGCCGCGCGAGCTCACAATCGACCCAAAACAACAACGAATGGATGATTCTAAGCAGTGTTTGGAGCTGTTCAATCGTAATAAACTCGAATTGGATGAAACATGGCTCCATGTGACAATGGATGAAACATGGCTCCAGCATTTCACACCGGAGTCCAATCGACAGTCAGCCGGCACTGGACTGCACGTGATGAACATTAAAAATGCTATAACTTCACTAAAACTTCTATAACTCGCATACTAATAGTGCAACAGCTGTCAAATTTATACACGTGTCTTTTGAAGGTTGGAGCTAACTAAAATTCATATGGATTTAATACTGGTTGAGCCATCTATGTGTCAACCTACGAACTTTTCAGCCCACCTGTTACAGTAGTAAAATAACTAACAATAATAATTGAACTAAAATATCATAATTTACTAAAGTAATATTTTACATGATTTCTTTTGTTTATTCTATTTTAAAACTAAAATATCATAATTTTAGTTTCAAAATAGGATAAACAAAAGAAATCATGTAAAATATTATTCTATTTCATAACGAACACAATGAAAACGAATATTCTGTTTCAACTGAGATATTCTTAAAATGTTAAAATTAAAAAAAATTTGATGCATATATGTAGGCTTTTAAAATTATATCGAATATTAAAATTAAAGTTAATTTTAAGAACATTAAAATAATTAAGTTTGATAATAAATAATTAAAAATAAATTTTAATAAATCATTTTAAAATAATTTTTTTTCTAGTTCTTAAACCTTTTAAGCAAAACGTTCATAAAATATCCATTTGCATAAAGTATATTCCAAAACAATTTAAATTAAATTTTTATGCCCAAATTATTAAAAATTAAAATTAAAAATGCATTACAAAATATAATATGTATAAATAATAAATATATATATATATAAATATATATATATTTAAATAATATAAATATTTCTTTTTAGATTGTATTTCATATAAATTTATTCGAGAAATGAATCGTCTGCCAAACTAATTCCAAATTTATTTTTCTCATGAATTAAAAAGCAAACGATAACATTCAAATCAAACTTCATTTGCCTGATTATAGCCGCCATATTATGTGAAAAGCATAATGCTCTCCAAATTCAGTTTAGATAAAATGAACGAAAGTTCAGATAGAAATAAAAATGTGAAGAACAGTTTCTCTTCGGATGCTTGGACGGCACTCAGTGAATATGAAAAAAGACGCTTTGAAAATGTCCAGAAAAACTTCGAAATTCTAAAAGCCAGTGGTACGTAGAATGCGACATTATTTAAAGAATACTATTATGTTAATATAGCATGGTTAGATTTATTATTTTTGTGCCTTAGATGAATTCTAAGCTTTTTAATTTATGATTCTGGTAATAGATTCTAGAAGAATATTTATGTTATTGTTCTAGAATCTGTTGTATTTTGATTTCCTTGTTGATAGTTGTTCTTACTGAAGTTCTAATGAATTAACAAAACAAAAAATCTTTGATAATAAAACTTTTAATAATAACTTAATAAATAATTCTATAAAATATAAAATTTAATTCGGTTGTAATTTTTTAAATACATTGTTAAATTAAATCGCTGTGTTAAATTCTGAATAATTCCTTTATGGTATTCGAAATTATTTTTCTTATTTAAGTTAACATATTTTACATAGAATAAGAAATAATTTTCTATTAAAATTAAAATAATTATACGACTTTTTATTGTAAATGATTATTTTTATTTATTGTTACAATGATTATTTTTATAGCATTTGTTGGGTTATATTATATAACATACATTCTACCTTATTCTGAAAACATATATAATATTTTCGAATTCTATATTTAAAAATAAAACATATCAAGAATAAAGAATATCAATTCAGATTATTCATAATAGGAAATAAATAAAATAAATTCTCTGAAATTCATATTAAAAATCTATCTATAAAATATATTTGAACTATCTATAAAATATGTGAAAATAAAAAATATTTACCTAATTAGAATAAGTCAGAAAATTTTACATGCAGATTTGCAAATTAAATTAAGTTATTTAATTAATATAATATTTAATCAAATAACTAATATAATTTTAATAATATTAATTAATATAATATAATATTTTTATTTTTGACGTACTTACATGTCAACATGTTTTATTTGTATTTTTGTTTTAAACAGAGTTCCGTTATTAAAAGGCCATTTTTGTAGCTTTTTTAATAATTTAACGTGCAAGAATAAAATATAAAACAAATGTTCGCCCATTATAAATATTAGCTGATTTTGATTTCGTTTTTTTTTCTATAATCGTAGAATTTCTTCTCTTTTTTTCCTTCTTTTGAATAGCAAGAGATTTATTTTCAAGTAATGAACATATTTTCATTATTTATTCAATTAATTTATTTAATTTTTTCAATAATTATTATTAATTTTTTTTTGTAACCATTTATTTTGTAGTCAATCATTTGTAAGGTATTTAACAAAAATATACATTTGTAACTTATTTCAAAACAATTTCAGTAGAAAATTAATTAATTACGTTACATATAAATTTTATATCAAATGTTCTAAAATAGAACTTATGTTAAAAAGAAAAGAATGCATTAAATTAAAACATAATTGAAATAGTAAAGTAGAAGATATATTTTAATGGATGAAGAGGACATATTTATAAATATTTGGCTGAAAAGAATTATAGAGTAAAAGTTAAATTCATGTAAGGAGAAAAGTTTTTTTTTCTCTTTTTTCTTAGTAGATAGAGAAAAAGTTTAAAATGCATATGTTTTAATTTAATTAATTTTTTTATAAATAAAAAAAACATGGCATCAACGGTTATATTTGGCATTTATAGTAAAAACGCAGTGATTGTTTATATTTCGTGATTAAAATTATGATCTTTAATAATTTAAATGCCTTTTTTTTATGAATAAAGAAAATTATTTTCAAACATATCTGTAAAAGACTTTAAACCATTTAAAATGTAATTAGCTTGCGACAATAATTTATTTCTTGTGATATTTTTGTAATATATCAAAAAGAGAATTTTTCTGTATATGAAGCAAAAGAATTTCTTTGTCTATCATTATTTCCTAAAATTTAAAAATTTTATATCCCAATAGATTAAAAAAAACCTTCTTTAATAATAAATCTTTTAATATCTTAATAAATAAATACTTAAAATTTAATTCAATTAAAATATTTTTAATAAATTGTTAAAATGAATCACTGTTTTTAATTCAAAATAATTCCTTTATGGTAATTGAAATTATTTTTCTTATTTAATTTAACATATTTTTGATAGAATAAGAAATAATTTTTGTTTGAAATTAAATTTTTATCTATCTTTACTGTAATTATTTTCATAGCATTAGTTAAATTTTATTATATAACAAACATTCTTCCTTATTCTAAAAACACATATAATATTTTCGAATTCCTATTTAAAAAAGGAAGATTATCGATTCAGATTATTTATAATAGATATTAAGTAAAACATATTCTCTGAATTTCAGTCTAAAAATTCTATCTATAAAAATATATTTAAAGAATAATATAAAAAAAAATATTCACCTAATTAGATTTGTAAAAGAAATTATGTTCTAAGCATAATCAAACAATTTTGTATTTTAACAAATAGGTATTTTTGTTTATTTATTTCAGACATACTTACAAGTCAACATGTTTTATTTGTATTTTTAATTTAAACAGATTTCGCTATTATTTTTTTAAAAATAATTTTGCATGCAAGACTAAAATGTAAAACAAATGTTTTTCACCCATTATAAATGGTAGCTGATTTTGATTTCGTTTTTTTATGTATTTTTGTCTATTTCGTAGGAATTCCTTTTTTTTTAATACCAGCAGTTTGCTTCTGTTTAACGATATTCGAAAAATCTGATTGTTCTCTGATAATGCAATTCGAAGATTTGGTATTAACTCTACTTTGTTTCTGTATTTGGATTTAATTGTCATTGCAGAAAATGCTCCTCCGATTTGCTTCTTGGTCAATTGGTAATATTGCTTTCGTTTCTGTGCTTGTTCCATCTAAATATTTGGTTTTTCATTCTTATTCACTCATTATGAAGAGGTTGGTCTTTAAATTCGCATTGTAATGCTGTTCTTTCTTTCTTGCCAATGAACTGTTCAACAATCGGAAAAGGGCATCTATTTTTAAATTTTCACAAATAGATTCATGACCCTTTAAAACTAGGAAATTCTATAAACTGGTTACAAAATTGTCTAAATTGTAAAAATAATAATAATGCATATATATATATATATATATATATACACACACTCAAGAGCCAAAACATTATGACCCCCTGTCAATAACGAGTTGGCCCACCTTTGGCTCGCAACACAGCTTCAACCCGCCTTGGCATGGATTAATACCACCACTTAATACCAGTTAAATACCACTTCCACCTGATCATGTGCCTTCCACGTCATCCAGGCGAGTTCATTGCAAAATGTAGGGGGGGCATAATGTTTTGGCTCTTGAGTGTATATCAAATTAAAATTGATTGTTTGGCCTCATTCATGGCAAGTATGGAACATATATTTGTTTTTATTTAAAAACGGATTTTCTTTCTGACTCAAATTTTAATGCACAAGTTTTGTTTGTTCTTCTCGTAATCCATTGCGCAGGTCACATGTGGGAATTTTCAGTTTCAAATACACTTGTGGCATGCGTTGTAGTTGCTATTCTTGGAAATGTGGAGAATCAACGGAGATTATGATAACGTGTATAAAGCATCTTGCAGTCGGTAGTCGTCTACCTGGCGCTAATCTTCAGATTTCTCTATTATATGACACACAAGTATGACGCAGATACACTGTCCTATATATAATTACTCCTAGTAGTAATGTGTGCTGTTTTCGTTCCTTTTTCAGGAATCACGCCCAAGATGCCAGAATTCCTGATGAGTAAGTTTAAACGTCCGCAAATTAAACGACTCAAAACGGATGCTGATTCTACACAGCCAAAAGGTGAGATAAAGCAATTGAATGAAAATGTTCCTGTATACTGTTTACATTTTAAGACTGGTATATTAACTTATATTTCAGAAATATAAAAAAAATTAATCAGGAATCTTTTTTCACCCTCATATTTAGCTGTAATTAATAAATGCATCTGGAATGGGTTTTTTTTTTTTGCTCATTTATTAAAAATATTGCAAGAATAATTTTTCGAGTCCTGCTTCGATAATTTTTAACGCATTATATAAAAAATAGTTAAACAATTTGAATATTTATTTCACAAAACGGAAAATAAATTTACTAATTCCTTAGTAATAAAAGAAAACAATTCTCCAAGGAATGTAATACAGTGATTTTTTTGTATGAATAAAAAAAAGAAATAATTAACCATTTCAAACGGTTTCTACATGAAAAGAACATTTTAGTATCCTAATAAAGTAAGATTTGTTGCAACGCAACTGTTTTTTTTTCAAAATTTTAGCGTAAAATTTATAAATGCTTCAAATTTATTTGTTATATTTTTAAATCAAGTTATTAAAATTTTTTATTCAAACACTGCTCGCTGTATTAAATAATATTGTCTGTATAAAGTGTTGAATTATTTCTATATAATATTTATTTCTGTAATTGGAACTTGATTATTTTAGGCAAACATACATTGCTTTGAATATACAAAAATTCTGATTAAATTGCACTTAGAAAGAGTTGTACTTTTAAAAGAAAAAAATCGAATTGTTAATTATCGTGATTCAGATATTTTTCTAACACAAAATTTTATAAAAATAGTAGAATAATCAGTTAACCAAGATCGATGAGTAAAGCAAAGCTATTCTTGGAAGTGAATCCTCTTTCAGAAAACAAATTGAAGTTTAACACTCTTCATGAACACCTTTTAGTCCTTTTGTTAGTGATTCTAAGTAATTTTAAGTAAATTCTGAGAATTTTCGTTACGAGTATCATGCATTACAGTTGTAAGCTGCAGCTTTGAGGAATAACAAGTTTTTGAAATATATTTTTAAAATCTGGTTCACTATCTACTAATGGTCTTCAAATAGGAGGATGGAAGAATCTTAGTGGCTTCTTTCCAACTGTTAAACAGTTCCATTCATTCAAGGTATTAAGCTTGAGATTTTTTATTCTGATAGAACATCTGATTCTCTCTGTAGATAGACCTTTTCGATAGATTTTTTTAAAATTTTATTTAAAATATCAGTATATATTAACCCCGATGAACGATGCCATTTATAAATTAGATTTCATCTAATTCAGGATATAATTCGCTTTCAATCAATTAATAAAGAAGTTTAACATACAGCTGAAATATTTTTTTATTAACTAAATTAATCGTCCTTTACCGAAAAAATAAACATACTTAAAGAACATTATTTTTTTATGTTAAGAAATTATCTTTTATATAGAAACAAATAGGGTATTTTTATTGTTATTTTTTTTTTTTTTACATGGCATTCTTGAAATTTGTATAGTTTTTGGAACGAAATATGCTGTAGACGTTCCTGCGTAAAAGACACACTTCAAACTGTTTGGAGTTCCCCAGCAGACGGCTCCCAGAAACAGAAAATGCAAGAAAGGTTGAGAAGCTTCGTTCTAACTCTATTATGAATATTTTCCTCAATTTGGTTTCAACGAACATATTTTTTAAAAGAAATGCTTCATTTTTTTAGGGGCCTCCAACGATCTCATTGCATTTCTGAAACAAAAAAATACTGCTCCGAAAAATGTAAGATAAATTTGCTGTCTTCCTATTTTACGATTTGATTACTTACAGCATACTTTTGTAAAAAAAATGTGTAATGAATGATGTCCTTAAAAAGGAAAATGCTAAATTAATTAAAATATCAAATTATTAAAAAGTATTCTGTCTCTTAAAGATTACATTAGGAAACATTAACCACAATATTTCGACATACTATCAATACCTTTTTTTAAAACCATTTTTTTTTTTTTTTTTCCTCTCAACTATAAAGATTTATTATTTTTAATAGTGTTATAATGAAATAGAATATAAAAATATTTTTTATTTTGATATCTTTATAATATTTTTATTGTAAAAATGTAGTATGTTGAAATGTGTTAAATTAGAGTCGATAATATTTTTTAAAATATGCCCACCAAAAATGATAATTATAAACTCATTGTTCCATCAATTGAGATAATTTAATGAATAACTTTATCTTTTATAATGTAAATATCTCGACTGTCTTGGATCTTAATGTTTTAAATAACAATAGTTTTACCACAGCAACAAAAGATATAAATTGTTAGAAAAGATCGTATTAAAAGAAGACAAATAAATGAAAGCCATTAAATATTTGTCTTTGGACAGAGTGTCAATATATCAAGTTTCTTAAAATAATTCAAATGCAAAATGCATAATTAATTACGTAATTATTTAGCTTTTATTAAAAAATTAATTGTACTTCAAATTAAATTAGATGTTATATGTATATTATAAAATATCCGCATAAAAATTCATTATATTATTTATTATTTGAGATGAAATTTTCAAATTCTTCAAAGTCATGATATTTAAATTCCAATAAAAAAATTGTGATGGCAAAACAAGAATAGTGTACTAGTCTGTCCGTCGTCTGAAAACAATGCAGTTTTTTTAACTACATATCCTTTTATTGCTCGACATAATCTCTTTTAATTCAATAGCACAATTCTTACTATCTTTTAACTTTATTATCTCTTCCAAATAATAATCTTCCTATAAACGTCTAAAATGCTTACCAGTTTTCCATTTAACTTCTTCATTTTTATGAAAATGCTTCTTTGTGAGCTATCCTTTCAAATTCAAGAATAGGTAATAGAGAGTTTTTGCATTCCGTATTTTTATCGTCCGATATTTTTTTCTCCCTAGCTCGCATGCTCATAGGAAATTTCGCATGCGTATCTGTAATAATGTTTCCTACGAGCATGTGCGCTAAGGAGAAAAAAATATCGGACGATAAAAATACGGTACGCAAAAACTCTCTATTAGCTGTAAGGGGTGGAGGAAAATTTGACGAATAGGGTGAAAGGTCTTGCAATTCGTATAGAAATTTATTCGACTTTGCCATTGCTTTCGTTCTGTGTGCAGGCGCCACTTCTTTATGAAACAGCAGTTTTTCTCCGCTAAATGAGGCTTATTTTTTCTATTTTTTTATCCACTCAGTCGAACAATGATGCGCTATGTTTAATTGTTATTGTTTAAATCTTTTAAAGTAATCACTCACTACTATATCATGTACATCGCAAAAAACAGTTGTAAAAATCTTTCCGACCTCGGTTTATTCAGGGGACGTCCGGTTGGAACCCATTAGTTTGCTTTCTGATTCGGTTCATGTAATTCGATCACAGAAATTCATGTTTCATTAACTGAAGAAATTCAGCTCTTCATTACGTTCAAACGGTTATAAACAAAGTTGAGAAGAACGTTGGTTGCATTGGTCACATTTTTTACCAATTCTGAGCTGACGCAACATTCATCGCGCACGTAGCATTTCATATGCAAATCTCTCAACAAAATACTACCTAGATGTTCTTTTGAAATGTATACGACCTCAACTATCTTATACATTTCCAACTATGTCATCTAAAAAATAACATGGATTTAAAATAATTTCTAGTGTTGTTATATCAATTGAACGATATGTGTGCGGCTAATCACAAGTGCTTCTCCTACAGCCACGTTTAAATTACACCATCCATAATTTAATCATCGAATTTTATCAAGCGAATTTCAGATAATATTTATCAAGCTTATCTTTTATGTATTTCTTTTCAAAAAATAGTGTTTCATCATCCTTGCTTAAAAAAAAATTCAAAAGATCTTTGCTTTCTATGACAGTAAAAATACTAACATCTCAATTATAATATATTGTAATTAACATGTAAAATTTGACATGGCATCCCTTAAAAGTTTATTCTACCTGGTAACAAACTAGTTTATTTGTTCGTAGTATCGCCTCGCGTCAGGCCACACTTATCAGACAGCCTACTACGTTTGAGGAAAGTAAAATTTATATCCCTCACTGATAGAAGAGTTGTGATTTCCATGTACCAAAAATATTGTTTCTAGAGATTAAGTAATTTAGTAATACTTTTGTGAATGTCTGTTATCTTGAATAAGTTCAAGAATCTAGTTGTATTTGAGGATATTTCATACAGGAGCAGGTGATTGCACCCCCGATCAGCCTTCGCAATGCAAGCCCTAAAGAATTCGCTCAAGCACTCCTGAGCTCTGCGCAGAACATTCTGAAACTGTTGGAAGAGAAGATGCAAAAGAACTCCCCTTACCCTATAAAAGATTTGCTGCTTCCACATTCGAAATGTAAAGAACATTTTTTTTTCTTGATTTATAAACAAATTAATTTAGTGTTTTGAAATATTAAATGAGTTTTTTTTTATTTATTTATTTTCCTATGATTCGTTTTTTCCCTTTCTCCAGTCTTGCCAGGCGAATCGCAGAAAGGGCGCTACCCGAAACGCAACATCCAACGAAAGTGCTACAAGGAAGAAGAAGTTCCCGACCGAGACGAATATCTGCGTAAGTGAAACAAATTCTATTAATGTATGTTACCCCGCCATAGCATTCGAAAGCATTGGTCAATCACTGACAGTTATAAATTAAAATTCAAACATTTTAACACCGCAATTGGCGATATCGTCTAGTGAAACTAAAATAATTATTTAGTTAAAAATTAAGATATCCTAAAGGAAATTGAAAATAATGTTTAAATTAAGAACTATTTTCATATTTTACGTTGTAGAAGTTTATAAGTATATATTGAATATTTTTTGCAGATTGCGACGTTTGCAATGAGGAATATGACGGAGTGTGTCCAGTGCACGGTCCTATGCTGCTCGTGTGTGACACAAAGGTACTGTAAATATGATATAAATAATTAATAACGTATAGAAAATAACTCAATTTCAGCAAATAACAAAAATGTGTCATTTTTTTTTTTTTTATCAAAGGTTTCAATTTAAATGTATTTTCTTTTGTCTTAATTATTGTTGCTAACGTGCTAAAATTTCCAAACAGAAGTAATTCCAACATGTATTTAAAAGATTGAAATTTACAAAAGAATAACATTAATTTTATTTACTTTTTCATCCTAATTAGCAACATTGCACAATGGATTCAATGCCTAATGTATCGTCATGCCTTGCAGGTCCATAAAGACGACCCCCAGAAGGCCAGGAAATCTCTTCCTCTAACCCTGTCCATCGGCTTCTCGAGCATCAAGGCAGCGGGACTCGGGGTGTGGACGGAGATGCCCCTGGTGGCGGGGGTGGTGTTCAGCCCCTACAAGGGCAAGGTGGTCAAGAAGGGTGGAGCAGGAGTGAAGGAGAGCGGCTACGCGTGGCAAGTGCGCCGGGAGACGAAGACGTCCCTCTACGTGGAAGGGGTGGACAAAGGGAGCTCCAACTGGATGCGGTACGCGAACTGCGCCGACAGCGAGGAGTGGCAGAACGTGGTGGCCTTCCAGTACAAGGGCGCCATCTACTACAGGACCTACAAGCCGGTGCTGGCCTACACGGAGATCCTGGTGTGGTACGGGAACGAGTACGCCTCCCACCTGGGCATAGACGTCAGGCAGAAAAAGCTCCTCCCTCTCCCGAGTAAGTCGGTTTGCGACTGTAAGATGCAAACTGCTTGCGTGTTTAATATTTTCATTGTAATTTCCATTGTAAGTACATTTTATTAAATAATAATCAATCATTATTGCAGTCACTTAAATACAATATTGAGTTCTCCAAAGCTGTGTTATATTTTGTGCGATGATTTCCTTTTAAAATTCCCCTTAAATTTTTTATATACATAAATAATAAATAGCATAAAAAACGGCTGAGTGCTTGCATGAAAAGTAATTAATGCAAAATCGAATTGAATTGAACCCATATAAACTTATATAATATTGAAAAATAAGATATTGTATACACCGGGCACCTTTAGCTTCAGTTCTTAGCCACTGAAACGGTGTATACATAGCACATTCAGCATTATCTATATTGCTGTTGAGCATTATCTAAAGCTCTATTTTTTTGCATTGTTCCTACAATTTGGAACAAATAGATTCAGGACTGTGGTTTCCGCACACTTTTAGAAAATCTTAAGATAAACAAAATAAAAATGAACTTAATTGAAGAAATCCCTTGTTGAATAGTATAGGGACTTCTTCACTTAATCCTATTTGAATAGCTCTTAATTTTAATTGAACCGAAATGGTAATTAGTATCAGTAATAACAATTTAACCAGCTCATATAATATTAATAAAAATCCACAAAGTATTTATTTTACTATATTCTACATATTACTGCATTACCAGTACTAGTATTAATATATAAGATATGAAAAATTACTATTTACACAGCATCTGTTGATTTTTTAAATAGTGTTTCGTTCCGCATTGGAATGAATAATATTACAATTATTATAATTAACACATGAATAGATCGTTTTACAAAAAATAAGTGTTAAAAGACTTGTTTTCTAATTTTATGGTACTCACCATTTGAATCCATTGTTCTAAATTGCGAAAAAATAAAAATAAATAAAAATTGTTAGTTAAATACGAAAGAGAAATATATATATATATAGTTAAAATGTTAAGTACCTTTCCGAATTGAGGTCTTTCATTGTATTATTTTGCAGAAGAGATCACCGGATTTCAGTGTGAAGCGTGCGACGCCCTCTTCTCTTCCCAGGATGCTCTGCAGAGACACCGGAAAAAGCACCCTCGCCAGGGACTCAAGAGGCACCGATGCCCAGAGTGCTCGTACTCCACTGACCACACAGGTGATCTCCGCCACCCACTCCGGAGAGAAGCCGCACGCCTGCGACCAGTGCCACCAGAGATTCTCCCTAAAGAGAAATCTTCGCACGCACCTCCTCGTGCACACGGGCGATAAAGAGGCACGAGTGCGGCACTTGCGGAAGGATATTAGCTCTAGAGGGAAACCTGAGGTTGCACGAGAGGATGCACAGCGGAGAGAGGCCCTACCGATGCTCCGACTGCGGGAAGGACTTCTCATCAGCATCTAATCTGAAACAACACCAAATGTTGCACACCCGCCAAAAGCCCTACCCGTGTCCGCACAGCGAGTACAGGTCCACTCAGTTGAGTCATCTAAAGAAGCATGTAGCGAGCGCCCACACCGGGGTGTTCCCCCACAACTACGACCTCTGCGGAAAGGGATTCCACGCACCAGGACGCCTGAGGGATCACGCGCAGAAGAAGCACCAGGAGACACGAGGTTCGGACGAGCCTTCCTCGCAGGAAAACGCGCCCTAGAACCATTCGGACGAAGAGCAGAATACACGAGATGTAACTTTTTTCTTTTTCTGAATTTTTTTATTAATATTACGTCATTATTATGAATGGGGAATGGGAGGATTTCGCAATGGCTCGAACTGTGGACACCAAAAAGAGAAAAGGAGATAAAAAGTAAACAAACAAACTAAATAAATAAATAAGCAAAATATAAGTAAATAAATAAAACAAAAATGAATAATTAAATTAAATAAAAATAAACATTTAACGACAAAGTTAAAAATGTTGCTGACATGTTAAGCTAGTTTATGTAGTATTCTATCTTTAGAGAAAGACAAAATAATAATAATAAATAAATAAATTTCTTTCATTGATATGTTCTGCTTATTATTATTATTATTATTTATTTTAAGGCACTTTTAGAATACCAACTAAATCAATTTTTTTACGTCAACTGAGAAGAAATAATTTCAGATGTAAATGATTATATTGAAATGGATTCTTTTGAAATTTTAAATTGTGAATTTAAAAGAGACGTTTCGTATTGACTCATTTGGTTTTGTGGGAAGAACGTTTTCTTAACGGTGAAATTTGAAATGAAATCAATTTACAAAGTAATATTCATTATATGTCCTTAGTAACCAAATATCAAAAATATAGTTTATATCTTGATAAGTTTTGTTTCTCTTAGAGGAAATTTATTTCATCAGATTGAAATATTTACATTATAATTAAAAAAAAGGAAAATTTCAAGTATAAATAATGAAATAATTTTTGGAAATCCATAAAAAAAATGTATATAATTTATAAAGTGAGCAGTTTTCATGATGAAGGATAAAAATTGTTGTTCGATGCGTGCAATGTGAGAGACGTCAGAGGCTCGAGTGCGCTGACAACATTGGTGTCGTCACTGCTTTCAAAAACGAGGAGACACGATGGCGGTTGAGACAATATGTGTAAAAGCGTTTCGCTTCGATATTCACGGTGCCAGGTGAAAGTTTGCAAAGTTTTTTTCTCCCGTGAGAGACAAAATTGCTGGGCAGAGACCCTTAAAGGTCTTCCTGGAAGGCCCTGTCCGTGGAAGAATGCATTGTTCGTGGGATGCCTCACTGATATATGAGTACCCCCGTTGTTCAACAGGGTAAGAAGTGAACATGAAATAGATGAAAAAGGTATCATACGAAACTCGCGCATTTAGAGTAGTTAATGAATTAGTTGAAATTATTATTATGAAGCTGAAAAAAATATTAACTCAAAGTAATTGATCCTATTTTTGGTTACAATACTGCATAATGGGCATAACTTCTGCAGAAGTGAAAATTGATGTTAGGTCAAAATGGACAGCGTTGGAAAATAATATAAGCTCGCTGTTATAAAAATTTGTCCGATGTGTTTTAATATAAATAAATAATATAAAATGTAACAAAATTTTATTTTATCACATTTATCTTCTGAGGAATAATTAATGTGAATTACATAACAGTGTTTTTCGCCAATAATTGTTTGTGGTGATGCATACATTTTTGATGAGAAAAGGCCAATGAAATCGGCTCGTATGGTAACCAGTTCAAGTTTAGAGCATTATGATTTCGTGTCCAGTTTGAAACGTTCATCGCTTCAAAACAATGTTTAATTTGGAAAAATCTAAGTAAGAAGTCGTGTAGAAGAAGATAGGTAGATTTCAGTGGAAGGCAAGGGGCGTAATTGACCTGAAATCTTGCACCTAGCACTCAGTTCCCGCTGTTCTATCTCGGAATCCAGAAGTCTTACGGAAAGTAGAGCTAAATATAACAGTAAACACCATGAATAGGTGAAATCTTATAATGCTATTGCACTGCCTTTATTGCCTTAGAATGCCTTTATTGTGATCCTATCCCTCATGGAAGGGTGGAAGAGGGTTGCAGATTCTGTTGTGATGGAGCACCCGTAGGTAGAAGTCTGACTTCAGCGCTATGTCGCTAAAGAAGAAGGGAATTGCATTTCGGGAGGACTTTTAGGATGAACTACCCCGAATTTGCGTATCTTACGTAAGAAAACTTGCAAAACTCCAAGCAGATAGTCCGACTTACGAAGTACGATGCTGAATATCACAAACGCCTTCTCATTTTTTGCAACGGGAGCAGGGCAGGTTCATTTGCGGATTGAACCTGCCCTCAACCCCCCCCCCTAATGCTCACGCACATTTGTCACTGACTCAAGACTCAGGCCTTCACATATGTTTTCATTCACTCAGACATACCAGATTACAGTTTCTTCCTTCAAGTTCTTATTTTAATTTTTTTTTAATTTTTTCAGCAATTTTCGTATTTACACACGACATTTTCGCAATTCTGCTGTAAATATAGTAACCGAAAATTTTGCATTTGCATTTAATTTTCTAATGATGATATGATGATTCGTTTCATTCTATGAAACCATTTTGTTGTGTTCCACTCCCCCCCCCCCCTCTTGCTGCCCAACTTTTTCTCCAATGCTTTTGATCGCCTAGGAACCCTAGAAAAACATAGGAAAAAACCCTAGAATCACCTTCGAATAACAATCTGAATTTAAAAAAAAAATACTAATTAATTTATTAATTTACTTATTTCTAACGAAGTGGGCTTTTTAGAACTTCAGTCATAGAGATATTCTATTTACGTAAATAAGTATTCGATGTTTAAAAATTTGACTGTTCTAAGCAAACTATTTTATTTCATATCGGAAGTGGTGTCCTAAGAAATATTCCTAAATTACTATCGAAAATTAATGTGAATAAGTAATACACACACACACACAAAAAAACCCCATCAATTTCTACTTTTTTTTCACTCTGTTGCTGAAAGTCTTTTTAAATAATTTTCATTCATTTTTTAAGTTTATCTGGTGGTAGATATAGGCAACTTAACTAAATAAAAGAAACTAAAAAAAACTAAATAAAAGAAACTAAAATGAATGAATTAAATTTAATTACTGAATTAATATTTGAAAAAACTGTATTCACATCCAGTGTCATCCACTACAAGTTAAAAAAAATGTATTTGAACTTGAGTGGATGAATAAAATGTATTTTATGAACGATTGAAACTGTGAACAAGATATATACAGGGAGAGTGTGAGCTAATAGAAGGAATTGAAAAAACTGAATTGAAATGCGAGGCTCTAAATTTTAGGAGAAAACATATTATATTTGGGCCTAAATGCTTTCTAACATTTTTTATTACAAGGAGTAAAATGTATCTAACGAACCAAATTGCATTATTTAGAATAAATTGAAGTTCATTTCTTGTAGAAACTTTTCGAAATTCTGAACTGCATTCTTTTTATTACAATCTTTTTTTTTAGTATTTATTCTTCAGTGTAAGGTAAAAACTAACTAATTTTTTTTTCTTTTAAATTTTTCATCACATTTTTTTCTCTCTCTTTGCCATTCTTCAGCGACAAACGACACGCAACAACGATTTGGTGTCTTTTAGCAAAAATCATAAATAATTAGCAAAAAAGAGTCCTACTTGGAGGACTTTCCTACTGAGACTCGTGCAGGCGAATAACACTACGTCTTCCCCATCAAGATAATTGGCGATTTGGAATTGAAGAGTTCTGCATTGACTCGCGCGTGTCCTAGTATGTACACATAGGGCTGTTTGTCTGCACTTTAATTTATTCCTCACCTCAACCCTCCATAACAATGGTAAGATTAGTAAAAAATAAAATGAAAAAAAAAAGAACATTTGCATTTGTGGAATGAATATTTTTAAATCTTAAGATAGATAAAATATATTATGGCAACTGACATACGCATAAGTGCAAAATAAACAGAATAAAAATTATAGAATAAACATATAGACTATAGGAAGAATATATATATTAGAGAAAGAATGAAGAATGATCATGAATATGATATGAAAATACAGTACAACGTGGTCTCTAATTATCAGGACAATCTATGGAGAAAAACGTAACAAAATACTATTTTTTAAAGTGAAGGAACAGACCCAGAGAATTCTGAGGTAACGATGTCTTGAGATAATTAATTAATTGTTCATTTTCTTTTAATAAGTTTATTAAATGGATGATTTTCTATCTGGTCCAGCAATTGCAAGATATATTTTTGTGAAATTCTACACATAGTAATGTAACTGTGCAATATAAAATTACCAACTCACAATGTGAAATGATTATCCGCGGGAGCAGCAAAAATTCGGCCTCAATCTTTTGTGGTATGTATGGACCTTCACCACCTGTGACATTTTGAGGATCTTCCAGTAGACATCTATTTAAATTAATTTTAAGAAGTGATACCAGAATATAGGAAATTCTTTTAACGTATTGATACATATAAATTTTCTTTAAGTAATTATTATTCACTAAAGTTCCAACTGAATTACGGTGCTAATTACGGCCTAAAAATTAAATAATAAAAAGTATTGGAAAGAATTAATTTTGAGCGAATTGTCTGAGAGAGTATAATTATTGGAGAGTATGTTATACAGACACGTTTCTCTGTCCAATTCTATATTCCATTAATTACATCATTAAATGTAAGAAATAAGCATCTTGTAAAAAGGAAATGATATTCAATAATATAATGATTAATATGAAGGACGTATTATTAGCATTATTAAGACACATAATCAGTTTTTCCATCAAGAAAAGTAACAATTTATTTTTCGAGATAATGTAATTTAACTTTCAGGGGCAGTATAGGTTCAGAATTGTTACGTTCTATATTTTATAATATTTATAACTGAATTTTAAACAATTTTAATTCTTTCACATCATTCTAAAATAATTTAGAAATACATTATTTAGAAGAATTATTCTACATTTTACATGTTTAAATTCAGTGGAGCTGATTTACTATTGTGCCCAAAAAGTAAGAGTTTTTCAAAAACTCTTTGTTTATTCTTCCAAATTTATTTCATCGCCTTCAAAGCAATCCCCTTCGGACACAATGCACTTATGCCAACTTTTTTCCCAATCCTCAATGCATGCTAAAAAGTCATCGGCAGGGATGACGTTGATGGCGGATCACGTTGAATCTCTTCAATCAACTCAAAACGGCGTCCCCGGATTGGTCTTTTGAGTTTAGGGAATAGCCAGAAGTCGCACGGTGTGAATACGGCGGTTGTGGAACGATATGGATTTCATTTTTGGCGAAAGAGTCACAAAGAATCAATGCAGTGTGAGCTGGAGCATTCAGTGTTTTCGGTGCCAATCGAGATTTGTCGCGTTTGAGGCCCAAAATGGAATTGATCGATCCTTTTGAAATTCCAACATCAGCAGCAAGGTCTCTAATTCTAAATCGACCGTTTGCAAGAACCAAATCTTTAATTTTTTGGACGTGAGTTTCGTCGGTTTAGGTTAATATGTCGACCAGAGGGCGCTTCGTCTTCAACGCATTATCTTCCTTCATTGAACTGCTTATACCACTTCAAAACATTTCTTTCCAATATAGTTTGCTCACCGAATAGCTTCTGCAACATACTATACGTTTCCGCAAACAAAATTTAACGCAAGTTCTTTGCTCAATGAATTCAGACATTTCAAAAATCGCTGGAATCAGTTTTAGCGTCTCGCAAAACCAAATGTAACTCAAACACTAATGAATATTTTGATGTGGAATTTCGCACAGATGTCAAGTACAGTACCAACAACCTAAAAAAAAAAAAAAAATTGAAATTCCATAAGCCCCGGGAATTTTAAATTGAAAATGGATCTTACTCTTCGGACACAGTAGTAAATCACCTGCGACGACAGTTTAAATTTGTAAAAATCAATAAGTCTCAAAAAATGCAGAGCAGTCCTTATTCAATCGCACAAAGAGCTTCAATTATTATTCACCTTGAAAACGGATGGGTTTGTAAATATTTTATTTTGCATCATCGATTTTAAATACTAATCAAAATCCAGTAAAATTAAGGAACTCATGGGGTGTGGTCGTATATTAACCTTCAAAAGTTGTTCCTAAATGCACATTATAGTTCATCGTGACAACAACTTACTTCGAAAAAAAATTTCATAGAAAATATATTTAAATGTTGCGATTTGATATATTAAAATGAGAAAAGTAACGAATTTTGTCCAAATTAAAAGCATTATGAACCTTATTTTGCTGTTATATTTACTATGTGGCTTGCATTCTAATAAGAAAATAAGAGTGTTGAGGATTGCAAATGCCGTTTTCTTTCATTTTATGTGTTTCCAAATGATAGCCTTCAGTATATTTTGCATGTATGTAAGTCTTAGCTGGTGAGTGGTTCTTTTGCTTGCAAGTAGAACATTCGTCCTGTTCCTTTGGTGGTTAGTCTATGCCAAAATGAAACGCATACTTGCTTTAATTAAAGAGCTTGAGTTCTTCAAAGCAAAACAGGATTGGGTCAGAATTTCAAGATACTTCAAAGTGGTAATCGTTTGTGCAATTTTAGTTTTTCTGCGCCCATTTGCAAGAATAATATGCTATACGGTGTTCCCAGACATTTCTTCAGATATTTTCTTTGTATTTTCTTCCGATGAACAGAAATTTGTAGTACTACTATATTTTATTGATGAATTTGCCTTTTTCTATTGCGCAACACTTTTAATATATGCTCTAGGCCTTTTCTACATTTTTTACTGCTGCATTTTCTCAGTTTGTCTTGATAGCAAGAACATATTCAATACTAATGGATATGAGGCCTACTACACCATGCTACGTATATTTAAGAAACTTGAAAGCACATTTTCACTCCTGTTATTCTTTATATTCACTTTTGTGTTTTCTAAATCAATGTATCCAATACTTATCGGGCTGAAATTTGAAAGATATGCGATTGTTCTGGATCTATTAACAAATACTATGATAACAGTCGCCATAATTTTTTCTGCATAAAATGTTCAGCTAAAAGCAAACCAAATTCGTCTGTCTTTTATGACTCTGACACAGTGTGATAACTCACCAAAGGCTAATGGAAAGTGGATAAAAATACTTGAAGATCGTCATGTTTTGACTCTCACTGCATGGGGAATGTTCGCAGTTCGAAAACCCATACTCCTTACTATGATCGCTTGGCCCTTCACTTATGGATTGATTCTCTTACAGTTTTTATTAAAAATTTAAAGAAAAAACTCATTTAATGTACTCTATAGTTGAATGATAGAAGTTTCAAATTTAATAAAAACTTTTATTTTGAAATGTTGAATAACCTTTTTCAATAATAATTTCGTTTATATATTTCAATGTATATGATCTCTGTTTTAGCATTGATTTCTGAAAAGAAAATATGCAATGCAGCTTATTTTTAATTTAGTTTCTCAAATATTACAATTTACAATATGATTTATAAAGATTGAATGGTTAATAAATTTTGCAGTTCAATTGACAACATTATTATTAAAATTCCAAATTAAATATTTACAACATCATAAAAATCTCAATTTTGTTTTCCGTATGTATCTGTTGAACAAAAACTTTGATAAAAGAGAATAGAACAGGATATTTGAGAATTACTGAACATTTTAAAGAATTCTGCAGAAAAATTAGAAATGTTTTTTTTTTACTAGCAGACAATATAATTAAAAGTTAATCAATTCCGTTCATAAAACATTCAAGCTATATCTCACTTCATGCATCTTTGGGGTTATTTAATTCGAAGTTGTACTCTATAGATTTCAATCCATTAATATTTTTTGTTTGGGGTATGTGAAATATTGTGTCAATCTCACTTCTTGTAATTAATACACAGGAAATAAAACAGCATAATACTGTGAACAAAAAGTAAGATCAATTATTTTCTTTTTCAAAAACTCTTTATTTATTCTTCTAAATTTATTTCATCGCCTTCATAGTAATCCCCTCAGCACACAATGCACTTATGACAACTTTTTTTCCAATCCTCGATGCATGCTAAAAAGTCATTGGCAGGCATGGCCTTCAAAGAGCGCGGTTATTAAAGTTGAATCTCTTCAATCGACTCAAAACGGTGTCCCCGGGGTGGTATTTTGAGTTTAGGGAATAGGCAGAAGTCACACGGCGTGAATACGGCGGTTGTGGAACGATATGGGTTTCGTTTTTGGCGAAAATGTCACGAAGAATCAATGCAGTGTGAGCTGGCGCATTCCGTGTTTTCTGTACCAATCGAGATGTGACGTGTTTGAGGTCCAAAACATCTTTTAAAATGAAATTGACAGATCCTTTTGAAATTTCAACATCATCAGCAAGGTCTCTAATTGTAAATCGATGGTTTGCAAGCACCAAATCTGATTACCAAAAGTTCATGGTCGACTGGAGAGCTCTTCGTCTTCAACGCATTCTCTGCCTTCTTTGAACTGTTTATACCATATGTAAACATTTCTTTCCGATACAGGAATGCTCACTGAATGCCTTCTGCCCCATTCTATATGTTTTCGCAAACAAAATTTAATGCAAGTTCTTTGCTCAATGCATTCAGATGTTTTAAAAATCACCGGAATCCGTTGTAGCGTCTCACAAAGCCAAGCGTAACTCAAACACTAATGAATATTTTCAAATCATCATACGTCAAATTTCACACAGATGTCAAGGACAGTGCCAGTAATCTAAAAAAGAAAAAACAATGGAAATTCTATTATGCCCAGGAATTTTAAATTTTAAATTGGTTTTACTTTTTGGACACAGTAGTATCACAACTGCAATTAACTCCATAATTTCTTAGATTCTTGTCAATGCATGGCATGAAACAGAGAAGACCTTGGAAGACATACTACAAGTAAGCCAAGGATCTGGCATCGGAATTTATTAATTTTGGTGATTGCATTGTAAATTAATAAACATTTTATATTTTTGCTAGTTTTTTGATATTATTTTGTAATTTGTGCAGAAATTGTTGGCAGCATTGCGTAAGATTTTCTACAATAATTATTATCAGCATGTAGTTAACTCAACTCCCGAACTTGGTTCGACTGGTATCATTATTTTCCCCTACAAATTCTAGTCTCTTAAGTTTTCTCTAAAACACACATAATTCTATTTTTATTGTGTTCAATAATATAATATACATAATTCTATATTCATTCGTTTTTGAACAATTAAAAAAGGTTTTAAGTTCGAAAGATACAGAATGTGCCTTTTTTTTAGAATTCTTAATTCCCTACGTCCTTGATGAATTTTGTCGATTCTGTTGGCCTTTGAAAAAAGAAAGAAAATAATATTATAAAAGGGTCAACGAAAACTTTTATGTTCCAATTCAAAATCTAGTGTAGTCATGAAATTGGTAGTAATTTTTCTCATTGGAATTGATTTCGAAAAGGCGGAGAAAGATTTTGTTTACTGAATTGAATTTTAAATTATATCCTGTGTTTAAGACGATGATACCATAGTAATAGATATTATTAAAAAATAGGGAATACAATAAAGGGAATCGAAATTGGTGTTTTGTTGGAATTGAAAAATAATACTGTATAATATCAAATAAAATATATTTTTTTAGGAGAGTTGATTTCATTTCAATTGATGGAAGTTCTTTTTTACGTATGAGGGAACTGTGGTAAAAGACAAGAACTTTAATTATATCTGTGATATTTTGAATTATGTCCAAAATAGTCCTTATTTGAACATAATGCTGAAGATAATTCACAAAGAAAAACTTATTAATGTTTAAATTTCAATTACATGAGTTTTCATTTAGATTTTGTTTTAAATAGGAGCATGATGACTTATTATTTTTTTCTTTATTCCGTGTATCTATCTTATTTTTATAATTGTTCTCTTAAAGACAACACATCTAATTTTTAAGTAGTTTTTTAAAAACTCTTATAAGAATAAGTAGAATTCTTACAAAACCTTCTTGTAAGAATGTTTTTCTTAATATAATTTTCTTCATTATTCCGTGTAACTGTCATTCTGTTATTAATAATCAGGCAAGTATTTCATAAAAGAATAATTATTCTATTTTTTGAAGATAAACCGTATGTTTATATAAAATTCTTATAAAATACATTTTAATTCCTGTTACTAATTTAATATGGAATATTTCATTTCAGCATACTTCTTTTTAAACAGTAACGCTCATGTGCATTTTTTAGTACTGTAGAAAACCTTGACACAATTTGCGTTAACGATTATTGTATATTAATTTTTCTTTTGTTTTCCGCGTTTTTATCAATACAGAAAAATATGAATACAAATTAATATGAATTTTGATTTTGTAGTTGTTAGACTACAAAATCAAAAATCATGTTATTAGACCAGGGGTGACCAATACGCGGCCCGAATTGAACATTTTTCCTGCGCTTGAGATTTATCACACTTTTTACAAATTATATTTATTTTATAATGGTCAAAGTAGTGAAAGCCAATGTATTAAAAAAATACATTATTTGTGCATCCATATATTCAAAAATGAACTGTCTAAATTATGAGAAAAAATTAACTTTCATTTTAAAATAATATTCTTGCAAATATATGACAGATATTGCCTGTTTTATTGATGAGTTCACAGAATAATTAAATTATATTCTGCGAACTCATGATGCACGCGCATCTTGGGACATCTAATATAACAGGCTGTAATATGAATATAAAATTGTCTATAGTGGGTCTAAATCTAATATGGGGATTTTATATGCGGCCAGCGAAGTTTTGATGCATTTCCAATGTGGCCCGCAAGATCATTTGCGTTGACCAGGCCTGTTTTAGACTAAAGAAATAATTTGTCTGATTTTTATATTGCATAGATTCAGAATGTCCATAAACACATTAAATATGGTAGTGTTTCAATCGCTTAAATTTATATCTAGTTTGATTTATCTTTCGTATCTCCGTTAAAAGTACATAGACATTCGATAATCCAGCAAAATCACTAATCCAACATGATTGTGTTGCGGAACGGGCAGAATTAAGGAGTGCCTACTGGGTTATTTACTTTGACTGATAAACAGTTTGTGATATTGTTTTATAAAATTTCAAGACAGTTTTTTATCCTTTATTGTAATTTGGGGAGATACATAAATGGAAAATATCAAATTTTTTTTTGTAAAGATTGTGATGTCTTAATGACACAGTGACTGTCAAAAGGCGTTCGATATCTTTCGAACTTCCTTTTATTTTTTAATATACGTATATGCATATTCAATAAGGGACTATACTAATTTATTAGAGTATGAAATTTAATGAAGTTGAAAAGATTAGAGGAAAGGCATTAGCTATGTAGTGTGTAAAAAAAAAAAAAAATCTTTCAAAACATGATACTGATAAACGATATATTCTGCTTATAAGTTTTATATGCGATATAAAACTTGTGAAACTGTTTTATAAACTTTCAAGATAGTTTTCCATCCATTATTGTAATTTTGGGCAAAGTAAAAACGTTACATAAATGGAAAATATTTAGAAAAATGTTTTGTTTGTAAAGATGCCTTAATGACACAGAGACTGTGAAAGGGCGTTCGGCATCTTTCGAACTTTCTTTTATATTTTAATATATATGCATATTCAATAAGGGACTGTACTAATTTATGAGAGTATGAAATTCAATGAAACACCAGTTGAAAAAATTAGAGGAAAGACATTAAGTAGTATGTGGTATGTAATAAATAACAAATAAAATTTTCAAAACATTATACTGATAAATTAAAAATTACTTGGCGATGTTGTCATTTTTATTGTAATAACTATACTCGTTTTTAATGAATAGATATATGGTTTAAATTCATTTCAAAACTATGTGCTTTCTTTAAGAATCAGTGAACGACATTGTTTCCTTTCACTAAAAATATTTTTTAATCATGCTTTCTACTTGAAAAAAACTTGAAATTCTGATGTTAAATATTTATCTGTAAGGAATTACGTATTATATTTAAATCATTTAACTTTAAAGTAACTCAAAAATATTTATATCTTAAAAAAATGAATTTTCAATCAATTTTATGGCATGTAAAAGTTATCCGAGATCACATGTTTTCTTCAAATTAAAAATATATTAAAAGCATTGTGCAGAAAAAAAAGAACAATTCAATTGATTAAACAGAAAGAAAGTGAAAATTTTATTGAAAAATTTCTGAAATAATCAATGGATGGAATTAATTTTAAACATGCACGATTTCAAATCACCTGACGTATAAAAAAAACCAACTGCATAAATATGGCTGTGTAAATGAAAAGCCAAATATCTAACTTGAAAATAATTGAATTTTGCGTAATAAACTTTATCCAAACTAAGTTTCAATGTTGTAATTGCATTTGTAAGAAAGAAAGAATATTCAGAATTAAATTATACATATGATTTATTTATTTTCTTTCAGAATACAGTATTAAATAATAAATAAATAATTAGGAAATAAATTATTAATGGAATTAAATAGGAAATAAATTATTCATATGATTCATTTTTTTTCCTTCCAGAATACAGTATTACACAAATTATGAATTACGTGCTTTTTTCAAATGATTTTGTGATTCAATCAATATATCTATTTTATGAGTATAGAATGCAGTATACAGTGCAGAATGCAGTATCATTGAAAGAAAATTTTAATTTACATTTAATGGTCATGTTTTTTATTTAATTTTCAGTCCTGCTTTATTTATTTGTCCTTTATTATCAATAATTTTTTTATTAATATCCTTCTCTTTTTTTAAATAGCTTTTGAATTTTATCTATTGTGCGTTTTGAGTGCGACATTTTTTTTTAACAAAATCGATATATTTTTTTCCCATTAATAAGTATATTTTTTCAATTGAAAATTTTTTGATGAGAGTAAAACAGAAGAATTTCAGATATTTTTAAGATTTAGGAAATAAAATGACCTTCAAAATAATTGAAATAATTGAGGGGATGTAAAATTTTATAAGTGGACAAATTACAGAATATTGACTGTAGAAAAAATAACAATTATATTAAATGTTTTTTTCTTATAAATTTTGTAAATTAAAACTATATTAGTCCTTGGTCTCAATTAAACAAAATTTATATGCATTTACATCAAAGTAGTACACAATTTCGTTTTGACCTATTTTCATCCAATCCATCTTTCGCATATTTTGATGATTTTGTGCTTTATGCTGAAAGTAATATTGCTGAAAGTATATTTTGTGCTGAAAGTACTTACTTACAGCACCAAGTATTTAAGTACATAACTTACTTAAAATACTTACTTTCAGCACATTGAGCTGAAAGTACTGTTGCAACTACTGAATTTAACTGAATTATGACATCTATGAAAAATGAATAACTAATAATTGTTCCATTACTTTTCAACAAGTAAGCAAATACCATCCAAAATACTTAACGAAATTAGTGGAAAAGCTGTAAATATTAGGAATAAGAAAGCATCTTTAATATTCTCTGAATATTTTTGAAACTTTTTTTTTGTTGGGAATTATTTACAAGACTTCTTTATCAGGAAGAGAGATGACAATAAAAGACACAACATTGTTTTTTTACTCTGATGCAGCTGGAAAACACTTAGACAGTTGTCTTTGGTGCCTTAAGGTAAGCGCTGCACAGACGTTACTCACTTAGCACTACCCAGGAGGTGCCTATAGCTTGAAAATAAGCTACGGACGCGGAGTAGCACTACCCCCGCAATGCTCTACGATCATGATAGACCGAGACCTACAGTTTAAAGTAGATTCCAAACCACTACAAACACCTATGGCACCACCAGGACTCAAACCCTAAACCTGTGGAACCAAACGCCAGAGCGCTAGCCACTCGGCGATTCAGGCCCAGGGTGCATCGTTAATGCGAGCATTTGACGGCTCATACAGCAACGAAGTGTTTTTCACAAAGAATCTAGTGTCTTGCATGATAGGCAAAACGCAAAAGTGTAAATTATTTGAAAAAAGTAAATAATGAAATCCTCGTATAACGGAAAAAAAAAAGAATACATCTTTGGAATAATAAATCTATGTCCTATTCGAACGAGAAAAATTTTGTTTGGTATATACAACTCGCGTGCATCAAAATCCAAATCAATTACTGATTCTACTTTCAAAAGTAGAAATTTTAATCAATCTGTTTAAAAAGATTTATAACATTAAAATTTTGATTATGTATCTCTTTCATCACGCAATACAAAATTGATATATATATATATATATATACATATATATATTATTTTTTATTGAATGTCAAAGAGAAGAAAATGAAAAGTAATTTGAAAATTAAATTTCATATCCCATTATGTGATAGCAGATTAAATGTCATTCTTATTTTGGTTGATTTTTATGTGTTAGTACATACTGATTACCTTAGACATCAAAATAAATCTAACACCCCATAAAGCAATTATTCTTTTTGTTTTAACTTTTCTTTGCAATATTTATTAAATATATTTTTTTTCTGATTTTGGAAAAAACGCAATCTGAAACTTATTAAAAGACGCAATCTGCAAATTTTCATAACATCGTTACTCAAAGAATTCTGGTTAAAAAAAAAAAAAAAAAAAAAATTGTGTTTTATTAACAAAATTAGGGCGAAACGAATAGATTTAATAGACGAAAGAAATTTTCAAAGCTCTGTTTATTGTTAAGTCTACTATATAATAAAGTAAGTAATACTATATAATAAAGTAAGTATTTTTGTTGTCAATATATTGATGAATTCATTCGATTTATCGATAATTGCCCAATTATACGAATTTAAATATTTTATGCATTAAGGAGCGAATGTCACGGCTCCTAAAAATTAATTTTATTAATGAGATCATTTTAAATGAAAACTGAGATTTTTCGAAACTGGTTTGCTGCCCCACCCAGAAACCAAAATGATCCATAATGGTCGGTCAGATAAGCTGTCCCTGTAACGGATTTGAAATGCACCGTTGATCCAATCTTTAACGTATATATCTGTGTGTGTGTTTGTCTGTGTGGGTTTTGCGTATATATATATATATATATATACGCAAAACCCACACAGACAAACACCCACGCAGATATATATTTATATATACAGGGGGTTATCAAAATAATGGAAACATCATAGATTCATAAAGAATCCTTCATTAGTATAGTGTAGGACCGCCTTTGCCATGTAATACAACTTGGATTCGCCGAGGAATCGATTCGTATAAGTGCTGAATAGTCTGCGGTCACTTTTGCTGCAATTGTTCATTTTTGAGATATCACAATACGCTTCAATACCCGTCGGTCTCTTTCACTGAACTTCACTTTCCGTCCACTCTTTTGCTTTGCCGAGCTTGTATTGCCACGCTGTGTGTGTACGCTGGTATGACTTTAGACACCGTACCTCTGGAAACGCCTAAAAGTTGGGATGTTTCGATTACACTTGCTCCAGCAAGACGGGCTCCTACAATTTGGCGTCTTTGAAAATCTGAAAGGTCCGACATTTGACGGGTTTGAAATAAATCCAAGACTTACAGAACTTCAATAAAGCTACCACATACTACCAGAATATATACATTTCTATTTTTAAAAAAACTGGTTGCCATTATTATATTTTAATGCTTACGAAGCGCATTCAGAAATGTCATTTTTATTCACAGGGGTTTCCATTATTTTACGCTTGTGCCACCCTTACACGCTTGTTTTCTGTTTGCAGGGCAAATTACGATTTATCTGTGAATATAAAGTTACGCCAATAAGATTCAGTCCAATTGACATGTTGCTGACACTATTTTAATTGTATCCCTCTGGATTGGAAGGATGCAGGAACACAAACTCGGAGCACCCAGTCGTAGAGTCCATTCATTTGTAGCCTTCGGAGTACAGTTAGTAGCAGATATCGTCTTACCATGAACGGTGCAACCATATATGTCACACATATGGAGATCGCTCTTCGATTCCTCTTGCCTACAACAGCAGTATATAGATTTTCCACAGATGAACCCCTTGGATGACCGGCCATCTTCGGACAACTATTTGGCTGACCAATTGATACACCATTGTAATTGTGCCCCTCTGGATTGGACAGATACAAGAACAGAAAATCGGAGTGCCCAGTAGCAGAGTCCATTCGTGCGTAATCTTCGGAGTACAGTTACTGGCAGATATCGTCTTACCATGGACGGTGTAATCATATAACAGGTGGGCTAAAACGTTCATAGGCTGACACATAGATGACGCTACTAATATTGAATACATATAATTTTTAGTTAACACTAACCTTCAAAAGACACGTGTATAAATTTGACAGCTGTTGCACTATTAGTATGTGAGCTGTAGCATTTTTAGTGAAGCAACTTTAGTTAGTTTGAAAAAATGGATAAAAAAGAATTTCGTGTGTTAATTAAAGTATTGCCGTTTTGGCGAAAAAAAAAATACTATTAAAGCCAAGGCTTGGCTTGATAAACATTATTCGGACTTTGCACCAGGAAAATCAACCATAGAGAAGTGGTTTGCTAAATTTAAACGAGGCGAAATGAGCGCCGAGGACGATGCACGCAGTGGACGCCCCAAAGAGGCTGTTACCGACGAAAACATCAAAAAAGTCCACAAAATAATTTCTGATAACCGTAAAGTGAAGTTTATTGAGATAGCTGAGACCCCAAAGATATCAAAGGAACGTGTTGGACATATCGTGGATGAATATTTGGATATGCGAAAGCTCTGTTCAAAGTGAGTGCCGCGCAGAGCTCACAATCGACCCAAAAAGACAACGAATTGATGATTTTAAGCAGTGTTTGGAGCTGTTCAATCTTAATAAACCAGAATATTTGCGTCGATATGTGACAATGGAGGAAACATGGCTCCATCCTTTCACACCGGAGTCCAATCGACAGTCAGCCGAGTGGACTGCACATGATGAACTCTAAAAATGCTATAACTTCCCTAAACATGCTATAACTCACATACTAATAGTGCAACAGCTGTTAAATTTATACACGTGTCTTTTGAAGGTTAGGCCTAACTAAAACTCATATGGATTTAATACTAGTAGCGCCATCTATGTGTTAGTCTATGAACTATTCAGTCCACCTGATATGTCACACATGTGGAGATCGCTCTTCGATTCTTCTTGCCTACAACAGCAGTATATAGATTTTCCGCAGATGAAACCCTTGGATGACCGGTCATCTTCGGACAACTATTTGCCTGATCAGGGATTATTTCCATAATCGTGAAAATACGGAATGATGAACGCCGAAAAAAAAAAAAAAAAAAAAGAGCAACATCTGCGATTGATTGTCCTACTTTTGTGCGTCCAACGGCATGGCAGAGCTCTGTGTCTTCCATTCGTCTTCTGGAAGCCATAGAAACATGTCTGTCTTGACTACAAAATGTACGAAATTTCTAATTTTTATCAGCACTTGCATATGACTCTTGTAATAGTTTATAATGTTGGCTTCTTATACGAACGCCTTTTTTGCATATTTCTCGACACGAAACCGTGATTATCTCTTGCATAATATATTTCCATACATCCGAACTCCAATTCAGATTTGCTTTGTGAAATTAACTTTTTCTCTGCGTGCTTAATTTTTGGCAGTAGGTGTATTAAGGAAAGCAGTACATAAATAAAAATGACATTGTTTATTTTGATGCGTTTCTAAAAATAAAAAATAACACATCTATATAGTAAAGACACAAAAAAGTATCTATAAATTATCTAATTACTTTTAGAATCAATATATTTCATAGATAGAAGAAACAACTTGGATTTAAGTGAAAATCGACCATTCCCTGTTTATGGCGGCGTTGCTTAGTAACAAAATCAAAGTGATACTGTTCATTAGCTCTTTTAAGAAACTAAGCCAAAATAACCAAGAAACTAAGCAAAATTTGTAAGCAAAAGTTGAATAAAAAGTTAAGGTCTTGATTTAACTTCAAACAATTTATTTCTGAACAAACTCTAGCAACTCTAGTAACTCTGAGAAATATGATTAAGGATCCAGAAATTTTAATCTCAAATAAAATAAAAACTATATTCAGTCCAATATTATTTCTATTCTTACTATGTGGCATAGATATGAAAACATCCAAAAGGTGCTGGGTAGTTATCTTCTTTGTGTTTTTTCTTGTCATGTGTTTTGGAATCATTATCTTCAAAATAATTTGTCTGAATAAAAATTTTGAATGGAGCATAACTGTAACTATCACTGTGAAAATGACCTCTTTTTTGCTATGGTGTTTTGTACGTACCAGAAGGGGAAAAATCCTGGATTTGATAGAAAAATTGGAATCCCTTCAAGAAAAGTTGGATTATGATAGTTATAAGAAAGCGTTAAAGATTTCCAAGATAGCTACTGTTTGTGCTTTTCTCGTGATATGTTTGCAACCATTTGTCTTAGCTCTACGTTATTTTTTAAATCAAGGTGAGGGCCTTACGTGTGTTCTTCTGGAAATGTCTTCTGACGAAAAGTTTAAAAGCGTGGTAACCATTTTGCTTCATGAATTCGCAAGTATTTACGTCAACACCAGCATTACATATTCCGTAGCTCTTTTTTACACCCTGTACTGCTACGTGTTCGCCCTGTGTCTCAAGGAAGAAGAACGTTCTGTTTCTCAGACTTTCTGCGTTTACCAAAAAGTCTTACAGATCTTCAAAAACATAGAAAAAGTGCTTTCTGTTTTGATTTTCATCGTTTTAGCTCATTTCCTAGTCAGTCTTTTTAAGGACATGATAGTACTGGTCAATGTGGCGAAAAGTGGTCAAAAGGAGATGTTACTTTCTTATAGTGTGGATTTCATTACTTGTGGTGCACTAACAACCATCGTTGTTTTTTCGGCTGAAATTATTCAGTGTCGAGCAAACTCAATAAGAGAATTTTTATCAAATTTTATTGGAAAACCGTACGGTTTGAATATATCTTGTATTAAACTATTTGAAGATCAGGAACGATTGAAATTGACAGGATGGGGCACTTTTACATTGAGGAAACCTTTGCTTCTGACTCTCGTTGCGTGGCTTATATCATATGGCGTAATAATATTCCAATTTATGTCTACTTAAGTAGATTTAAAGAAAAAACAATTATCGCAATTATATGATATCTTATATATATCTTTTGTTATGGTGTTTCCCCAGAAGGGAAAAATCATGGATTTGATAGAAAAATTAGAACCCATTCAAGAAGAATTGGATTATGATAATTATTAGAAAACTTTAAAGATTTCCAAGGTAGCTACTATTTGTGCTTTTTTCGTTATATGTTTACCACAAACTGTATGTCATGTATGTTTCTAATAAAAAAAAAAGCAAATAAAATTATAGCAGAATTAATTAAAGAAAATGAACTAAAAATAATTATTTAATTAAATTTTCTCGTAATTAATTTTAAAAAAATTAAATTTTCCACAGATGTTAGATATATTGAAAAAAATATTAATTTTGACAAAAAATATATTTGCATTCTAAAAGCTGTATTTTTTAAATTTTAATTTCACAAAATTAACCGTGAAAATAAAAATGTGTCCTTAAATAAAAATATCAGTTATTTTTATTGTTAATTTCCTTTTTGTCCAACTAGTATTAGATGGGCTTTTTTCCAGGCAGTTTAGATGGGCCAGGCGAGCAAATGTGGTTTCAGCGGTAGTTTTTGAAAAAAAAATAATTGTTTTTTATTTTTGGGCGCAGTAGTATTGTGCTAAATGTATCATCGCAATCTTGAACATGTACATTTTTCGCAGTCGATTGGAGTCGATTGATACTTACGATTATTATTCTATTTAAAGATATTTTTGTTATTTAAATGGACAGAACTTGTATTACGATAGCGAAAACCAGCAAAATGCAAACTGTTATGTTCGTAGTAGCAAAGACGTCAATTACCGTCATCATATCTCTGATTCCCATTGCCTAACAGACTCATCCTACAAATCACACAGAATCATCGAATTCGTTATATAAATATTTAAACGTTAGTTAAAATATTTGAGCTAATGAAGTTGCTTAAATTATTGAATATTAATATAAACAAAGAATAAAAGAATTTAAGAAAACATCTGCTTGATAACAATTAAAGTAGGAGATCGAAAAAGTAAAAAGCTATCGGTACCATTGTTACACGATGCCCCCCAAAAATAAAATTTAAATAAAATTAAAGTAAAAAGAAATAAAAATAAAATAAAATATGGCATATACAAATTAAACACAGGCTACAAAGGAATCAAAGCAAACAACAAATACACCAGTTCAAAAGAAAATAACATAAATAAATCTTGTGGTTACAGATAGATGGCGCCACGACAGTGGCTACTATTCAAACACCAACATTATATTTTGTTGGTAAAGGTGACAACTTTTTTTTTTTTTTTAATTTCTTTTTACAAATAATAAAATTACAAAATGAAGAATTAAAGTAATTAAAATTAAAGTTAATGCCACAGCTATTTAAGGTTTACAGTAAGATTATGTTACTACTGAAAAGTTAAATTGAATTAAATTAAAAAAACAATTAACTAAAAAATTAAGTTAGACAGTTACTGACAGTTGTGAACTGAGTTAGACAGCCAGTTGGTTAGTTAGGGTTGCATAAGAAACCCTGTCTTAGAAATACTAATTTGATACACAAATCAGAAATATATGTTAATGCAAATGTGAAATGAAAATATACTCACAGTCGTCCGGAGAACACTCTTCTGTGTAGCTCGGTCTACACTGAAATCTGCCCCAATTGCAAATGACATGAGGTCTTCGTATGACATCTGAAATGGAATCAAATCCTTTTTTCCAATTCCTACTATTAGTTCACACTCTCTCTATATATATTTATATATCTTGTTCAAATTTTCAATCGTTCATAAAATACTTTTTATTCATCCACTCAAGTTCAAATACATTTTTTTGAACTTGTAGTGCATGATGTTAATGCAGTTTTTCAAATATTAATTCATTAATTTAATTTAATTAATTGAATTTTGGAAATTGCACAGTATTGAGCCAATATCAGTGCAAATCCCCACCAAACGCAGCTACGGTACTGCTGAACGAAGAATACTACCATTAATACTATTATGAGCATCAACAGTACATAAGATGCAAGGTAGCACTGTAGATTATGCAGTAATATATCTAGGACGAAAACTCTTCGCAACAGGTCAAGCATATGGTACCTTGAGTCGTGTGAAATCATTAGATGGACTATTAATTGAAGAACTGTAGTGCTCGAAACTCACTGGAAAGGTTCCTTGAAATAATGAAGCTTTACAAGAGATGGATAGAATGAGAAATTATAGACCACCATCAGCTTCGTAAATTAGAAAAAAAAATAGAAAGCGAATAAATAGTAAAAAACAAAATAACAGTCCAACACCCTATATAGAAAGGAAAATTGCAAGGAAATTCGCTTTCTATTTTGTCACTTAATAGTGTGATTCTGTCATATGTATATACATATTTATATTAATTGTAATTATTTAATAAAAAGTGACTAAAATAAAATTTTTCTTTTTTGACCTAAGTAGGAATTGACTTGAGAAAAACTTTTTTAATATTATTTGTTTTTTAATTTGAAAATCACAATCACTTGAATAAAACAAATGCAGATGAGGACTAATGCACTGCTCCCTAATTCAACAGGTTTTTAAAAATCATTTTTACTAAATTATAAATAATATTTGATGAATTTACGGTTAGATATTGGACATTCACATCTTGGATGATTGAAAATCTCTTCCTATTATAATATAAATACTTCTAAAAATCAACAATTTAAATTAAAGTATTCAATTTTATTATGCAACAATTTTTTGGAAAAAAACAAACAAAAACACACATGCATATTATCATTTGAATAGCAGCATTTATTGAAAAAAAAATGTATAGTCGTTTTCGTTTCAAACTACTAGTTCCCCAGCACTCAGTTCTTTTGCAATTTTTTTTTCCCCATACTTTTTCCTGCATTTATTTGTATTACATTTTTATCCCATCATCCAATGAAAGAAACACTTTTCTGTTCATTTTAAATTCTCGCAAATAAGAAATTTGTGAATTCTGGTGTTTCATGATGTAATTAACGGACTAACCAGCTTCTATGAAAAATAACCACGAATTTAAATACTATCATTTGAATAGATCCGAAATTAATTAGAAGATGTAAAAACAAGCCTCATGCAAAATTCGTAACAAACGTTCGTATAACAGGCTCAGTTTCATTTGGAGCAAATGGATTCGAAACGAAAGAACAGATCGTGAACAGATCTTTTTTGTCCACTAATCGGTTGCGAGGCGATCACAATTCCTTTTGCTAAGGAGTGGCGTCAGGAGTTTGAATGTTTCGTCTATGTTTTGTTTGAAACACTTACGGGTTAGCTATTTTCTTTTTTTCTTTTTTATATAAACATATTGGATGTTTACATCTAATAAATCGAGACTTTGGATGTTATCGCGCTAATCACCTTGCTTATGCACTGCTAGCTTCTGTCTTGTATAATAATCTAACAAGGATATATATATATATATATTTTAATTTCCAATGGCAGATTATGAACAGTTACAGCAAAAAAAAAAAAAAAAAAAAAAAAAAACCAGAGAAAACAACAACACATGCTGAAACAGAGTTCATTCATCTAACATATCTCCAGTCTCTCAATATCGCTCGGCGAGAAAAGTCTTGCTGAGAGCAGGACAGTGAAGTAGATGCGTGGAGTCCATGGCCTCTCCAGAGCTGCATATCGGGGAAGGAACAATTTTGAATCTGTAAAGATGGTTTCGCAGGCAGTCATGTCCGGTGGCTAGTCGGAAATGAGAGACTGCTCTACGCCTTGGATCATTACATAGATTTGGGATGGCATTCTTCCAGGACTTTTGGAAAACACGCTTGTAGAGGTCTTCTTGAGAGCGGACTTTAATTGATCTTTTGATGAGATTTTTGATAGAGTGGAAGGGTATAGGACGAGATATATTTTGTGTGATTAAAGCCCCCCCTTTAGCCAGGAAGTCGGCTTTCTCATTGCCTGGAACCTCACTGAGGGCAGCAAGGATATATTGTATCTTGTAAATATATCCTTGCAGGCACTTTTTACAACTTTAAGGATGATGAAAAAGATTTTGGTGATAAAAAAAAATTATAATTAAAAAAGATTTGGAGCAAATTTGATTAAAAGAGTGTGAAGGATCAATTGATAATCACCCATAAAAAATAAAAATAGAAAATAACTTGGGTTCTGAGGAGTGACTTTTTTTTTTTGAAGACAATTAACCAATTGCTTTCCAGATTTATCATTACGGCTCCCACCGTTCAGCATTACCTTTTCAACTGGTTGTTTACTTTTTCAATAGTTTTATGGCATCGACAACTGGTCCCTAATTGTACCGAATTTTTAAACTTAAATTCTTTTATTTTTAATTTTAATTTTTATTTTGTATTTTACTTTTATTTATTTTTAATAGTTTTTAAATTTTTTTGAGTACCATTTATTTAATTTTAGAAACGTTATCTTCTTATTTTTCATTGCTAACATTAGGCAGCCAATTAAAATAGCAAATTTATCTATGAATGAAGATGAGGAAGTTAAGGGGTGTATCTGCATGGGGTATATCTGGTTCTCCGTAATCGGTACGCCATTTGCCAGAGTCACTCGACCATCAGGGCCCTATTGATTATATTTAGCACCTATTAAATGATTAACGCTTTCTACCTTCCTTCAAAGAGAATTAAAGATTTTAAAAAATGTTTAAAACTCACAATTCCCACAAATAAAATTTAGATTTATTTCACCCTGAGTAGTACAAATTTTATAGAATTTAAATTTATAGCGTTTATTGTTGAAGTAAGGATAGGTTTCGTCTTGCACGTTGGTCACAAACACCAAAGTTAATTAAAGACAGCATTGATTTTTTCGTCAACTGTGTCTAAGCGATAGCTAAAAATTTCCTGATCTTGAAAAAGCTCAGACGTGGTCACTACTTAAACTGTCTCCATGAAAGCTAATTAAAAAACAGGAGTTTCTAATGGTGTGGACTTTCTATTGATCTTTTGGAAAATAATGAGAAGCTGTTATTTTAATGGACAGCACGCGACCTCATTTTAATAGATTCATTATTTGCTCAGCTTATAACACATTTACAAAGTTTACAAAGTAATTTATAGAGAGCATTTTTTCCCCTACAAATAAGTTGCGTTTTTGTAAAGATACAAAAACAAAAGACTTTAAAAGCCCTGCATTAAACTTGTTAATAATATTTTAAAAGGAAATACTTCATGAATCATGGGATAGTTTTAACAATAGTTACGTCAGGACTCACGGGGAAGTCTGCTTTAAAAGGTAAGAAATCTACAGCTTTGTATAATATTTATTACAGTACAGTTGTATAATATTAATTACAGTACAGTTGTATAATATTAATTACAGTACAGTTGTATAATATTAATTACAGTACAGTTGTATAATATTAATTACAGTACAGTTGTATAATATTTATTACAGTTACATTACTACTACAGCTTTGTCTAATATTTATTAACATTTTCTCAATTCAGAATAATTAATTTTAATTTTTTGAAGATTAAAATGAAGTTTCATGCATAAAATAAATAGCTGTGTGAAAAGTACTCTTACTGCAATATAAAATAAATTGTTTTAGTTAATAAATATAAAATTAATGGTATAAAAAGGAACAGTGATGCATTAGTTGAAAAGTTGTGTAACCTGTGTTCTGGTTGATTTAATCCTATTATTATTTTTGAATATTTCTGGTATCATAAGCTCCAATTTCAAAAGTTTAATGCTTCTAAATTTTAAATAAGTTAATAAATTTTGTAAAATCGTTGTATAAATCTATGTTCCAACAGCATGGTGGTTGGTGGCTCGGAATTCACGTTAAACTGTAGGTCCCGGTCTATTTAGCCTAAAGCATGCACAAGATAACCTTAGAATGATAAACCAAACCAACCTTTCACTTAGGTTTGCAAACCGATCTCTATTTTGGTATTTGCACATCATAATTGGTGATGATCGTTATTGGTGATGATCGTTATTCGTGTTGCGTTGTAATTGGTGTTTATAGTTTAATTATTCTGCGAACTCATAAATTAAACGGGAAATATCTGTTATACACTGAAGTGACAAAAGTCATGGGATAGCAATATGCAAATTTTCAGATGGCAGTAGCATCGCGTAGAACAGGTATAAATGCGCAGTGCTTTCGCAGAGCTTTCATTTCTGTTCAAGTTATTCATGTGAAGAGGTTTTGACGTGATGATGACCGCACGACGGGAATTAACAGACTTTGAACGCGGAAAGTTAGTTGGAGCTAGACGCATGGGTCATGCCATTTCGGAAATCGTTAGGGAATTCAACATTCCCAGATCCACTGTGTCAAGAGTGTGCCAAGAGTATGAAATTTCAGGCATAACATCCCACCATGGACAGCGCAGTGGTCGACCGCCTGCACTTAACGATCGAGACCGGCGACGTCTGCAAAGAGTCGTAAATTCTAACAGACAAGCAACACTGCGTCAAATAACCGCAGAAATCAATGTGGGACGTACAAGGGACTTGTCTGTTAGAACTGTGCGGAGAAATTTGGCTTTCTTGGGCTATTCCAGCAGAAGATCGACTCGAGTGCCTTTACTGACAGAACGGCATCTCTTGCAGCGACTCTCGTGGGCACGTGAGCATATCGGTTGGTCCCTAGATGAATGGAAAACCGTGGCCTGGTCCGATGAGTCAGGATTTCAGTTGGTAAGAGCTGATGGTAGGGTTCGAGTGTGGCGCAGACCCCACGAAGCCATGGACCCAAACTGTCAGCAAGGCACTGTTCAAGCTGGTGGTGGCTCCATAATGGTGTGGGCTGTTTTTTCATGGCGTGGACTTGGTCCTCTGGTGCGACTGGACTGAACATTGACTGGAAATGCTTATGTTCAGCTACTTGGAGATCACTTGCAGCCATTCATGGACTTCATGGACCCATGGAAACAACGATGGGATTTTTATGGATGACAATGCGCCATGTCACCGGGCCACAACTGTTCGCGATTGGTGTGAAGAACATTCTGGACAATTCCAACGAATGATCTGGCCACCTAGATCGCCTGACATGAATCCCATCGAGCATTTATGGGACATCATCGAGAGGTCTGTTCGTGCCCAAAATCCTGCACCATCAACGCTTTCACAATTATGGACGTCTATCGAGACAGCATGGCTCAATATTCCTGCAGAAGACTTCCAACGACTTGTTGAGTCCATGCCACGTCGAGTTGCTGCACTTCGCCGGGCGAAAGGAGGGCCGAAACGATGTTAAGAGGTATCCCACGACTTTTGTCACTTCGCTGTATATTCGCGACTTTTTTTTTTTTTTTTAAATAAAAGTTAAATTTTTCTCATAATATTAACTTAATTTGAATATAGGGCTAATTTTTGAATATAGGGATGCACCCATAATGTATTTTTTAAATACACAACGAATGAATTAAAAAATGTATTACTTTGGCCATTATAAAATAAGTATATTTTGTGAAAGTGTGATAAATCTCACAGGCCAGAAAAATGTCTAAGGCGGGCAGCGGGGCAGCGGGTGGCCCCTCCCGATCTATACTTTGATCTTTTTTTTTTTTTTTAATTTCTCTGTTGATATTATTACTCAAAATAGTAAAAAAAAAAAATAATTAAAAGTCATGGGAAAACAAGAGAACATTTATCTATAAAATTTTGTATTAAAATACTTATGCCATAAATATTTGAAGCATTCGGTATTAGCGGTATTATTATTCATACCTATAAAGAAAACAAACAAAATATATTTTTGAAAAACTGATTAATTATAAATGCATTATTATAATGCATGATAAATAAGAAGGTTCACGGATAATCTGAAGCGCTATATAACCATAATGTAGGGAAATTATACATAATAGGTATACATGTAGGTCAATTTTATGATAATTACATAATGAAATGACAATGATTAAAAATACTAAAGTGCAGACTTTGAACTTTCCCAGATGAATGATTTTGAAGTTGAAAACTATGAATGGAATTTGAAGGACCCCTACTCCAACTACTCGCACTGGAGCCCCAAGCCCAAAGTGGTGGAGAAGAGGGAGGAGAGGAGCTGTGGGAATTCCAAGAAGCTCAAGAGGCTCGTCCACCGGTTTTCGCAGACGACCAGCCTCCATGGAGTCAAGTACATGTGCCTCAGAGACAAATCCCCTCGGATATTTAAAGCCATATACAGGTAGAGTCATAGACATAAAAGCAAAGGCAAAATACAAAAATGTCTCATACTAAGTCAACAGGCGTATTTTAAATAGTATGTACTACTGTGCCCAAAAAGTAAGACCAATTTTTTTTTTCATAAACTTTTCATTTATTCTTATAAATTTATTTGATCGCTTTCAAGGTAATCTGCTCTGGACACAATGCCCTTATGCCAACGTTTTTTCTAATCCTCAATGCATACTAACAAGTCATCGGCAGGGATGACCTGAAATGCATCAAATCTCGATTGGTACCGAAAACACTGAGTGTGCCAACTCATTGATTGTTCGTGAAATGAAACCCATATCGTTACACAACCACCGTATTCCCACCGTACGACTTCTGGCTATTCCCTAAACTCAAAAGACCACTCCGGGGACACCGTTTTGGGTCGATTGAAGAGATTCAACGTGAATCGCGGCACCCTTTGGAAGCATGCATCCTCAATGCATGCTTCCAAAGGCATCAGCATGCATTGAGTGTCCCGAGGGGAATTACTTTGAAGGCGGTGAAATAAATTTGGAAGAATAAATAAAGAGTTTTTGAAAAAAAAAATTGGTCTTACTTTTTTGACACAGTAGTAGACATGCGTATAGATAGAATGCATGCCTGTAAATATAACACGCATACTGCTTATGGCAGTATAGGTAACATATCATTTTTAATGTTTCGTAACCGTGGTTTCCCCTACGCACCCATGTTTCCACCTACACACTGCAAGAGCGACCCATGCGGTGTTCAGAAGAAATCGTCAGTAGGCATCAAAACTCTCACCCGAGAGGACATACTGCGAAACCCACTGAGAACCGTTTACAGCCGTTACAGTCTCTCACCACTAGAGAAAATATAGTTTGCACAACCCTGTGCATAAATTGGCCTACAGACTCTCTCCCAGAGAAGTATATTTCAATAATTTTATTTACAGCTATTAGTTGACTCCTTCCACTAATCTTTTATTGTATATTGTTAAATATGCTACTTGTGTGTTAAGTAGTGTTTGTAGTTTATTGTTGTGTTGATGTTGTAGGTTACATGCTAAGTTATATGTTCTTAAATGTGTGTTCTTCAACTCGACAACACTCAGATTCAGCTGCACAAACAAACCGATATCTACTAAGTTTTCAATTATCGTGTCATTTTCAGCGTAAAGAAACAATCTATTTTTGGTCATTGATAGGTTTCGTATAGCACCAATCGTGTGTCTATAATTTTGGATATTATAATAAGCAATGCATATTTATTACACGCATTAACCTGTATGATAATTTAAAATTTTAAATTCCACGCAATGTGACATTCCATGTATGCTTATAATACGCATTCTGTGTTTTAGATGTTCTATAATATTCCTAGTTACTTTGTATTTCACAGTATGCAAAACCCTTTTGTTATCAATATCTTTTTAACAAAATTATTAAAGCTGTATAATTTGTACATAACAGAAAATGTTTGCATACTAGAATGAACACTGTAATCGAAACTATCGTTTTGAACCCCAGCGCATACGGAGTCTCATTGTTGAACATACAAGCTGTCTAAATATCAGTTTTACAACCTTCTAAGAAGGGAACGATGTTGAATCACATAGCAATATTGAATCGGAAATGCTTTCTTGGAAGATTAAATTACGTTGCAAGGGTGCGGGAATTCCGTCCATTCTGACAGAGTATTCTTGTAATTCTGCCTTCATTACAAAACATGACGCAGCTATAAGAGGAATGTTGATCACATGATCGTGAAACTAGCGGATATACGTCTGGTTTACGGGCCTACGGAAAGAACGAGCGAACCGTAATGCACACGTATGAACAACAATATCCGAAGAGGTATATAACAATATGACATGTATATAACAATATCCGACCCGCTGCCAACCAATAGCGTCTTTGAAAAACTGCACCAGAGTATATCTGTAGGAGTTTTTCCCAAAATGCCCATCATGGATCGTGATTTATATACAGGTGTATATATGCTAGTTAGGGTATATGATAAGTCAAGTACAGGATAACAAGCAATCTATAGAACAACATGCCGAAATGTTCCCCTACAACGTCTGGAAGATTTTGAGTGAAAACAACATGAATCGATAACTAACTTTGTTATTGTGGACCATGTTAGTTTTATTGTTCATTTGTTAGTAAACAGTGGAGTACTTTTAATTCTGGTATTTTTTGTATATACCACAGCACCGAAAAGCATTTCCGACCCTATATCCTATGTGATTTCTGAGTCTTCTAGGCATCCTAGAAGTTTGAGAACCTTGTAAAAAATTTCTGTTCACTGTACTGGTTCTGTACCCCCCCAAAAAAACTCCATTATTTACTAATGATATATTTTTCCCCCATTATTTATTAATAATGACTGTCCTCATGTAGGATCCTTTTTGTGTGCTGTTTCCTGTTCGTTGTAATCAATGAGATAGTCTTACTTCAAGAAGCCCTTGGCAGAACCACCACCATTAACAGCATCAACAAGGACATGAAGGCAGGAAGGGACGAAGATCCTGGTTATTTCCCGGAATATCCGGTGATTACAGTTTGCCGGAAACCACCTTATAAGGCAGGTGAGGAATCTTGGATATCCATGATAAATTTATCCGTAATTTATGTGTCGCATTGAACTAACTGTTTATACAGTAGGGACGAGTTGGAATACGGAATTCTACTTCCTTTAAATGGACGATGGCTGAATCCTGATGGCCGAATAGCTAGCGCTCTGGCGTTCGGTACCACAAGTATCGGGTTCAAATCCCGGCTTTGCCCATGGATGTTGTAGTGGTTCGGAATCCACATTAAGCCGTAGGTCCCGGTCCTAATAGGATCGTAGAGCGCTGCGGGGGCATTGTTACTCCGCGTCCGTATCTTCAAGTTACACGCGCCCCCTGGGTAATGCAAAGTGAGTATCATCTGTGCAGCCCTTATTGGCATCCAAAGACGTCCATGTTTGTTTGCCAGCTGCATTGGAAAAAAAAAACTTCCTTTAAATGCCGAAATTGATTAAAGAAAAAAAACCGACTGTTTGCATGTGTTCGTAGAAATATAATGATACGTATAGTTATGGGTCAACCCTGTCATTAATAGGAAATTTACAAATCAAATAACATTACAAAAGCATTTAAATTGGCTTTCAAAACTTAAGCAGCACATGTAGGTTTTTCTTTTTCTCTCTCCAAATTCACAAGAAATCAGTAAGAAGACACGAAATTCTTAATACAAAGATCAGGGGTCTGAATGGCCGAGTGTCTAGCGCTCTGTCGCTCGGTGCCACACGTTTTGGGTTAGAGTCCCGGTGGTACTATGGATGTTTGTAGTGGTTCGGAATCCACTTTAAGCCGTAGGTCGCGGTTTCATTTGACTGTAGAGCGTTGTGTCACTCGCGTCGTATTCTTATCACTTCTCCGCACATTTTCAGGACGATAAATCACTGAACTCTTATACATTTATAAACCTATCATCAATTTTATGGGTCACCTTAAGTAATTTTTGAACTGTGAAGAAGAAGTTATTATTTGTGGTTATTTTTAATGAAGTAGCTTTCACTTTAAGTCTTTTTTTCCTCTTTAGATTTGAACAGCAGCTATTTAGAAATGGTGGAGTACATATTTTTAACCTTGGGATTTCCCATGGTGAGCCTCACGCCCAGAGAGTTGAGCCATGTGGTCCAGATGGCAGCATACGCCAACGACTACTCTTCAAAGTTGGAACCGGACACACTTGTATTCAAGAAGAAACTTGAAGAGTTGGAGAACAAGTTTCAAGCACTGAAAAATCAGGAAGAATTTAATTTGACAAACTTTATCCTTAAGCACAGCCTAGCGTGAGAAGTATTTCTTTCTATTTAGTCATTCCATTCAATTTAAAAATAAAATCTTACAGCATTTCATCAAATTCTTCTTATTTTCATGCATTTCAAAATAATTTTAGTTTTTGGTGAATAATTAAAATATTGTTATGACAATTAATGAAATTTATTAGAGATAAATTATTTTAAACAGATAATTTATATATTATTATCGTTATATATTATTTTATACAGATTTCTAATTCATTGAATGAATTAGTTTAAACTGATTCATATGTAGTAAAAATGTTACTTTTTTAATTAAAATTAGTAAGTTGCATTTACATTTAAAAGTAGTTAAGTTGACAAAGATTCGGAAGATTATATGAAATTTTTTATTTTAAGTTTAAAATCTGTTAAATATCTCAACCGTACATAAGAAATAAAATTAATTTTTTAAATGCAATACATATGTAAACAATACCATCAAGATAATAGGCTTAAACTTTTATCTAAATAATTATTTTATAATACAATTAAATATTGTATTAATACGAAAACAATATTATTAAACAACTAAAAGTACAAAATAAAACAAAATATTTCGAATAGCATTCAAATAATGCTATTTAACAGACATCTCGAACACACAATAGTGTCATAAGCCCGCCATGGAGCCAAAAGAAAGTTCTAGTCGAGAGTGACCTTCGGTGGGACCCATCAAATGGCGTCACGAAGCTAGTTAATACTAGTAGAACACCGATTCTTCTCGCTGGCCCCACCTACCTAGGAGGGGGGATGAGAAGTGGATAAAAGAAAAGATCAGTGGAGGGATTTTCAGTTTACAGTTTTATCGCGCTCATATCCGGGGAAATAAGCGAACTTTCCGTCAGACTCGTTTGCGAAGTTTGGAATTATTTTCAATTAGGTGAGAAATCCAACATGATGATTACCAGATCACTTCCAAGACCATCAATTCATTTTTGAATTAAAAAATATTCTTAAATTAACATTCATTTCACATTTGATGCTTATCACAAAATGTGCCTGCATTGAAAATAAATGCTTATAATTGAAGATGAGGATTATTATTTTCAACGGTATTATAACATGGTGTGGGGCCTCAGTGGCCGAGTGGCTAGTGCTTGGTGCCACAAGTTTTGAGTTTGAGTCCCGAAGGTGCCATGGATGTTTGCAGTGGTTTGGAATCCACTTTAAACCGTAGGTCCCGGTCTAACATGATCGTAGAGCGTTACGGGGGTAGTGTTACTCCGCGTGCGTAACTTACCTTCAAGTACATCCACCTCCTGGGCACCTAAGTGAATATCGTCGGTGCAGCGCTTGCCTTAAGGTACCAAAGACCACTGTCTAAGTGTTTGCCAACTGCATTAGACATGAAAAAATAACTTGGTGCTATGATATATGGCCTAGTTAGAGGTCCTTGTAGTGTCCAAAAAAAGTGAAGCTATAAAATAAAAAATAAGCGAGAGTATAGGTTATTATTTAAAACAGAATAATCTCCTCCGCAATACGAGAAATTTTCATTTCCTAAACTTATATTTAAAATAAACACAGATTTTCACTTGATTTTACTTATATGTGTTTTAAAACTGGCATAAAATATGTGTAGCTAAATATAACGATTGGCTCATATCAAGTCACATGCTCTGTAGTTCATTTTGAATTGTTTGGCTTTCAAATATAAGAATATTATTGTTTCAATATCCTTAAAACAGTCTCTAACTGTTAGTTTATAAAAGTTAATTTAACCATCACTTAACAGACTTCTCTGTCTGAATTGGGTAGTGCATAATCTTGAAATATTTGAACAGTTTCTTCTTCATAAAATTCTAGAGTTATTAGATTTTGTTATGTTCCCTTCCACACCATTTCACAAAAGGACATACGGCATCTGTATATTGCAATACATGCGCCTTTGCAATCTGGATTCAAAATCATGGTGACTACAGTAGTTATTAATACACAACACCCTTTTACATTTGAAATGACTTTTCTCGCTCATACTTAATCTGTGAACTTGCAGAAACTTGAATCAAAAACATTTTTGACTAATTTTCATTCCTCTAAACTAATTTCTTCTTTGTCTTGGGATTTCATTTTATATCAGTGCATTATATGGTAAAAATTGTTTATTTAGATGTGTTCCATCCCTCCTTAAAGTTTTGTCCAGGAATTTTGAACCACAGTATACATTAGTACAACAATAAAGCAGAATTTTAAAAAAAATCATTCAATAATTACGAAAGTCTACTCGGTAATGCCATATCTATAGTTCATGCCATATCCACACGATCATACCATATTTGTTCCTTTTTATTCAGGTGCCCTGATTTTTTTTCGAGCTGCATCGCGATGGTGTTTCCTGTGAATTGCTGCTCCCTTTTCCAACCCGTTCTGACAAGCATGGGCCTGTGCTACACCATGGGGAACAATCGCGAAGTCATGCAGTTGAATAAGGATACACCCATTGAAAGACCTTTTATTGTGGACCTACTTTCACCACCTCATCCAGGTAAAGTCATCCATGAAATGAAACAAATCGAATATTCCCATATTTTTAATTCATTCTAAAGATTAGAATATACTATAAGGTTAGTTGCTGTGATGTTTTTATTATAAAATCTGCATGTAACAAATACCAATAATAGCTTTTAACCTAAAAATTTTGATTTTTGCTTCTAACCTGGTTGCTAGCGCTATGCCTTTGGTTCCACAAGCTCCAGATTCGAATCCTGGCTGTGGCATGGATGTGTGTTAGTGGTTCGAGTTGATCACGGATTCATGTTGTTCGGATTCACGTTGATCTGTAGGTCCTGGTCTAATTAGCCCAAAGTGCGTACAAAATGACCGTATAGCGACAAACCAAATCAAACAAAAATATTAAAATAAGAACCTACTTGGATCAAAAAATATTTGTAAGCAAACACCATAATGCATAATATAGAAAAAAAAAAAAAAAAAAATCTAGCAGTAAAAATAATCACCTCTGTATTTGGTTACTATAAAAATATAATTTTTATTACAATGATGTAATTAGATGCTGTAAATTCTTTGTTTACTCTTTTATTGTTTATTTATTATAATAAATATAGAAATGAAATCTATATATGATTTGTAATTTTTTCTTTTCCTCCCCCTTTTTGTGGTTTTGATCATTAAGTTAGAAATTACAAAAATAATTAATATTATATAGGGAAAAAATAGTAATTAAGTAATTGATGCGTGATATTACATTTTTTTTACTAAACATAAAAAATTAATTACCTTAATTTATGTGCGACCAGCGGTCGAATATTGGTGAATACATGTTGCCCGCAGTTACACAAGCTTTTTATAGTTTGCCATTTAACGATAAACGATAAAAAGCTTATAACGATAAACGATAAAAAGCTTATAACAATAACAATTAGCATTAAAAGCTTGTAACGATAACGATTTGGCATTTTTCCTTTCAGCCAAAGCAGTGGAGAAAGGATTCGACGTGTTCCTCACCGCCCCGGGAGATTTGACTTCGGTGTTCGAAGAGAGCGAGGCGCAGAACATCGTGCCCGGCTTCACCACCACCATCTCTGTGCGCCTCATGAAGGTAAGACACCAGGTTTGATGATTTCATCACCTTCTTGAAGGCATTGTTACGAATAACGAAATAAAGTTGTTTTTCGTAATTCAGTCGTATAACCGCTTTTAATGGTGTTGCTGTGGTATTGCAGCTGTAAAATTAAAACAGTTTTCCATTCTACGAAAACTTCCTATAATAAAAATTTTCCATATAACACATTCAGAAAAGTTGTGCTGACGAAAGTCATAATAAAGTTTGTAGTGTGCAAGCTGGGAACTAAATTGTAACTGGGTATGGTTGGATTGAGATACTTGATGCACAGGTTGGAGATCTGTGCGATCATGAAAGTACGCGCATAAACACCACACAGATATGATTAGAGACATACAATATTGAACACATTCAAAGACAGATAATTACAGATTTGTGGAAGGACAGCTAGTCACCAGCGGCGACGTTGTCACTGATAAACCAGCCTGGCTTAAGTTTTTATTAATATAATTAGCTTTTTATAAATATAAATTAATATGAAGAAGAAATCTTTAAAATCAGATAAGAAGGAAGAATGTTTCTAAAACGCATGCTCGTCTGTCATTTTAAGTGGTGTTTTTTTAACCTTCCGTTAGTTGCAATTTTTTAGATTGACGAATAATCATAATGTATTTCACAGATAAAAAAAAATTCCACTCTGTTAAGATTTTAGCACACAACTACTTAAATGTTTTTTTTTTTTTTCTTTTGTTAAATCTTGTGAAAGAGCTTTTCATAGATTGTTGTTGAAAATAACACGAATATCATTTTAATTTTAAAATAAAAAATTAATAAAAGTGGTTTGATGTAATGTTGCATGAAAATGACAAGCAATACAAAAGAGTTTTCTTTTTCAAAAGTGTTTTAATTATAAATTAGTAACAAAAGGAATAGAAGTGATAAAAACTACTTAATATAAGAAATACAATGCGCTACTGGTGAACATTAGGGCTGAGGTTCATTAGGGCAATATGCTATGGGTGGTTCAGCATATTGATTCGTTAGTCAGACTATCTGGTAGGAGTTTTCCGGATTTTCTCCCTTACGATACTCAAATAAGGGGTAATTCCCCTAAAAGCCCTTCTGGAAAACAATGCCCTCCTTCTTCAGCGACACGGAGCCAAGTCAGAGTTGTACCTATGGGTGCTCCATCCCAACAGAAGCTTCGCACTTTTACCCTATCCATGAGTAGACTACTCATGGAATGACCGTCCCGCACTGCAGAACACTGATGATTAGTCACAAGATAGAAATGCAATAGGTCAGCATTAATTAATAACAGATTCTTAAAACATCTTTTTTCCTAATATGTATAATATAAAGTGCACTTTTTAAAAATGTATGCATGCAAAACTGCTCGAGATAGTAATAAGTCAACCAAGAGAGTGGGTGTTGAGGAATACATAAAATGATTACTTGATCTTGACCAGGATTGTCTGAATTTAGTATAGCAGTATAGCAACTATATTTATTAAATATGGCAACACAATGCTAAATGAAAGGGGTTAAGACCTTTAAACTATTCTCTTAAAGAAAGCCGTGACCCGATTCTAGGTGGCACCCAGTGATAAAGTGTGCAAATTAACCTACAAATAGACAAAAGTGTTCTTTTTTTGCGGCGTACGTTGCAGTCACTTCTTTCAGGGAAGAAGAGATTAGGGTTGTAAGTGATCGTCTCAGCATGGACAGTGGAATTTCTTGATGAATTTTTCCCTATTGTTTTTCCCTATTTGATAGGTAGTTACGTCTAGAAGTCCTGCTGGAAAGCAATAAAATTTCTTCTAACAGTTAATAGCAACGCTTAAATAAATCTGTATTCGAATGCATGTTTCTGAAATGCCGCTGTCTTTGCAGGTGCAGCGCAGGGCTTTGCACACTGCGTGGCACGGTGCCTCCAACAACTGTCCAACAATGCCCGACGGAACCGGAAACAAACGTTATACACGAAAGATGTGCACCACCTTCATCTCTTCGATAAGTCACCGGCACCTCTGCAACTGCAGTTCGGTCCTGGAACCCGTTTCCAGTAAGTGGTCTGCACAGTATTGTTCCAATCTTCATACAGAAAAAATTTCAATTGGGAAAAAAAAATCACTTAAAATTGTTAAGAAAACTTTTATTCCATCTTGATATGTTGTTCTATCTCTATTACATACATTGACATTCAAAACTTCTGCAACCATGTATCTTTTTGGCGGATTACCGTAAAATTGTAGGAAAGGGAATGCTGCGATGAATGCAATCAATAACGCAGTGGTAAGAAGATTTATATGCGAATATCAGGTATAAAAACGCAGCAGGTCATTCAGAACGAGACTATAATAAAAACAAGTAATATAACAAAATTTATTTTTTTTAAAGTCAATTCCTACTTTTTTTTCACTCTATTGCAGAAAGTCCTTTATAAATAATTGTCATTCATTTTTTTAGGTTTATTTGGCGCCATCTATTGGTAAATATATGCAACTTAAATCTAAAAAAAAACAAAAAAACTATAATTAATTAATTCAATTTAATTACTGAATTAATATTTGAAAAAACTGTATTAACATCCAGTGTCATCCACTACGAGTTAAAAAAAATGTATTTAAGCTTGAGTGGATGATGGCCTGAATGGCCGAGTGGCTAGCGCTCTGGCGTTCGGTACCACAGGTATCGGGTTCGAATCCCGGCGGTACCATGGATGTTTGTAGTGGTTCGGAATCCACTTTAAACCGTAGGTCCCGGACCTAATAGAGTCGTATAGCGTTGCGGGGGCATTGTTACTCCGCGTCCGTGGCTTATCTTCAAGTGACACGCGCCCCCTGGGTAATGCAAAGTGAGTACGTCTGTGTAGCGCTTGCCTTAAGGCACCCAAGACCAAGCTGTCTAAGTGTTTGCCAGCTGCATTAGAACAAAAAAAAAAAGCAACTTGATGATTAAAAAGTATTTTATGAACGATTGAAAATTTGAACAAGATATATATAGGGAGAGTGTGAGCTAATAGAAGGAATTGAAAAAATATAGACCATGAAAAAAAAATCATTTGAAAATTGCTAAAACTTTTATTCCCTTTCAATATGTTATATCTCTATTGCATAGTGATATTTGATGCTGCAATATGCTATACATTTAGAAATAAATAATTTAATAATCAGTGTAAATAATGATTGCTACTCTGAAGTGGTAATATTCGTTGATTCCAGAGTAGCCATACAAGCTGTCTCCTTAAATCATCACACTGAAACCCCAATAATAAGTCAAATTAAGAAAGATAACAAACATTTAAGAACTAAAGCCCAGCAAATTGTATTCCAGTGGATACCATCACACGTGGGAAGTAAAGGTAACGAAGCAGCAGATTCACTTGGAAAGAAAGGAAATCATGGGAATATTGGAAAGAAACAAACTCCACCAGAATCTTTGAAAAAATATATTCATAGCGAAATTTTTAAGAAACTGAAAGATAACCTCATAACTAAATCTGAAGGCAAAAAGTGGCACAATATTCAAAACATCTTTAACAATAGACCACGTAAATAGGCGGTTACCAACTTTCGATTAAGAACAGGACATGATTGTCTTGCGGAACACCTTAACAGGATAGGTCTCCTCGCCTCGAACACTTGCACAATATGTAGACCAGGAACAATGAATTCAGAACACCTTTTGAAATGTCCAGGAAGGCTCAGCGCCAAGGAGAGCCTTCAATTATATTGGGAGGTCAGGAACATCATGGACTAAAATAAAGTGTCTACTCCCTTTATTTACTCTCTCTCCCCTTTGACTTTTTATGGTGTGTGAGACCGACATATAGTCGATTGCTGTCTTGCTGTATGCCTGATTTGTTCTGCTTGTCTCTTATTTGTGTGTGATCCTTATTCTAATGGATTGATTTCCAATAAAGCCATATGTTAGAACAACACTGATATTCAAAATTTAAGCAACAATATTCATTTTAGGCGGATTGCCATAAAATTATAGGAAAATGTATGTTGCGATGAATGCAATCAACAATGCAGTGGAAAGAAGATTTGTATGCGAATATCAGGTATAAAACGTAGCAGGTCATACAAAACGAGCCTATAATAAAAAGTTGGATAAAACCAGCTATTAAAGGCATTCTTAATAAATTGAAGGAATCCTTTATCCTTTCGGAAATCGTATGCTTCCGTATGCTTCGGAAATCACCAATTTGGATAGATTTACATACCTAAAGTACATCTGTAAGAAAGGTTGGTGGTGATCGGCCTAGAAAAAGGGATGACCAATATATAATTCTGGGCTTGATGGCAGAGTGATAGGGCTATGAGAACTCCGTGCCACAAGTTTCGGGTTCGAGTCCCGGCAGTATCATAGATGTTTGTAGTGGTTCGGAATCCACTTTAAATCATAGGTCCTGGTCTAGTATAACTGTAGAGTGTCGGCCATAGGGCTGACTATCCTACTCCTTAAAAAAAGAAACATCTTTTTCGGAATCTGCCAATTAGTAAACGGACTTGGCCCCTCAAGGGACTGTTGCACTATTGAAAAAGAAAAATATATAACCCTGCAGAAGAAAAAAGATTTATATGCCAGTTGGCAACATTTGTCAGCAGCATGCGCATGGATGGTAGGTGTTGCGCTCTACTGTGGCTAGAGGCATTTATAAAGCTGGCATATTTCCCCTCTTTCTGAACATTGCATCACATTGACAGTTGTCCATCGACTGTTGTAGGAAACTGGACGAAAATTTCATTAACAAAGATGTGTTCTCTTTATATATAAAAGCCTTTTTTTGTGTCACGAACGATTATAACATTATTAATATCACAAACAACATGGTGAGAGCAGGGACACGGTTTACTAATATGAGGGAAAGAAACTTTTACGATGTCGGGGCTTTCTCGTTATGATGAATGGGCCGACTGACTCATATGACTCCAAATTTTTGAATGCTACAGGATATTGCTATTGTGACACGAGTGATTTTCCCCAGCGTGCTTCTGTTTCGAGGTGCTAATGCGCACTTTTTTATTCAAAGCTTGGACTCGTGCTTTTGAAGAACTTTTACAAAGTGAACATATCGCTAGAATGAATTAGACAACGTGTTGCCCTGATTTAAATCCTATATAAGATATCTAGATTACATTGGAGAGGATCCGTTTTGCATGATTATATCCCCCATTGAGTAACCATCAGCTGAAACAGTTGCTTACCGAGGAGTTCAACAACTATCAGATAACCTGATGTGTGTTGAATGTGGAGTGATGGTGTTAAACAACCATTGTAGTTAAGGGAAGGCCATATCTCTGAATCCCTATTTGTTGTTCTTCTGGACAGACAAGTATTTGTACTAACGCCACTCTTTCCATAAAGCCTTTTCTTTGACATCATATTATATTCGTTCTATTCATTTTTACATGCTGCCTTTTTACATACGAAATACTGTCTCGGTATTCTGAATTTCATGATTTTTTGGAAAGCTACAACTGGAAAAAAACAACAACCGATTGTTGCTTAAGTTTTGAACACCAGTGCACATAACAATTGTAATGAACCCTTTCCCTATATACTTCGCATAGATTTGCTTGATGACGTGAAGTTTTGGAATGGAAAGCTGTTTCGCCAGCCTCTGGTATTCAAGCACTCCTCTATATAAATCGCTGATATATCGACAACTTAAATGAATTTAAACTTATGCACTTTGAAAGTACAACAGAATGCCTTTTTTGATTTTATGTCTTTAAAAGTATAATAAAACACAATTTTTGACTTATTGTTCCTGATTAGTTTTCCATAATTGTCAGAAACAAATAAAATGTTAAAATAGGGAAATTTAAAATTTTTGTATATTGTGGTAAATCAAAGAGAATTATTATGGTTAAGTTTTCAAATGTTTCTCTAGACTTACCCCTAAGTTGAAATATCGCTTTTAATTTCTAAAATCACTAATCAAACAATCAGGCTGTTCTTTTTCTGAAATGAGAATAATATATAAACATATATAATGTTTGAAATCTTGAAAATTAGCTGTTTGTGTAGAAAAAAATTAAAATATCTGATGATTATTAAAGTAATTAATTTTAAAAATTAATTATCATTACAGGAAAATTTTTGTTTTCTTAAATTGTTTGAAAATATTTTATTAATGTTGTAAATGTGTTTTTTAATTATTTTTGATTAAATAAAAATAACTGAACGATAATAAATTGCTGTATTATAACAACACTATGAAAATTTATGAGATAAAATTTTAAGAGAAAAATATAAAATTTGATTTGTTTTTAAACATGAATTATATATAAAAATTTTTTTTTGAAATATTCTAGTTTTTAATAGTTCTATAATTAGACATTAAAATAAATAAAACTATATGGATAATTTTTGCTTTTAGTTTAATTTCAGAAAATCCATTCAATTTTTTATTAGAAAAGGAGAAATATGTTCCTTAAGAAACACAATATTAATAAACATTTTTAGACAATATTTGATTAAAAGATGCTATTAGTTTATTTAATAAAATTTACATAGAACAGGATTCAAATATTTGTTTGCTGCTAATATCAAAATTATCATTATAATAACATTCTACATTTAAATTTACGAATTTAGATAGATAGAAAGATATGTTTAAACAGAAATTGCTATATGCGATATTAGTATTAATAAAAAATTATGAAAATTACTGCAATTCCTTACAGTAATAGTTTAACAGTTATAAAAATTAAGTAAATAAAAAAACCCACAAATCATTTTTTATATTATAGAACGTCAATTATTTAATAATTATTTATTATTTAACTATTTATTGAACATTTTAATATTCAGTTGATAAAGAATTCATAAAAGACATTAAAATATTTTAAAAAGATAATTATCAAACATTAAAGGACAATTTTATAAGAATATATAGGTACTAAAATGATATTTCTATACGAAAATATCTGTATTAAAATAATATTTTTATAAGAAAATATTTCTATAAGATAATTCTGTAAAAAAAATAATTCAAATTTAATTGTAACATTCAGGCAAAAGTTAATTTAACCTCTAAGCGGTTGTTTAATATCAGACTCTTTCGGTAACATTTCTCCTAGGGCATTTGAAAAAAAAAAATTGAGATTACTTTTCCATTATTTTAATCGATAGCTATTTTAATTTAAACTAATTTGAGTCTTTTGTACTTATTAGAAAATAATTCTTCCATTCCTTAATACACATTTTCTTTTTCCTTTGCAGATGAAACTGCTGAGAGAATTTGTGAACCTTTCGATATATATAACTGCATTTTCACCAAGAGCCTGGAGAACAACTGTAGGTATAAAATGAGTCTTGTTAAAAGTATAACAAACACAATAATATTAGTTTCTTTTACATGTGCTTTATCTTTCGTTTTATTTCGATTTGTTTTTTTGGAGGACTGATGGCCAAATGGTAGCGCTCTGGCTCTCGGTACCGCAGGTTTCGGGTTCGGTGCCATGGATGCTTGAGCTTTGCGGATGGATTAATGGATCCACAATGGATGCTTGTAGTGGTTCGGAATTCACTTTAAACCTAGGTTCCGGTTTAAAATTATCGTTGAGCAATTTGGGGGTAGTGTTATACGTGTCCGTAGCATATCTTCAAGCTACAATTGCTCCCTGGGTAGTGCTAAATAAGTAGCGTCGGTGCAGCCTTTGCTTATGGCATAAAAATTGTTTCTGTATTGCCAGCTGCATTAGAACAAAAACATCTCCATTTTTTTCTGGTGTAACTATAAAAAGCCTTCTAAATCCTAATAATTCCATAAGAATTTGAATCAAATATTAACCTTGAGTGGTTCCCAAAATATGATATTTAACCCATTAAAAGGTATTTCAAATATAATCGCGTGGCCTGATGAAAAATTGGCTAACGCTCTAACGATTGGTACCACAAGCTTAAGATTCAAATCCTGGTGGTTAGTTAGTGGTTCGGAAACTGCGTTAAACTGTAGGTCTCCGTCTAATTAGCCTAAAATTAGCAAAAAAAAAAAAAAACGTATCAAATCAAATATAATCGTAACTCGTTTTTGTATCGTTTTTGGAATACAACGTGTTAACTCGTGTGAAAAGTAATTATAAATTCTAGAATAAAACGAGTAAATGTGCCCTGAATTAAACGTGTAATTTTACGATACTTTGTTTTTTTCTAAGACAAATACGAGTTCATTGATGATATTGTATATAAGTCAATGGTCATTCTATTGCGCTTTCTTATTGTTTTATTGACATTTGACTCGATGTCCTTCATTGACTAAATGTCTGGCTAGGATATGCATGTTTTGTGTTGCTTATGACTATTTGAATTTACTTTCCGCTATTTATTTTTAAAATGAGATAAAGTAAAGATAATTTGGGTGGTAAGTGATATCTATTGTATGGTAATCTCTACAGGTCTGGAAGTGATGAATCACTTATCAGACCTACAGGATCAAAATAAGAGGATTATAGTTCTGATCCTAATGTGTAATTGGAATGGCTAATTTATATTGTTTATGACTGCATTTAATTTCCGCTATTTATTTGTAAAAGGAGATAAATTGAAGATAATTTGGGTGGTAATGTATCTATTGTATGAGAATCTCGAAAGCTATGATTTTTCTAATTTTTCTCATGAATTCTCATGAATTTTCATGAATTCTAATTTTTCTGATTCTAATGTGCAATAAGAATGGCTAAACTTATACTTCAATTTCTATAATAAAAATAAGTAAAACAAAGTAGTGACTTATTAACTATAATTTAAACAATGCATAAACAATTTAAAAAAGATTTTGTAACAAATATTTATTAAAAAAACTAATTCTTTAAGGGGTTAATTTCTGGAGTTTGATTTCCATTATTTAATATGTAGAAGACAACATGTACTGCAGTATTATTATTTGTATACATATAATATAATAATTGCTGTCATAACAGGAGGCAGACATTTTAAATCAAAATGGGTGTGCATATCAACAGTTATGATAATTGTCATTCGTTTAAATATACATTATTCCATTTATTGTTTCTCTGTTTTGTTTACAAGTGACTGATTTCTGGAAGTTGTGCCACGAACCGTGTACCGTCTATAAGTATTTTAAAAGAATTTCGTGCATGAGTCTGGGAGGTGCAAACATCAGGTGAGTATACATTTCATTTATAAAAAAATTATTGCATATTTGAACACACAATACAAAATAAGCTTTTAAAATAAGTTGCAAGGTGCAGTTCAAAAAGCTATTTGCCTGTTATTAGCATATGTACTGACCCCAAGAATTTCATAGTTCTACAACTTTTCCTTCTTAATGTTGCAATTTCAACATAAATTTGAATAATCTGAAATTGATTAATAACTGCTGTCATAATGATCTTTTATTTTAAGGAACTAAGTAGGCCATTTGAACAGCAGCACTGTTTTCTTATTAGTGTGTTCTAAGGATGGTTCAATTAATGGAAAAATCGAATAACTGATGTTAACTGAGTAATCTGAGGATTTTGCAAGTTCATCTTATTATCATGTGTGAACATGATGTTGTCCTGGTTAGGGGTCCGTGACGTTATTCAAAACAAGTAATATAAAATCATTTATTATATCATTTTTTAAGTATATCTGGCGCCATCTGTTGGTAGATATAAGCAACTTAAATCTAAAAGAAACTAAAATTAATTAGTTAAATTTAATTAATGAATTAATATTTGAAAAAACTGTATTGACATCAAGTGTCTTCCACTACAAGTTCTAAAAAAATGTATTTGAACTTGAGTGGATGCATAAAAAGTATTTCATTAACGATTGAAAATTTGAACAAGATATATATAGGGAGAGTGTGAGTTAATAGAAGGAATTGAAAAATAGGCTCAAGCAAATAAAACTCCATTGCAAATTTTGAAAAAAAATGGTATTTTGGGCCCCTTAAAATGGTACTTGGGCTTCATGAATAACATTAGTCTTCAGGAATTTTCTGGAGAATTTGGCTTTTGCTTGAAGTGTTTTGTAGTATGGGTTGGAGACACTTTTCATGTTTTGGTCCTTGGGATTTCCTTCTCCTTAAAGTTTCATATATATCCTTTTGGCATTTTCCCATGCCTATTGAGCTGTGTAGTGCTTTTTATTGTATTTGGAATATTTCATTTTTCATTTATGTCTAGAATTTTCAAACTTTGATATATTCTTTTGGCTATTGAATGTGATAACGTTTCTCGTAGAATTTGCAATACTTCATTCTTCATTTACGACTACATTTATTTTACTTTTGTATATTCTTTTAGAGATTCTTGAACAATTCATTCTTCGTAAAGTTCTTGATCGATTCAACATTGCTATATTCACGTGGCTATATGAATGTGGCCATTCTTGCAGTATTCCAATCAATTGCTTCATATATCTCGTGCATTATTAAACATTGGCATGTTCCTGAGTTTATTCAACCGTTCTCAGAATGTGCACACATGTTTAGTTGAAATTTACCGAACAGATTTCAGAATTTTCTTTTTTTCATATTGTTCTTAAAATATAAGATCTACGCGCAACAATAAATGAGTATAGAATTGGATCGTGGTCTTTCAGGTTTTATTAAAGCATTGTCCAGAACGATATTTTTAAAATTCACATTTCCTTTATTTATTATTATTATTTTTTGAATTGCTTGTTGCATATATTGTTGTATTATGATTCATGTAAATATTGGTTCCTTGTATATGTTTCTTTTGAGGGTGTATATTTTCAGTTTATCGACACAAATTGCTATTTTCAATTTTGAGTGCCAGACGTTAATTGCTTTGTGTTGCTTATTCATCATTAATGATAGGAAATTTTGTTTTTGTACTTATAAAATAGGGCAGTGTCATTGATACGCAGAATAATGATGATCTTGTGGTTTTGAGACATGTCGTTTATGAATGAGAAAATGAAGAGTAGATATTTTGCTGCCTTGAAGAGTGACAGATGATGTTCTTTTAGGTAAATGAACTCTGTACATTAAGTAAATTGTCTGTACTCCAGGCATGTTGATAAGTAATCCAGATACTTTGAGATTCAAGAGCTATATGAATTAATCCGTTTCATGCATGCCAACTGTATGTAAAAATTGAGGCACTCTGCTTGCACGCTGCTGCCGTCTGGTCTTCCTTTTTATCAAATCCATATGTAATAGAATAACTTATAATTACTAACAAGTGGTGATAGATACATTTAGTCAGAAGTCGTATTGATCTTCACATAATAATTTGTTATTGGTATGAGTCGTCTGATGTAAAAGATACTTTATTTTGCCAAGAATTCAGAATATTGAGATTGGTCTATTATTATCCTGATCTTTGGCAGTGTTCAGTACAGATACGATTAGTACGCTTACCATTATCTGATAGAGGAATTAATAATTTCGGTGATAGTGAAGATGATTTTAGTTATGAAGTGTTTATTATTTTGATATGCTATCTTTATTTGGTGATTTCTATGTTGGATATTTCTTTAGTAACTTTTGAAATTTCAGAAAGAAGTGCTGCTTTGATAATGTGTCTTTTTGGAATAATTATGGTTTTTTTTTCAATAATGTTTTCAGTTTCTTGGAAATGTATGTCATCGTTTAATAGTGCATGTTTCTGGATACTATCTGCTAAATTTCTGTCTTGTTAATGTCCATATTTACCTTATTTTATAAAGAATTAATAAGGTAATTAACTTTATTTTATCAACTTTATTTTAAAAATTGCAGTTTTTCGATAGTCCTTTCATAATTTTGGATTGGATGTATGTTTATTTTTCTGATCATATTAATTGTCATTAACACTTTTATAATAAAGGTGGACTAGTCACTTATAAAAAGAGCTTCCCCCCGAAAAAAAAAAGGCCCTCCCCTTAATAACAATGTTGGTACACAGAATCTTCAGAATGTGTTGGTGCACAAAAATGATGCCCTTAGCAATGTTATCAATAAATGTTGAATTTGATGCCAAATTATATCTTTTCATCTACTATCACTAAATATCAAATTTTTCGAACATTTAAATCTGGCTAAAAGTCACACTTTTTAACAAGGAAGAAGATTTTCTACACAAAATGGTACCAATTTATTGGTGATGGCAACACATCACATATTGATAGTTTTTTCATTATGCTATATTAATATCTGTTTTAATTTACAGCCGGGTACAGATTCTGTACGACGCAAATCAATATATGTATATGGAATACAGAATAGCTACTTTAAGCAGTTATTTCAGTAAGTAACAAAAGCTAAAAGCTAAGAAAAATATTTTTTTACATTCATTTCATATTTGAATTACAATGAAACTTTTTTAGTTTTAATTATGTTTTCACTAAGAAGTAAGGAAATATTTTTAAATTTCTTATCTAAAGTAAATTGTAGTAGTAAATATGTTTAGCGAATAAATAAATAAAAAAAAGATAAATATTTTTTAACAAATATGCTTCGGAATTCAATTTGTTTACAGAGATGTATTAGCCTTTTCAATTAGTATAATATTTTATCATATTGTCACAAAAGTGAATTTATTTTGAGGAAATTTTATTTTATTTGTAAAATTTACCATGGATTTTAGCCATCTTAATTCAAAGATTGCCAAGTGGCTTGATGTTAAAAAATCATGTAGAGTTTATTTTGTCGCACAAGTCGAAATTTCGTGAAATTTGCAAAAAATGTTTTCGAAAATTCGTGAAATTTGCAAAAAATTGAAAAAATTACAACAATTTTGTTCCCTCTTTTGGACAGAGTAACAATCTTTTTCTATTGAAAGGCACACATAATCGCATATTCTACTGAAATTGATCAAAACATACAATAAGCATGTACTACAAAGCGTTCCTTATTATGATTATGGTAATTGAACTGAACTTTGTTCTTTCATAATCTCCCCTCTTGTCAGTTAAACACCAGTTTAATGGTTACAGACGAATCGTTAATCTTTAGATGTGACAGTCAGAAAAATGTGGCCCAATGCAATTAAAAAAAAAATTAACATTTATTATTTAAATTTTTTTCATTTGTTTTCATTTCATTCTTTTCATTGCTCCGAAATAACCTTTATTATACCATTGTGTTTAAATCCATCTGACTTAGCCTGTTCATTTTCCAGTGATAGTCCGATTGGACTATATGGGTCGTGGACAAATTGAACATTTATTATTTTTATTTGATTCCATATGATTACTTTTTATTGAGATTAAACATAGTGAAGCTATAAAATAGCATTATCTACTGACTATTTTTCAAAGTTACTAACAACTTAGGTGATCAATTATTGATCCCTGGTGTCACAGCAATTTAGAATGAACTTCCCTAAAGGTGGCAATGGGGATGAGTACTGTAGCATTTTTTTCTGACGAGAAGAGTTTTGTCATTTCATTCTTAGGAGAGAGGAATGTATATTTGAAAAATATATAATAAACCCATCACTCAAATTTGACAGCAGACGAGCTTTATTGTGGGTAGATTATATGACATTACATTATATTACATGCAATTAGTGTTTCGTACTAATGAAACAACCTGTCACTCAAAGTTTATAGCAGATATTCGGTATCATATATGAGATTCAGGAAATTAGCGAATGTCTGTGCCACCTTCACACTTCACAGGTCGAAACAGTTACAGATTGAATATGAACCAATTGATATACCATTGTGAGTTGTTCCATTGTGAGGAGTGATAGACCACAAGCTGAGAAATGTCTACTTCAATGAGAAGTTAGTGAAGCTGACCCTCGTTTTGACGGATAGTCTTAAAAGGAGATTTTTGTTGAAGAAAAGAGAGAGAGAGAGAGAAAATTCTGCCACGAGTCGGTCAGAAGTATTGTTTTTTTCTCTGAAGTGACTGAATAGCCAGAGTTTCCGCTTGTTTCCAAAGTGAGCCTCTTGTGGTTTCGTGAATCACGCCGCTTGATAGTTAAGGTCTGCTGTAGACCAGGTGTTTAGATTCGTCGTAGATTCCAGAACTCTCAAAATCTCCAATTTGGGAGTGAACTATACTTGTGTATCTAATTGATATCCTTAATTTTCATTTTTTGTAAATATATATATATATATATATATAAAGTTTGTAAATAAAATTTAAAGTGTTGCTAAGAACCCGAAAATGACGCTTTTCTTGAAGCTGTTATAAGTCTAGTATAGGCCGAGACGTGACAGTATCTCCATCTATATTTCTTTAATGAGATGGAAAAAATTGTATCTGCAAATTAATCACGATCATTTAGTGTGCAAACAGGAAAATTATCGGTTCTTCAGGCTTCGATTCATGAGGAATTGTGCTCCTTTCGTGCCTATGTCATTCTGTGAATTGAGTTTTTATATAGCAGATATTATGATATTAATCGAGTTTCCTCTGTGCAAATATCACACTGTGAATTGCGTTCCTTTATTGCAGACGTCACGCTGCGAATTGTTATCGTTTGCTGAAATGCGTAGACAATCAGATAAAACTTATGTGTCAACTTATTTCTACATAGTCTGAAATTAACAGCACTAACGACCTTTAAAAGCATAAATTACAATTTATTCTAGCAAATAAAAGCATAAATAAGAATTTATTATGGCTATGAAAGTATAATTAACAAATTATGGCTATAAAAGTATAAATAACGATCTAGTTTTTATTTATTTTTTTTAATCTCTGTGACACGAGATTTGTACAGTTATATTATTTTCGTTTAAAAATATATTTTTTAACTAAATACTTTTATTAAGTCATTACGATTAAGTTTTCGATTCAGAAAGCACGCACTATCTGCCGATGAAAAAGAAATATATCGATATATTGATGAAAAAGAAAACTTTGCTCTAGTGACCATGAAAGTCATAAATTTTACTTTTTCTTTCTCCCATAAATTGAGGTATTTTGTCTATTATATATATAACTATTATGTCATTGAATCTTTCGTAGAATTCAAATTTTAGAAGATACAAAACTCACGCAAGAAAATTTAAATTCTATTTAGACATGCAGAACGCAAGTAAAAGGCAGAAGTATTGTGGCGTTTAGTAATGTCTTTTGTACTGTGGCGATACAGTCGGATTGGATTTTCGATTCGAAATAAAGCTCATACTCCATCAGATTCACGATAAAAACTTTTGTTTGGATTCTTTGTATCTGACTTAAAACGATATTGGCATTGTTCTCTTTTAAAGTGATTATATTTCAGTGAATTATTGTTTTGTAATATTGTCGGATCTGGGTTGAGACTTAAGACACAGGTTTGAGAACACACAGATTATTTACACGCGCACAAACACCACATACATATAATTAGACATAAACAGTATTTATAAACATAATAATAGCATATAATTAACATATAATAAATGTATAGTTAAAGATTCGTGGAAGGATTTCACTTCTAAGCCAAAAGTAAAGATATTTCCTCTCGGGGTGAGAGATTGTATTAGATGTCTCTGAGGTAACACCGGTTGCGCAGTAGGGTGAGAGTCTCGATGCCTACTGAACATTTCTCCTGAACGCCACAGGGGGCGCTTTTGCAGAGCCTAGGATCGAGCACAGTTACAGTTCATTTTACATGAACTGAATTTCCATACTACTCTTTTTTGCATAAACTATATTTGGTGAATAATTAATAGTTATACGATTGCTTTTGCTTATATTTTATGATTTTTTCATATGCATAAATTTTGTAAATTAATTTATCACATAATTATTTTTTTACATAAAAATTATAAGTATTTATGTTTAATACAAATTTTGAAGAATACAATAAAGTAGAATACTGGATTTTACTTTTGTTTTCTAGCAGATTTTACTTAATATACAGGTACTCACTAAATTTAACGTTTTTTGGCACAAATTTATTAAGAGCATTTAATAAGAATATATATGAGCAGTATCGGATAAAAACATCTAAATTATGTGGAATTAGAAATCTGTGATGAATAGAAATTGTATATCTTATAACAACAAAACTAATTAGAAATTTCAACAACTGTATTTAACAGATTTTAAGCAATTACTACTACTACTACACCACATCACTAGAGCTGAGTTGCCCCATGGGGAATGATGTGGGTGAAAAGTCTGATTGGGCTTTGTAACGCTATAATATATAAGACCGGGATCTACGGCTTAATGTGGATTTCAAACAACTACAAAAATCTATGGCACCGCTGGGACTCAAACCCGAAACCTGTGGCACCGATTGCCAGACACTGGGCTATTCAGGCCCCATTTAAACAACTGCAATTTACAGATAATATTTTCATGAAATACTTTTTATGCATAATTTTCTAATTATCATATGCAATAAATGAATGGGGTCTGATGTCCGAGTGACTAGCATTCTGGCGCTTGGTGCCACAGGTTTCGGGTTCGAGTCCCGACGGTGCTATGGATGTTTGTAGTGGTTCGTAATCCTCTTTAAACTGTAGGTCCCGGTCTAATATGATTCCAGAGCGTTGGGCGTAGGGCTGACAACTCCCCTCCACCCCGTAAAAAGAAAAACATCTCCTGTCTAGAAATCTGCCAGAATAGAGGGACGGCGTTGGCCCACCATGCGGCTGATGATGACGATGAATAAATTAATAATTTGTGTTTCTTTAGTTTTTAAAATCTTTAATAGAAAAATGGCTTAATTTTTATAATTAATTTTGTATATCTAAATTAAATTTTATTTGAACAGTTAAATGGGAATATTTTTACATATGCATTGTAACTGTATTCCAACAAAATTATTATCATCAATACCAAATAATGTTTATTAAAAAAGCTTATTTAACATGAATGATAGACAGAAAAAAAAAGAGCGAAAACAAATCCATAAATAAACAAATAAAAAGTGGACGTGCTATTTGTTAATGCATAATAAATCTATTAAATAATATTAAAACAAGAATAGTTTAAAAACTTATGTCTTGTATGTTGTTGTATTCACTGAAGAGTACAAGAAAACCAAATATCGGGGTGCTCTCGAATAATATTGGCCATGTTGATTGCCAGCTAGGAGTATAAATGATCTTCCGAGGGATATTCCAAATACTGGGGGTACAATGTAGGTATAGCATAACAGAATCCTTCTTCTGGTGTGCAACTAAGAGAGTTTGAATCTGATATACATCTGATTTAAAAATTAAACAAGAATGCCTCCTTTAAAAAACAATGCTAACCTCTTCTTTCCCAGACACTATTCATGGAGTGCTAATTCCAAGTACCGGGTAGGGTGGTACAATGCAGGTATATCATAATAAAATCCTTCTTCTGGTGTACAACTGAGAGAGTTTGAATCTGATATACATAACAAATAAAACAAACATGCATCCTTCCAAAAATAATGGCAACCTCTCTTTACCCAGACACTATTCATAGAGTGTTAATTCCAAATACCAGGGGTACAATATAGGTATAGCATAACAGAATAATTCTTCTGATATACTACGGTGAGAGTTTCAATCTGATATATATATTTAAAAATAAAATAAACTTATGTTTCTGAAAATTGCAACACCATGAAGGAATCGTCATAATTGAATGAAATTCAATGCACAGTTGAGTGGTAGTGGTACAAATAAATGATTAAATGTTCAAAGCAAACAAATAATAACAAGAGATCGGAATCAGTATTTTGTCTAGCCATCACGCGCCGCAATAAGTGCTGCTACACGACGTGGCATGGAGTCAACCAAATTTAAAATATCTGCCTGAGGAAGAGCATTCCATATTGTTTGTATGCTCACCCAAAGTTCGTCTGCAGAAGCAACAGGACGAGGATCACGAGCGAGACGCCGACCAACGAAATCCCACACATGTTCAATCGGCGACATATCCGGGGAATACGCAGGCCAAGGAAGAAGCTGTACCTGCCGCGTTGTAAAGAAGGATTGAACAGTCCTAGCGATATGAGGGCGGGCATTGTCCTGTTGAAATACAGCGCCTGGCAAGCTTTGAAGGAAGGGAACAGCTTGAGGCTGTAGAACTTCACTGATGTACCGGTTGCTGTTCAGATTGCCCACAATTCTTAGCAATTGAGATCGTCCATGATATGCTATGGTGTTCGTCCACTGTGGCGTTCGATAATGCACTCCGGAAGGTGGCGTTCACCGGCATAGCGTCTGACACGAATACGGCCATCATGGTACCACAAATTAAAGCGGGATTCGTCAGAAAACACGACATGCTGCCAATCAGCACGCCAGTCTCTATGCTGAGCGGTCCATTGTAGCCGCAGGCTGCGATGGTTTAGCGTGAGAGTGATCCTATATAAAGGAGTCCTTGCGCGGAGTCCACGCTGCAGCAAACGTCTACGAATTGATGAAGCACACAATGAAACTCCTGTAGCTATTGACCACTGTGCTGCCAATTGTCTAGAGGAAGCTGTACGGTTCGGCAGCGCCATGCGGACCAGGTGTCTATCATCGCGAGCTGATGTCACATTTCGGGGTCCACTCCCGGATTTCCGAGTTGTCCGACGCTCGTCCGTCCACTGCTTCCAAATACGCATCACTGTGCTGCTGTTACGCTGCACACGAGCGGCTACTGCACGATAAGACAATCCAGCTTCACGAAGGCCGATGATTCTCCCCCGTTCAAACTCTGTAAGTTGTTCAAATCTCGCTCTCTTCTGTCTAAGAGGCGTAAGTAACGATTGAGATAACGTTTACCACTAGCGGATAACCACCGATAACCATACACGCCTCGCTACAGCCCTCTATTTATTAGGATCCATCCGCCGTTCAGAGGGAGCTGCTCAGCATACGCATGCGCTACGGATTTGAAATTCTAATCATTTGCATATCATGCGCTAATTTGCATTTCCTGAAAATTTCAGCTCACTCGCGTAAGTCCTTCATGGTGTTGCAATTTTCACAAACATGAGTTTAAAAATGCATTCTTTCAAAAATAAAACATTCAATCTTTTAAAAACAAAACAAACATAAAATAAATAAAAAAAGAGATAAGTTGGGATATTTTTAGTTTCCCCATTTTATTTTATGTTATTGAACTGATATTACACAAAAAAAAAACAATTGCTAAACTTGTAGCATAGATAAATTAATTTGTGTATCTTTTTTCAGGTCAGATTGGTGGTGCAATGGGTTTGTATCTGGGAGCAAGCATCATAACGGTAGTGGAAATAAGCACTTTTTCGCTCTCATGGATTTGGTTTAGGTTCTGTGCCGTTAAAAGGAAGAATAAGTAGAATAGTTCTAGAAAGAACCTCTGCTTGTGGCAGATTTAAAGACAAAACCAAATTATTATTATCACAACTGTAAATGGTATTCTTTGATTCATAGAAATAAATGCTATTTCGTTTTAATTACCGTGATTTTGCTTTTACTTTGTTATAGCGTTGCAGCAACCTTTTTTGTATCTGACTCTTAGTAAAACACTCGTTGCTCATCATAAAATCCTTTACAATTCAATAATATATTTTAAATCAAAATTTTCTTAACTTCAATCAAGTCTTACTTCAAAATTTAAAATAAATAGAACTAGGTAGCATTATAAAATATAAATAGTGGGAATTGAGGTATTGTATCCAACATTTCATATATTTTGAAAACATATTTTTTAATTTTAAATATAAAAAAAAAGTGATAAACACATATATGCCCACAATCACTAGCGGAATATTTTTAAAGATTTTAAATATTTTTTCGGTAAATATTTACATAAGGCACACGTTGCAATGAGCGATATCTACCTAAATTTCAAGGCCAACCTATTGGCAAGAACTATTTTATAAGTTATTTAAGCATTTAAAATATAATTTGTATAGTTATATTTTCTTTTTCTAATTGATGCTTTTCTTCGTCGAATTGGGAAGCAGGATGGGTATCAAATTCAGCCATTTTTATGAAACACACACAAAAAAACAAAGGATGGTAATCAAATTCAATTTTATAAAGGACTAAAAATGTAGGTCAAACTGCAATTCATCTGAAACAATACTTTTGTAAATTCCCTTTGAAAAATTAGCACTTTTTATTTATCAGAAGTCTGTTTTCAGTCAATCGGCCAATTTATAAGCCGCTAGATGGCGCAGTTTCTACTTTCTACGCAGTTCTGTTAGATTCACAGAAAAATATCGTAAAGTGATATAATATAAATTCCTCTTTTTCTCTAATGCAGCTGGAAATACAGAGACAGTTATCTTTATGTCATAAGCATAAATATAACTGCCTCTGGGGTTGCATCGCTGTTACTCATTTAGGGCACGTGTAGCTACAAGATACCCAAGGGCACGTGTAGCTTGAAGATATGCTACGGACGCGATTAACACTACCTCCACAGTAACAATACGCTCTAAGATCATATAAGACCGGGACCTATGGTTTAAAGTGAATTACGAACCACTACAAACATTCATGGCGTCGCCGGGACTCGAACCCGAAACCTGTGGTACCAAGCGCCAGAGCGCTAGCCACTCTGCCATCAGGTCCGTTTTTTGAGTAAATTAATTCTGTAAATTTATGTTCAATAAATAGTTTTTATTAACGCGTTGACTGTTCAATATATTATAAATGATTTTTATAATATGAATTATTATTTTAATATTTATAAGAATGTACTAATTTATAGCAGGAGAGAAAAATCCATACAAATAATTGAATTACCGCCCCCCCCGAATCAAAAAATTAAACGGATAGTGGACCAAAAAGTATTAAAATACAATCAATATGTGAAACAAACATATAAAATTCATTAACAAAGGTATAGCATTCATTAAAAAAATTCTAACAAATTTACTGTCAGTCTGATTTAAAAAAAAACACAAAAATCAGAATAAAAATAGCATAGATGCATACATATATAAGTTATAGAGGAATGTTAGGCTTAATTTATCACATAGTTATAGATAGATTTTTTAATAAAATTTTTTTTATGATAGTATCGCATGATAAAGTATAATAAAATATTTGTGAGCTTTTCTAAAAAAATGTGCTAGGACCTATTTTGTTTTTGTTTCAACTTGAATAATAAAAATCTTATTCTTTTTAATTGGTAAATACTATCTTTTTTCGTTATATTGATATAAAAATAAGCATATAGAATGTATAATAGCATAAAACAAAAAAAAAAAAATTTCCTATAGCAAATGAAAACTTTGTAAACCAATCGAAAATTATTTGAAGACAAACAATGATTTCCATCAAACACGCACGTAGAAATTTGTGATTTGAATCTTTTCAGTGAATCGTATCGTTCGAATAAATTATTAAAAGATTCGTATCAAAAAATCTTTTCATGTATTTGTCCATTTGTAGAATTATTATAATTCGAACTCCTGGCCGTTTTTAAGTCATTTATTATAGATTTTTTTTCAGTAAATTGTTGGTAGAATTTTTTTTCATGAATGATTCGTACCATTATTCCGATGAACCGTTCATGTCATGTGCATTCGACTTTTTTCTACATGCACGTTTGTACAAAATTTCAAAACTGGAATATTGCTTAATTGATCCAATAAAAATACGTAATGCTTTTGTAGCACGCACAAAAGCACAAATTTTTTTTTGTAACTTTAAATATCATGTTAAAAAATAGTTTTTAGTATTAAATATTAAGCAATATTGAATTATGGAATTCAATTTTTGCACGCCAGTCCAATACATATGTATGTTAATTCAGTTGTTGAGATTTTAAAATGGTTACAATAATATACATTATTGAAGTAAATAAAGTGAAAAGACACAAAAGTTCTGTTAGCAAAAGGAATACAAGCTGTCTAAGGGAAAATATTATAAAATATCAAGGTAAAATACAATATTTTTAATAAGAAAATCTATCAACTTACCGGTAATATTGTAATATTATATTACAGTTGGTTAATTTTATTGTTATTATGTAAATTGTAGTTTGAATTTAATTGATATAACGAATATTCATGTAATACAACACTATTAAATGACTTAATTTTATAATATAGTAGAAAAAGTTAGTATTATAGAAAGATGCAAATTTTTTTAGGAAATGTTTCATTTTTTAAAATTAATGTTATTTTTATATTAGATATGAACTTCATAATAAGTCAGAACAGTTGTTTGTAGAATATTTAATAATTAAATTTTTTTGTCTGATATATTTCTGTTTTTCTGTACCTCAAAGTTAGCAATGATTATAGTTAGATGATTTCAAACGATATTTTTTTTTAACATGCTCATCTTGTTAAAAAAATTTGTCTCCGTAAATTGTTATGATTAATCCTATGTTATGTCTATGTCACAAGATGCAGTTAATATTTGGGGGATTGGAAAATTATGTCGCTTATTTAAATTAAATTCAAACAAATTATCAACAATTTGCCATCCAGTACGCAAATTTTCAATGCCAGATCGATAAAGTCAATTAGATTTTGAGCAAAACATCTGGAGATAGCATTTTGGGTATCATTGAAATTTTAAAATTTTTTTGTCACATAGAAAGTACTGTAGCGATCGGAATAAATGGAAATTCTATGTTGCAATTTCGGTAAAGGTGGACGAGGCAGTACCTCTCTCCCCCAATTCATTAATTTTTTCCAGGCTTCGTCTTGCATTATCGGGTTGCAGAATAACTCCTATTATGTTGACAATCGCTTCATACCTTTCAATTAAAGATGGATTTACTCGATCCATTTGTTCACAGTAAAGGACTACATTCGCAGTTTGTCCGGGTGTCCGCATTTCAAAATGAACGATTTCGCGACTATTCTACCAAACACACAAAAGCTTCCTTTTGGGATGTAAACCTGTTTTTTTCGTAGAGCGCTACTGTCTTTTGCGTTTTGGGTAATCACATAGGACCCATTTTTCACCTCCAGTGATCAAACGATCAAAAACATTTTTGTATTGTGCCATGGAAGCAATAAATTGCATGTGGTGAATCAGTTAGCTTTGTTTTCTTCTTTGTTTGGATGACCAAGGTTGATTAAGAATGTTTGACAGTTTCTCGATTGTCCAACACGGATTTCCTTCCACCTCCGCCCTTAACGCGCTGTAACATTTTTCACGCTGGAATAGTTCTGGCATTTCTTTCCCTGGTGAGAGAAATGTATATTCTTCGACAAGTACATAGCAACAACCCATCCCTCAAATTTGACAGGAGATAAGCAGTGTTGCAAGTAGTTATGTTACATGCAATGAGTGTTTTGTACTAATGAGAACAGCCTGTCACTCGATTCTGATAGCAGATATTCAGTGTCATGTTTAGAGAGACTCCTGAAATTAGAGATAGTCTGCGCGACATTCATGGAGAATGGACTACTCCATGAGTTGTTCCAATGTGATGGATGATAGACCAAGAGCTGAGAAAATGTCTACCCCAATGAAAAGTGATGAAAGCTCTTTGACGGAGTTTCTTAAAGGGAGGTTTTTGAAGAAGAAAGGAGAGAGTTCTGCGACGAGTCGACAAAGAGTGTTATTTTTCTCGGATGTGACTGAATAGGCCGGAGTTTAAAACCGATTTCCAAAGTGAGGCCGTTGTAGCTTCGTATATTATGCTGTGTGATAATTAAGGTCTGCAATAGACCAGTGTGTTTAATATTCGTCGCAGACTCGAAAGCTGTGAAAATCTCCGCCCTTGATGTGAAATGCACTTAACAATCAAATTTAAATCTTTATTTTTCATTTTTTTGTAAATAATAAACTGTATTAATCCAGAGTTTTGTATATGTAATAATGCTTGTAAACAAAAATTAAAGAGTTCCAAAGTTTCAGATCAGAAATTACTGGATCTGAACTTAGAAACCTCTGAACCTCTGGCCTTTATGAATATCTAATGCACTTGTATTGTATCTAATGCACCGGTTACGTTATTATCCTTGTGAAACTCAAAAAGCATACAATGCTGGATATGTACTTTTCTGATATTTGGCTGGCTATTTCACCAAAATCGCAAAAAGTGTTTTAAAATTTAATAATTTACAAATAAACTAGTCACTTAAGCCTTAAAATGCTTTTGGTACGATTTTGAAGTACACAATGAACTGATAAATGATAAGCAAATACTGATATCGAGCTATTAATCAAAATATTGATCGAGCTGATTAATGAAATGACATTACTTTCTTGTCGCTCTAATATATCTGGGTATTTTTAAATTTATTATTGGCGTATTAGATTTTGTGAAGGAATGTTTTATAGGATCTGTATATAAAAACTTGATTCAAACTACTCCTAAATTGACCAATAAGTAATCATATTAAAACATTTGTCGTTTCATTTTTTTAGCAAATAATAACGAATTGAAAAGAACAATTAGATTTTTAAAAAATAATTAGAATTTATTAAAGAATAATTAGAATTCTAAAAAATAATTAGTATTCACCAAAGAATAATTAGAATTCTAAAAAATAAATTAGTATTCATCGAAGAATAATTAGAATTCTAAAAATAATTAGAATTTATTAAAGAATAATTAGAACTTTTTAAAGAGCAATTAGAATTTTTTCTTGATTTTTTTTGTAAGTTACTAAAATTAATCTACTTTTCTTTGAGAAATTGTTTTTATTCATCCACCTGAAATACGAACGCATAACGCTTTATTTCACAAATGTTTGAACAGTTTATAAACAGTAAAAATATAAACAGTTTTTATGCGATATGCTTTCTTTCATTGATGGCTGTTTCTTAACTTCCTCTTGAATTTATTTTATGGCGGATTTACGTAATTCGAAAAGAATATTTTTGCTACATAACAAATATCATTATTAGTCAAACATTAAAAAAGTATTTTATCTCCAAGTATTTAAAATCTAATTCTAAAACTAAACATTAAGTTACATTACTATAATGCATTACAGTGGGCAGGTTTGGCAATCGAATTGTAAGTCAGACATAGGTTGGAGAACTCAAGGTTTTGTATACACGCGTAGAAATACCGCAAACGTACACAATTAAAGACATACAATATTTAACACATTTAAAGACAAATAATTATAGATTCGTGGAAGGATTCCAGTTCTAAGCCGAAAACACAAAACATGGCTACGAGTAGGATGCATGAAATATACTTCCTCTCCCGATGAGAGTCAGGTCAACTAATGAGCCGGGATGCGCTCTCTGAAGGAAAGACAATAATCTAAACATTTCTTAGGTAGCGTTGTACTACTCGGGAGAGAGTCTTGAGGTCAACTGATCAGTTCTCCTGAACGCCACAGGGGGCCCTCTCGCCAGTGTTTAGGAGGAATCACAGTTACAACATATAATTAATCTTAATTCTGTAGTAACTTTGAATAGAATTTACTTGATTTTGAATTAATCATTTAGAAAAGTAGTTAAGCCTAAAATTTATATTATTTGATAGAGATTTTTATAATTCAAAAAACTTACATTTATTTCATTTATATTTACTTATTTACAAGTTACTTGGTTCTGTAAATTAATGAATATTTATAAATCCTTAAAATTTAGAAGATATAATTCTCTTTTAACCATGATAAAAGAAATTCTATGTATAATTTTGTATCAACAGAATTTTTACATTGCGTGCTTTTATCACATTAAAGACTTTAATCTTTGTAAGAAAGCATTCATTTTGTTGATTTGTTTTAGCTTGGGAAAATAGATAGTTAAATTTAGGAATATAAACAGCGCAATTTTTTTCCCTTTTAATAAGATACCCAACTGTGTTATAAATATACATTTATTACTTTTCCGATATTATCTCCGGTATCAACTTTAAATGATTTGCATTAACGATTCTAAGATACTAGTTTGAGAAACGCAATAATTTTCATTTTGCTACTCATAAATTGCAAATAAGACGCTCAACAGAATTCTGCGCTGTTTATTTTTAAGAATGGCCTGAAATATATTACCATTATAATGCGCCAAAAACACGCAACTGTTTTTACCTTGGAAATTATGACTCTTAGTGTGAATAAACCTTTGTTGAGAGGTCTTCCTTTACATTGTCATTTTTTTAATGAATAATAAATATATTTTGAATAACGAAGTGCACACAAAAAATTGATTAAAAAAATAAAAAATACAACTGCTGATTTAACAACTTTTAGTAAAAAAATGACGTTGTTAAATCAGGAAAATATTTTTAACTTTTTAAAAAGAAAGTATTTTTACTTTCAACAATTAACCCAAGAGCTCACTTAATTGTATGACATAGTTATAATGGTAGGTACTATTTATGTATTGTACTGCTAGGTATTGTTTATGTTTATATATGTCAATACAAGTTAAGTTTCGATATTGCTTATGTTTATGTATGCTAATATGCCAGTATTGTTCATAAACAATCAATGCAATCGCTAGAATTAAGGTGATGGAATAGGCAATTATATTACATAATGAAGAAAATAGAAAAAACTCTGGAACAGACAGTATGGTAATTGACGCAGGATTTATAACAGTTTCCGCAGAGTCTTTTCGTTTATCAAAGCAGTTACTTTTCTATACACTTCACTTTCGTAGGCTATGTAGGGCTATGCAGGGCTATGTATCACCTTACCAATTAAAAAAGGGAAGTCTTGGTTTGTCGCTCTAAGGTAATTTTTTGCGCACTTCAGGCTAATTAGTTTGAAATCTACAATTTAACGAGAATTCCGAACCACTAACAAGCATCCCTGTTATTGCCAGGATTCGAACCTGAAGCTTGTGGCACCACTACTACGTAACACTACATCACTGTATCGCTGTGCTTAGAGCTGAGTTGCCCCTATACAGTTTGGGAATGAAGTGAGTGAGAAGTCTGATTGGGCTTTGTTACGCTCAAAAGTCCTATGAGACGGCACCTACTGCTTAAAGTGGATTCCGAACCACTAAAACATTCATGGCACTATCGGGACTAGAACCCGAAGCCAGTGGCACCGAGCGCCAGAGCGCTAGACACTCGGCCATTCAGGCCCCGAAACCAAGGCCAGAAAGCTAGCTAATTTGCCATTAGGCCGGAGAAAAGTGAATGTGGAACATCGCTGTGCCACCGGTATGCTATAAATAGTCAACCAATCAGGGTTAAGCGAAGAACTTTTAGAGGTAACTGTCTTACGTTTGTGTGTCGTATTGGAGAAATTCGAAAAATTCCCACAAGGTAGCTGGAATTTTGATGTGAGAGGCTTTGTGTACACATTCTTACAATCGCTACTGAGTTTTCTCGTTTCCAAAAAAGTGACTGCAACATTATCGACAGTGAATTCGAACCTCTGCCCTCCGACAGGCTAGCTGCTTACAATAAGACTTTGCCGTGAATATGGACAAAACAGTTACTGCAACAATATCTGTAGCCTAATTGAATTCTATTGGCTAGATAATGATAAGCAAGTGAGGGACGAGAAAATTATCTAAAATTATTAAATTATCTCTGTAATTCCTTTTATCATCATATGCATATATGTACGTGAATGCAAATTAAAGTTTTTGTAAAAAATAAATATAAATTCGAAAAGTTTGGAGGTTAGAGTCGTTGATCATGTTATAAGTTGCATTAAAGTACAAAAATCGATATATAGATTAATTATTTGTGTGAAACTTACGTTCATTCAATTGTCATGTCAAGCTTATATTCCTTTACCTTAATTCAATAATATTTTATTTTAATCTGAGCATAATTTAAAAAAAAGATAATTGACACGTGTCAATTATCCTTTTTCTAAAGCTTTTGTTACCATTTATCAAGCCACAAAAGAATAGTTATGTATTAGTATTTTAATTAAGTGCGCTATTGTGTGAGTTTTAGCAAGCTTCTGCTAGTCTTTTGGAAAGACGGTAGCGTATTGATAGAATAGAGATTTGCAGGTAAATATGGTTAAAATTTTTAAAAATTTACAAATATTTTCATAGTTTTGTGGAATAATATTGTTATAAGTTACATATAAATAAGTGTTTTTGTATTTATATAAAGTAATAATTTGTAACTGTAAAAAAAAAATGATGTACGAGAATTTTGATTATGAATATATTAAGTACAATTTAATAAAAAGATTAATAATATTTGTTTATTGTTGTTTAATTTAATAAATGTAAAAAAATAATTATTAAATAACTATATATATATAAATGGTCTCTCATCTTCATTAAGTTGTTAATAATGCTCAATAAATAAAAAAAAATCACTTATTGATTAAATAATAATTTTGTTCAATAAATGCAAATAATATAATGTCATTACAGAACGACTTCGCTATAACGCGGTCGTTCGCTAGTAACTTTTATAATAGCACTATAGGTTCAGCAAGGTTTCCTTATCCATGGAAACAGTAGCAAAAGGATCTGACAGCTTTTGCATTTTGGACATCCATTTGTTCCTCATATATCTATTGTATCAGGTTGTAATGTAAGTACAGTCGGTTTTTTAAGAAAAAAATATTTTGCATAGTAACATGAAAACCTATGAAAAATTAATGGATCTTTTATAACAGTGTAAAATTTAAAAGACAACGGCTTAGCAATATGCAACAGCCTCGAAAGCATTTAAATCCAAAGAAGATTAGTTTAGTTTATGGTTGGATATGCAAGTAATTACTTATTATTAGCTCATAGATGTCAATAAAAAATAATCTCTAAAGTTTACAGTTAAAGTGATTGGAAACATTTTTGTAAGGCGGAAATCGGAAGTTGATAAACAGGAAAGGGGTGATCCTGCAACCTAGTAAATCCAAACCTATAAGAAGACTAAGAGCCACTCTTGTATGTTGGTCAATTAAGATTTAACTACCTCATTTTCTCGACCTAGTTCCAACAGATTACCATCTTTTTTTAACCATACGGAATCCTACCGAATAACTTTTGCTGCTTTCAAAGAAAGATGCAGAAAAGGACCTAGATGGATTTTTCAAGGCTAAACCAAATGAGTTTAAAAAAAAGAGGCATCGAAAAACTGACTGTGAAGATGTCCCTGAAAAGAGTTGTCGCTGTGCTGATGATAAGAGTGAAAATTACAGTTTTACTTCAAACAGAAAAACAGAATTTCCTTTAAAACTTGATAAATGACGGAATAAAATTCTAAAGTCTGACTTCTACCTATGAGTTATCCATCACAACAGAAACTGACCTCTCTTCCCTCCATCTATGAGAACACACGGATTCATGGACGTCTAGATGTTGCTGTCGACCAAGTGGGATAAGAAACAACTGAATATTCTAAGAAAAGAAGTAGAAAGTAGAAAAAAAATACCCCATACCCAATTTTAATATTACTTCCACTTATTACTGGATTACTAATAAGTATACAAATGCCCCTTACAATTTGTAGAGCTCCCTGTATCTTTGCAACAAAGGAGTATAAAAATTCCTGTGGGTGCATCTACTGATTATTTGTAATTACTTTCAGAAAAAAATAATGTACTATTTATTTATTACATGAGCAATTCATTTTGTGTAGTTATGGATTAATAGCCAATAAGAAAAACTACACACTATGTACGTGAGAAAAAAATTGTTTTTGACGATTAATTTAAGTAGGGACTAATGTATAGTTAATAGTTTTTATTCCGAACGTATCTATATATGCCAGAAATAATCATTTCAATCCAAACGAATGCCACTTGGATGATTTATGAACGCAATTCCAATGATATATCTACAACATATTTCAATCAAGAGTCCAGTCCATTTCGAAGAAGTCTTCAACATAAAATAACTCTTAGATGGATGGCAAAAAAATTGAAGCCACCATTGATTATCCTGTCACCTGCTAAGAGATGACAAAAGTGCTGCTTTGCGAAAATTAGCTTTTCTCTTTCAGAAATGAGTTTTTTAAAAGGAAAATGGTAGTTGATATTGATTAACCACATGTGACGGGCCCATGTTGTTATTGGTAAAAATGTACATAAACACATCTCTGCCAGTACAGATCAAACAATTTTAATCATTAAGTGCTGTTACGAAATTTACTCACACGCAAGTTGATGCGCTTCTTTAAATTTTGAATAATTGCCTTCTTCAAAAAGGAAAAAAAAAAAATAATAATGATGAAGGATGTATTTTGTATATTGGAACAGTCTTACATAATGCGACGACTACATTTGAGAAAGAGGATGTGTGCAAACTACAGCTAAATCAATTTCCTTATTAAAAGATGTATGTAACCTGTTTTCATTTCCGTTTCTATGAGAAAATCTTATTGATTAGAAACCAGTTTTTGATTAGTATATAGAAAATAATTATCTCCAAAGAATTCTAATAATGATTAAGTTGTTGTTAATTAATTGTTAATAAGGAATTGCAAATTACAGCTAAATCAATTTCCGTATTAAAAGATGTATGTAGTCAATTTTCATTTCCTTTTCTATGAGGACATTGATTAGAAGCCATTTTTTGATTAGTATATAGCAAATAATTCTTTCCACCGATTTCTAATAATGAAATAATAATTAAATTCTTGTTAATTAATTGTTAATAACCAATTGAAAACTTCATCTAAATCAATTTTCTTGTTAAAAGATGTATGCAACCCGTTTTCATTTCCTTTACTGTGAGTATAGCTTATTGATTAGAAATCAATTTTTGATTAGTATATAACAAATAATTATCTCTAACTAATTCTAATAATGAAATAATAATTAAAATGTTGTTAATTAATTGTTAATAACCAATTGCAAACTACAGCTAAATCAATTTCCTTATTAAAAGATGTATGTAATCCGTTTCCAGTTAAACTAACGAATTATTTACTACTGAAAGTTCTATACAAAGTTTGGTGATAATAACTAAAATGCTTACTTTGGTAGCATAGTTGTAAATAATTTGTAGCAAACTCTTTACTTTAATGAAATTACTAATATTACATACTTTTATGATTCTCATTGTTTTAAAACTGATCATTAAATAAAGAAAAGCAAAATAAATAATAATTCCTTAAATAAGATAAGCAAATTCATGTTTTGCTGTAGCAGATTGTCCAACACTTCGTCATTAGAGCTGCTTATATTCTAAGTTGTACACTATTATATTGCTTACTTTTATGCAGCGTAATACTGCTTATATTTTGAAGCAAATATAGAGTTATTTTTTTTTCCATTCAATTAATTTAAATATCTTTGTCTCAAAATCTATGAAAGCAGAAATGTTGATGCCAATGAAGCAAATTTAAAATAATACATTGATTATAACTTATTATTATCCTTGTATTATCCGCTCTAAAAATAGATATTACATAATGTAAATGTATTATTTGCTTGTTTTATTTTATGCATCTAATACATATATAATGCATGAAAAACAGGAAAGTTTTTAATTTATTATATGAATAATAATAAATAATAATTCAGTTTTTTTTTATTTTAAGAAACCTTAACCATGAGTGCATCCAAAAGCTGTACATGGAACGCTAAATTCGGACACCCTAGTGACGTGGACTGGAACCAGGAGCCTGTTCATACACCCCAGAGAACTACTAAACCGTGCAGCTGCAGCTGGAACTGCGGCAACCCAAAGAAGAGAAGGCAGCTGGTAGAGAGATTCGCCCAGACATCCAGCGTTCACGGCACGCACTTCATCTGCTCCAAAAAGAACACTTCTCGTCTACTCAAGCTCATCTACAAGTAAGTATTTCATTAAAACTACACAGCAAATTAAGTTTATTCAATTCCTTCTATTATCTCACACTCTCCCTATATATATCTTGCTCAAATTTTCAATCGTTCATAAAATACATTTTTTTATTCATCCACTCCAGTTCAAATACATTTTTTGGAACTTGTACTGGATGACACTGGATGTTAATACAGTTTTTTCAAATATTAATTCAGTAATTTAATTTAATTAATTAATTTTAGTTTTTTTTAGATTTAAGTTGTTTGTATCTACCAATAGATGGCGCCAGATAAACTTACAAAAATGAATGAAAATTATTAATAAAGGACTTTCTGAAATAGAGTAAAAAAAAAGTAGAAATTGACTTAAATTTTTTTTTTTTTTTACATTACTTGTTTAGTATTTTTAAATAGAAGGAGCTCGGTTGGAAATCATGTAGGCGTCATCTACAACTGTCAAAAATTCCCTCCATATTGTTTAAAGGATTCAGTAGAAGTTATAAACTTGCTTGATTTAGAAGGTTAACACATGAGAATGGGCTTTTCCAAATTGCTATTGGCACCAAAACTGATGCATTGAAGGTGTGTTATTTAAATATGTTCAAATAGAATCTATTGAGTTTATAAACTCTAGACGCAGTATTTTGGTATAGCGTAGTGTAATAGTAGTAGGATGAATATTAAAGCGTTCTATAATCTTTTTAGAAAGTTGTATATGGTTATGATAATTTTAAAATGTCGAAATCACTGTTTAGGGTTCTCTTTCACATTTTCCCTTCGTCAGTCAACAAGGTCACGGATGTTAGTTCATAATTAAGATGCTATAAATTCCCTCACATCCTACCCAAAACTATAAAGGGGCATTCCACGTTGCTGTATTGTAGCGTAATATAGAAGCAGTAATATAAATGCTTAAATAATCTAGAAATACTTTTTTGAGAAATGTGAGGGCTGATGATAATTTTAAAGCCTTTCAATCATTGTTCCAAACGAAACAAGCAGCTAATCTGAAGGCTACTATTCTGGGAATGGGCACTATTAATGTTTTCATTGAAATGTGCTTCATTTCAGCTTAAGGAGAGAAGATGAACTGTGAAAGCTTCAGCTTTTGCCTTTTGTAAGTCATCTGAAACGTCACCCTTCTCTTTATGATGATTGTTCAACATTTCGATGACAAAACTTCACTCACATCATTCCCAGAACTTTGAAGAGGCGCTACATAGTGGTGTAGTGCAGTGTAATGTAATATAATAGTAGTTGCATAGATGCTGAAATAAACTAGAAATTCTTTTTCGAGAATAGTGTAGTATGAGTGTGTGTACATGAGTGTAGTGTACATGAGTGTAGTGTACATGAATGTAGTGTGAAAAGTGTAGTGTACATGAGTACAACTCATGTTTGTGAAAATTGCAACACCATGAAGGAATCGTCATAATTGAATGAAATTTAATACACTGTTGAGTGGTAGTAGTACAAATAAATGATTAAATGTTCAAAGCAAACAAACAATAACAAGAGATCGGAATCAGTATTTTGTGTAGCAAGTGATACTACAAGTGATAATACAATAAGTGCTGCTACACGACGTGGCATGGAGTCAAACAAATTTTGAATGTCTGCCCGAGGAAGAGCATTCCATATTGTTTGTATGCGCACCCAAAGTTCGTCTGCAGAAGCAACAGGGCGAGGATCACGAGCGAGACGCCAACCAACGAAATCCCACACATGTTCAATCGGCGACACATCCGGGGAATACGCAGGCCAAGGAAGAAGCTGTACCTGCCGCGTTGCAAAGAAGGATTGAACAGTCCTAGCGATATGAGGGCGGGCATTGTCCTGTTGAAATACAGCGCCTGGCAAGCTTTGAAGGAAGGGAACAGCTTGGCGCGGTGGAACTTCACTGATGTACCGGTTGCTGTTCAGATTGTCCACAATTCTTAGCAATTGAGATCGTCCATGATATGCTATGGCACCCCAGACCATAACTCTCGGTGTTCGTCCACTGTGGCGTTCGATAATGCACTCTGGAAGGTGGCGTTCACCGGCATAGCGTCTGACACGAATGCGACCATCATGGTACTACAAATGTAAGTGGGATTCGTCATAAAACACGACATGCGGCCAATCCGCACGCCAGTCTCTATGCTGAGCGGCCCATTGTAGCCGCAGGCGGCGATGGTTTAGCGTGCGAGGGATCCTGTATAAAGGATTCCTTGCGCGCAGTCCACTCTGCAGCAGACGTCTACGAATTGATGAAGCACACAATGAAACACCTGTAGCTATTGACCACTGTGCTGCCAATTGTCTAGAGGAAGCTGTACGGTCCGGCAGTGCCATGCGGACCAGGTGTCTATCATTTCGAGCTGACGTCACATATCAGGGTCCACTCCCGGATTTCCGAGCTGTCCGACGCTCGTCCGTTCACTGCTTCCAAAGGCGCATCACTATGCTGCTGTTACGCTGCACACGAGCGGCTACTGCACTATAAGACAATCCAGGTTCACGAAGGCCGATGATTGTCCCCATTCAAACTCTTTAAGTTTTTCAAATCTCGCTGTCTTTCGTCGAAGAGGCATAAGTAACGATTGAGCTACCGTTTACCACCAGCAGATAACCACTGATAACCATACACGCCTCGCTACAGCCGTCTATTTATTCGGATCCATCCACCGTTCAGAGGGTGCTGCTCAGCATACGCATGCGCTACGGATTTGAAATTCTAATCATTTGCATATCATGCGCTAATTTGCATTTCCTGAAAATTTCAGCACACTCGCGTAAGTCCTTCATGGTGTTGCAATTTTCACAAACATGAGTTTACATGATGATTTTAAATCCTCTAAATCCTTGTCCAGGGTACTCTTCAGCCTCTGCATCTTGGCAGTCATCAGCAATGTGGCCCTTCTTCTGCAAGAGGCGTTCGACCAGGAATCCACTTTCATCAACACTCTCAACAAGGACGTCGAACTGGGAAGAGAAGAAGACCCTGGTTATTTCCCGGACTATCCTCAAATTACATTGTGCAGAAAGCCTTTTTACAGAGCAGGTGTGCCGTTTTATATTCTTAAAAAATATCTGCTTTTGCTTTGGTTTGTTTTACAATAATTGTAATCTCATCATCATCATCATCATTAGTGGCGTAACAGGCTCATGGTGGGTCAAAGCGGTATGCCTGCTGGTAGATTTCTAAACAGGAGGTGTTTTCTTTTTACGGGTAGGGTTGTTAGCACTACGCTCAACTCTTCAGCCTAATCGAACAGGGACCTACGGTTTAAATTGGATACTGACCAATCCATGCATCGCCGGGACACGAACTCGAAACCTGTCACACCGAGCGTCATAGCGCTAGTCATTCGGCCCTCAGGCTCCATAATTGTAAACTACTCACATTTAATTATATTTCTGAATCGATATATTCTAGTTTTTAATTCCTTAAAGGGTAAGCCTTTTTCAAATACCATTTATTTCAGGACAATTTTTTTATTAAAATCAAGGATGCGCATTGGTCATTTTATTATCCATAAATTTTTATCTTGTTTTATTTATTTTTTATTTTAAAGTTAACTACTCAAGTTTCACATTAGAATCAGAATTACAATACTTTCATTCATCGTCAAAAATGAGATCACTTTACAAAATATCACTGCTGTTAACACTAAAAATGTCTTCTCTTTTACTTATGTTGGAAGAAATAATGGAAACGTAAATTGTCATTAGCATTAAATAACCCATCTATGGAAGATGGAAAAGCATTGAATGGCCAATGTTTCTAAAACAAGGAAGTCAAAAAATGTCACCTGTTTACTTCAAACATTAATTTTTACATGTTTATAGACGTGGCAATATATGGGTGGTCGTCCTTATTAGACAGTTATCATAAACATTCCGTCCCTTATACTTATTTATTTATTTCAGATTTCAACGACAGCTACCGGAACCTTGTGGAATATTCTTTCTTGGCTTTGGGTTACCCTTTCATTCCCTTCACCCCTGAAGAAGTGAGCATGATCGTAGAAATTTCCATGAAGCTCGACCACGAGAAGCTGAAATCTGAGGTGCTTAAATTCCACAATCACCTGGAAGACATGGAAAAAAGATTTCAACAACTGCAAAACTCCACTGTGGACTTTAATCTCCAACATTTTGTTATGAACAACAGCGTCAAGTAGGTAGATATTTTTGAGCCTGTCATCTTTCGTTAAAACATGCTGCCTGTTTAGGATACGCATTAATTTTTACACGTTTATGCAAATAATTTATCCTTTTTAATTTAAGTTTAGTTAAAAAGTTTAAGTTTAAACATTTATTTAAAGTTTAAACAATTCAAAGAAAACTTGGGAAGATTCTGCAGAACTCAGTTGATGAGTGCAAATTAAATGAATTTTAGCAATCATTTTAAATATTTAAATGATTTTATATTAATTTAGTACAAATAAAAAAAAAAAAATCCTTTATTTAGTTTATTTTAAATTAATTAATATTTAATTTAATTAATTTTATTTATTTTATTTTAAAAGCATATTTGCTAAATATTACTGATATATATATTTCACACATAAAAATGGTAATTATTAATTACCAATACTATTTCAAAATTATTAACAATGAATTGTTATTTTAATAATCAGTCTCCGGGCTACTCATGTGCATGTTTAAACATGACAAGGTATCTGACGAAGTTCTGACTGCAAAATAATGGATTGTTCTGATTATTTCGAGTAATAGACTTTTATTCTGAACAGATGCGAGGAGTTCTTCTTGTACTGCATCGCCCTGGTGTTCCCCCTCAACTGCTGCGACATCTTCCGGCCGGTGCTCACGAGCATGGGGCTGTGCTACGCCCTCATAGACAGCAAGGAAATCCTGCGGCTTCTTGAAAACGCCCCCGTCGACTTCTCTGTCATCATCGACCTCTTCTCACCCCCGCATCTGGGTAAGACCACTTGCTACGTATCATCTAGATATATCAGGTCGTAACAAAAGTTCTATTCGTTTTTTTAAATTGAAATAAAACTTAACAATATATATATATAGTCATTTGAGCATCAACTTAGCTATCAATTTTTGCAATGAATACAGCGTTTTGATGTCTTTTTATATAAATTTATTTGGCTTTGGCCTGGAAATCATTTGATTTGAAAAAAACTTAACATAGTTTCATTTAATGTCTTCTCTCGACAGTTTAAGTCTTTCAAAATGATTCCGGAGAATAAAATGGTAATCTGTTGGAACATGGTTGGACACTAGGCTGGATGAATTCTCATTTAATAGCTAAATTCTTGGAGACTTTTAGCTAATCTTGCTGGGAGAACTTGGCATTTTTATGCTAGAGGATAACACTTTTTCTTTCTTAAATTATGCTACATAAAGCCCCATCTGGTTGATTGTCCAATTATGATATCACTAGAATATTATCTCTCTTATATGCATCTTAAGGTTACCTATATCATTTTGCAATGTGCATCTTCTCAAGTCTATATTGCAGGTTTAGCATCTGAGTCGCGAATTCAGTTATGAAATGATAGTACTGCGAAAAGCATCTCGGAAACAGCTACCGACAATATACGTGTGATGGTTTAGGATGATAAAATATTTAAATAAATTTGGGGCATTCTTTTATTGAAGGAGTAGCACTCATGTGTACTTCATTTTTTTTTTTTTATTATTCCCAGAGAGGTCAACGGAAGAAGGATTCAATGTGTTCCTCAGTGACCCCAGCGAGACATCTCTGTTCTTCCAGCCGTCGGAAGGTCAGAAGATCGTGCCAGGACTTGTCACCACGGTCAATGCCCAGCTGGTCAAAGTAGGCGAACTCCACTCTAAATTGTCTTACAAGATAATGTATATAGATATATTATTTTTATAGCAGACCCAAGTTTAAAATTAAGTATCTCGGTTAATTTTACAGAAATAAAATGTTTTGATTCACGTTTGTTCAGTCGAGTGTAAATTTTAACTAAGTATAACTATAGGGTACGGGGGACCGTTTAAAAGTTAGATTTTTTACTTTTTTCAGCATTGAATTTTAAATACAAAAATTCCGTAACATGACTGCTTGCCTAGTTTAAAATAGGTTTGTAATTGGAAACATATATTTATGACCGAAAGGTAGCGGAAGTAAAGGCTAGGTACACACTTTAAGATGCTCCTTGTATATGTCTTGATGGAATGGTATATGATATAGATATGTATATGCATATGGTATATATATGTATATGTATATATATTCCATGTTCAGTTGCTATGATTTTCTGCTTCCGCATATGCGTATATATGCCACATATGTGTATTTCGTATCTTTAAACACTTTCACTCTTTTCGTTTTTTGAAGGGTCTGAATGTGAAACACTTCAGGGTTTTTATATTGATGTTATAATGGTTTTTTTATACATTTTAAGTGTAGTAAATATAGTGCACTGCTCTGGCTTTTGTTGTGCATCATAATCAACATTCCTTGCATATATATATATATACACTGAAGTGATAAAAGTCATGGGACACCTCTTAATATCGTGTCGGCCCTTCTTTCGCCCGGCGAAGTGCAGCAACTCGACGTGGCATGGACTCAACAAGTCGTTGGAAGTCTTCTGCAGGAATATTGAGCCATGCTGTCTCGATAGACGTCCATAATTGTGAAAGCGTTGATGGTGCAGTATTTTGGGCACGAACAGATCTCTCGATGATGTCCCATAAATGCTCGATGGGATTCATGTCGGGCGATCTAGGTGGCCAGATCATCCGTTGGAATTGTCCAGAATGTTCTTCAAACCAATCGCGAACAGTTGTGGCCCGGTGACATGGCGCATTGTCATCCATAAAAATCCCATCGTTGTTTGGGTACATGAAGTCCATGAATAGCTGCAAGTGATCTCCAAGTAGCTGAACATAAGCATTTCCAGTCAATTTTCGGTCCAGTCGCACCAGAGGACCAAGTCCATGCCATGAAAAAACAGCCCACACCATTACGGAGCCACCACCAGCTTGACCAGTGGCTTGCTGACAGTTTGGGTCCATGGCTTCGTGGGGTCTGCGCCACACTCGAACCCTACCATCAGCTCTTACCAACTGAAATCGTGACTCATCGGACCAGGCCACGGTTTTCCATTCATCTAGGGACCAACCGATATGCTCACGTGCCCACGAGAATCGCTGCAAGCGATGTCGTTCTGTCAGTAAAGGCACTCGAGTCGGTCTTCTGCTGGAATAGCCCAAGAAAGCCAAATTTCTCCGCACAGTTCTAACAGACAAGTCCCTTGTACGTCCCACATTGATTTCTGCGGTTATTTGACGCAGTATTGCTTGTCTGTTAGAATTTACGACTCTTTGCAGACGTCGCCGGTCTCGGTCGTTAAGTGCAGGCGGTCGACCACTGCGCTGCCCATGGTGGGATGTTATGCCTGAAATTTCATACTCTCGGCACACTCTTGACACAGTGGATCTGGGAATGTTGAATTCCCTAACGATTTCCGAAATGACATGACCCATGCGTCTAGCTCCAACTAACATTCCGCGTTCAAAGTCTGTTAATTCCCGTCGTGCGGTCATCATCACGTCAAAACCTCTTCACATGAATAACTTGAACAGAAATGAAAACTCTGCGAAAGCACTGCGTATTTATACCTGTTCTACGCGATGCTACTGCCATCTGAAAATTTGCATATTGCTATCCCATGACTTTTGTCACTTCAGTGTATATATATATATATAGATGAAATGTTCATAATTCCTGTTTAAACATTAAAATACAATCACAAAAAATATTTAATTACGGCATTCACACATACACAAACAATGGCACAATAAACAACTAACACATCAGTAGCATAGATATTGTTGTCGCTGATGTATCTTAGTTTAACTCCCCTTGTTTACCATTCCTCTTCTTTCCTATGTACCGGAGTTTTGTGCTTCAGCTGGAAACTGAAGAGCCATCAAATTAGGATAATTATGACATGAAGTTGTCAGCTGAATGATATGCCATCTAGTTGGAAAGAAAGTCTTGATTGCCCAGTGTTTCATCCCACCACCTTCACATAAACACACATACACACACATATATATATTTGCCAAAGATTATAAAAGTAAATTGCATCATATATTTTTTTTTCTATACATTAAAAGTTCTTATCGATAAATTCTGTTCCGTAACGCATCAATAAAATTTAATATGAAGATTTAATTTCTCAAACTTTGTAAAAGAAACTTCAGATTCCCGTGGTTTAAAAGAATGCGAAGCAAATTAAATGATTAACCTTTTGTTTGAATTCTTGACAGATCATTTTTATAACCATCTGCACGTGTTGTTTAGGATGATTGAAACAAATGAAAAGACCACCTTGAGTTAGTGGTTTTAAATTATTAAATTTCATGCAAGGAATTTTGCTTTTGAAATACGTTCTAACTTAAGGGTTGGTTAATTGCATATAGGGAACTTTTTTGATAATGTTATGAAGACTTAAATCTGTGACACATTTTAAAAACATCATTTGTTAAAACAACCTTTTTGTCTAGTTTAATGTTTGCTCGAAAATTTAAAACAAAAAAACCCTGTTTAGAATCCTGAAAATCATTTAACCTGATTATTAAACCTTATTCTATTGTACTAACTACTAAATAAATCCATTCATTGTGGCTGGATTTCATCAGCAACTAAAGTACCAATATTGTCTAACATACTTGACTTACTATCATCCAATACTGAACATAATTCCATGTTAATAAATGCTTAATATTATTTCATCATTATAAGTTAAAAATTGTCACTGGAAAATATTTAAGACAAATTCAATATTTTTTTGCTTTATTTATGAAATTTACGAATTTTGTTTTGGCCCTTTCATAATGTCATGGTGAAATTAAAACTGATGTTCTAGACGGAACGTAGCGCGTTACACACACCGTGGCACAGCCTGACAGTCAACTGTCCCAAGTGGCCTTTCAGTTCCGACCCCCTGAATTTGAAGCCCCACCGCTATTCGTACCGCACCTGCGACACCTACACCTACTTCATCAGCCTTCGAAAAGCCTGCAATTGCGAATCCGTCTTCTTCCCAGGTTGGTAAAAGGGTAACATAATAAATCTTTAAAGAGTTAACGTAGATAATAAACAATCAGGTTGAATAATGACAATTTGTTGTTTTCTGAGATTTACACTCTTGCTTCAGGAATTCCAACTTTGAGGTATTGTCGACCCAAAGACATCTACATCTGCTTCACGGCTGCTACTATAGCGAACAACTGTGAGTATACGTAGAGTTTGGTATCATTTATTTTTCTTTCAAGACTAAAGTAAAACAATTTTTGTATTGTTGGAGCATATCTAGGTTGAATTAATTAAAAAAATGCCATTGACAACTTTACCGTTTTGCATAATACAGGGTATCCAGTTAAAGAACAAGTGTTGCATTAGATTCAAATGAAAGGGAATGATAGTTGTATTAAAAGGGATATTTCACTGTTTAGAAAATTGCATGATAGGTATAGGTATTGTTGCATAGTTATAGGTATTGTAGTATTGCATGGTAGGTATAGGAATAGGTATAGTTATCTAAACCTAAGAAATACTAACTCGAAATTTCTTTTGTTTTTCAACAACTAACTGTGAATATTTCTTTCTGAATTCCCATTTTTTAAGTTATAAAAGAAATAAAAATTTAACTAACTTACGAATTAAACATAACGTACGATACATTTTTTAATGTTTGGTGGAAACATATATAAAAAACTGACAAAATATTACTTTAAAATGAACCCATCAACTGAGAGAAAGAAGCGAAATTTCTTTGAGATATTCTTGATAATTTATCTGGGAATCTCCACATCACTTACCTTAATATTAAAACTAAATGTAATAAACTCTACCCTCTGATTAATATGAACCTTTACAATGAAACTTGTATAGTTTCATGTAGGATACGAATCCATACTGCAGTCTATCTGCAGTGATTATCTATACTGCAATTCTGAGATCTATTCTTACTTTTACGTCTGAATTTATATTGCAAAAAGGTTATAAGTTTTCTAATGCAGAACAAATTCTAATATTATGACCAATATTGTAAGTTCAATAATATATAGAAAAAGGAAACTTCATTAATTAAACTTCCAACCGATTAATTGATCTCCTATTTTAACTAGTATTTAGAATAATTTTCAACAACACTAATAATCCTGTTACCTTTTCCATCAAGCATATCATGCCATTCCGATTTGCCCAGAACCATTTCAAAATAGCCCCAGCTTTCCAACTTTACAGAAAAAGAACTTATTTAAGACATCTACATTTCTCCTGTTTTAATGTTACTCCAATCTTCCAGTTATTAATTTTGCTGGATACAAAGCTTCATCAATACAAATCTTATTCCCGTTTGTGTGTGTGTTTCTATTTTACACTTTAATCTTAAAAAAATTCTTGGTGATGAGCCAAAGTAGCCTGGTATATTTCGAGGCATGATATGTTTTCTTTGTAAGGTTGCCAGCTCTACGCCCAACAGTCATATTAGATCGGGAACTACGGTTTAAAGTGGATTCCGAATCTCTACAAACAATCATTTTATAGCAGGATTCGAATGCGAAACCTGTGCCACCGAGAGTCGGAGCTCTAGTCATTCGGTCATCAGGGCCCCTTATAAGCAAATAAATAACTTATAAAATGTAAAATAGTCAAGGAATCAAAAATTGATAGCATTTAAGAAGTACAATAAAGCAACAATTATACCAGTTGATTAGAATTGACAGGGGCATGATAGCCCTGTGACTAGCCCTAGATTTCGAGTTCGTGTTCTGACGATGGCATGCATGTTTATAGTGGTTCGGAATTCACCTTAAACCGTAGGTCAAGCTCTAATAGAGATTTCGGCTTAAGGTTGACAACCTTCTCCTGTATAAAGAAAGAATCTCCTGTTTCGGAGTCTGCCAGTAGGCAGATGGCCAACATGGACTGTAGTGCCGAGAAGTTAGGTTAGGATTGACTACTGAAGCGTGAAACAAGAAATTGATAATTATTTAAATTTGTATAAAATTCAATGTAAATAAATACAAATTTAATTTTATTTATTTATTTTTTTTGACACTTTATTTGAATAAAGATATTAAATGGGAGAACAATTTCATGTATATAATTGTTCTCTATGCTAATTTATTTAATGAAACCTTTCTTATTTTAGTTACTGATCTTGTGAATATATGCCGGCAGCCATGTATTGTATATAGATATAAGAGTGAAGCCTCATACATTGGATTGGGCGGAGAAAATCTCAGGTAAAACAACTACTATAAAAACTATAAATAGTTCCACTTTAAATTTCTTACAAGCTTATTATTGTACATAGTATTTGGATTACAATTACTGCGTGATAGTAAAACAATAATAGATTTAATAATAGAGTCATGAATGATATAAACGCATACGAGCGAATGAACAGTTTAGAACTATTGAAGTTACCATGTTGTTTGTTATTCCATTTGGTAGACATTAACATTTAGACCAAGTTCATGAATCTGTATGTTCTTATGGAAGAAGGGAAGGAGGGAGTTGCAGCTTCTGTTGTGATGGAGAACCCTTAGGTAGAAGTCTTACTTGGCTCCGTGACGCTGAAGAAGGAGGACAGTGCTCTCCGGGAGGACTTCAGGAGGGACTACCCAGCATTTGCATATCGTATGGGAGAAAACCCGGTAAACCTCTACCAGGCAGTTCGACTCACGAGGCAAGATGCTGAACATCACAAACGAAATCGAGTCTCCTCATCTTTTAAAGCAATATCCACAACAAAGCCGTCAGAGAATCGAACCTCAGCCCTTATACTCACCAGCGGTTCACTGAGCCACTAGTTAACATTATAAAAGAAATTGAAAAAAATTAAAAAAAAAATTTATATATAAGGAAAATATAAGGATTGATGCATTAATACATGCAGTAAAAATATAAGGAATGATGTATTAATGCATGTAGTAAAAATATAAGGAATGATATATTAATGCGTATAGTAAAAATATAAGGAATGATGCATTAATACATGCAATAAAAATATAAGCAAGGATGCCTTTCAATAACTCATGACATACGAATGCAACTCTTTCGCTATTTTCTCTATAAGGCAATTGTGAGTTAATAGGACATGCTTTTTAAACGTCTTCTCCTATTTAATTAATAAAAAATAGACGAATACAAAAAATCAATTGTTGCACATTGAGAATTTTCATTTATACTTTAAAAAATTCACACATTTAATAACATTTGGAATTTTTATTTTGTGGAAAGCAGTTTTGTATGATTAAATAAATTTCCTACATGTTTTTTATACTGAAATTTAAATATCTCGTGCCAAACTCGTCTTTATGATAAATAGCCCACGAACAGATGATTAAGGGAAGATAGTTATTGTCTTCCGAAATGGCATAAGGGGGTGGAAAAAACTCTCCTAAAATTCCTCTGCGTCTAAATGAGCGTCGAATCTTCTCTTTCGTAGAAAAAATGCTTGAAACGAATACATTAAAATAAACGTTTCTTTTATAAGTTATTCACAAGCTGATTTTTGCCAGTATTTATAGTAAAATTCATTGGTGTAAAATTCATTTATTTAAACATAGCATTTTATTTCACATGAGTTTATATAACTGAAAGCAACTTACACTGAATTTTTTTTAAAAATAGCAGCACAAATATAAATTCAATTATAAAATATATTTCAGATTCGGGGAAAAAAAAAAAAAATTGCAAAACGCTTTTCATTTAACCAATTTATGCTTCTGCCTTCCATAAGTCCGTCCGTTAAGGACGGAAGGAATAACGGAAGGAACGACAGAAGGATAGATGGATTGAAGGAAGGAGGGAAGGACGGAAAGACGGACGGAAGGAAGGAAGGAACGACGAACGGAAGTAAGGACGGAACGACGGAAGGAAAGAAGGAACGACGGTAGGAAAGAAGAAAGGAAAAACTTCCATCCTTCTTTCCCTCCGTCCGTCCTTCCTTCCTTCCTTCCGTCCGTCACAAATATGGATTCACTTATGAAAAATATTTCAGATTCGACGAAAAAAATTTACGAAAAGCTTTTCATTTAACCAATTTATGCCCCAAAATATTAAGTAAAAACACTTTTTAAAATATGTTAGTCATTATGAATGAAACATTTCAAAAGAACTCTTAAACAAATATGAATGAAGATTAGGATTACTCTCACTCCCTTCCTTACTTCTAGTAATAATATCTATATATATTATTGATATTACTGTGCACAAATATTTTAAATAATGTAATGATTTTTTTGTTATGCATTGTATTTAAACTTTCAAATGTTATTCATATATTTCACATAAAAATATAAAATTAAAAAATTAGATTATTATAGTGTGCAATTAAACGTAACTATGTATAATAAAATTGTAACTACTACTGTGTCCAAAAAGTAACACCAATTTTTTTTTTTCAAAAACTCTTTATTTATTTATCCAAATTTATTTCATCGCCTTCAAAGTAATACCCTCCGGACACAATGCCACCTTTTTTTTTTCCAATCCTCAATGCATGCTAAAAGGTCATCGGCAGGGATGGCCTTCAAAGCGCGCGTCGATTTATGTTGAATCTCTTCAATCGACTCAAAACGATGTCCCCGGAGTGGTTATTTTGAATTTAGGGAATAGCCAGAAGTTACACGGTAGGAATACGGTGTTTGTGGAATGATATGGGTTTCCTTTTTGACGAAAATTTCACGAAGAATCCATGCAGTGTGAGCTGGCGCATTCAGTGTTCTCGGTACCCATCGAGATTTGACGCGTTTGAGGCCCAAAATGGAATTGACCGATCCTTTTGAAATTCCAACACTATCAGAAAGGTCTCTAATTGTAAATCGACGGTTTTCAAGCGCCAAATCTTTAATTTTTTGGACGTGAGCTTCGTCGGTTGAGGTTGGTGGTCGACCAGAGGTTCTTCGTCTTCAACGCATTCCGTGCCTTCGTTGAGCTCTTTATACCACTTCTAAACATTTCTTTCCGATGTAGGAATGTTCACCAAATGCCTTCTGCAACATTCTATACGTTTCCGCAACCAAAAGTGAATGCAAGTTCTTTGCTCAATCAATTCAGACATTTCAAACATCGCCGGAATCAGTTTCAGCGTCTCACAAAGTGAAGTGTAACTCAAACACTGATGAATATTTTGACGTCAAATTTCACACAAATGTCAAGGACAGTGCCAGCAAACTAAAAAAAGAAAAGAAAAAAAAATTTAAATTCCATAAGCCCCTGAATTTTAAATTGAAAATGGATCTTACGTTTTGAACACAGTAGTATGTAATTAAATGTAGATTACATAGTGACATTTTTATTATAAAATATCCTTCTTCTTCCCAGCCGCTTGGAAATCATGTACAATTCAAAGCAGTTTGTGAACCACGAGTACAGGACAGTCACTTTGTCAAGTCTTTTCAGTAAGTTGTTATTATATTCCCAGAACTCTTTATATTTGACGAAATATTACTTTAAATATACACTCAAGAGCCAAAACGATATGACCACCCCTACATTTTGCAATGAACTCGCCCGGATGACGTGGAAGGCACGTGATCAGGTGGAAGTGGTATTAATCCATGCCAAGGCGGGTTGAAGCTGTGTTGCGCGCCAAAGGTGGGTCAACTCGTTATTGACAGGTGGTCATAATGTTTTGGCTCTTGAGTGTACGTGCACAAGATTAAAAAAGTGCAAGCACAAGTTTTTGCCACACATCCTCTCGGAAGAGAGTTTCGGGGCCAACTGATGATTTCTTCTGTACGACGGAAGGGGGCGCTCTTGTTGTGCGTAGGAGGAAATATGGTTACAAAATAATAAATAATTTGGTTTATATATCCATTTTGTGATATATAAACACAATGAGTTCATATGAGAGACATAACTATACTCTCAACATTACTGTGCTGAGTTTAAAAAAATATCATACAAGATGTGATGGATTCAATTCTTTGAAATACATTGCTTCTTATAACGGGCTGAATTTGTAAAAGAAGAATTTTAGACAATATTTAAATATAAATTTAATAATTAACTGTAAGGTGGGCCTGAATGGCCGAGTGGCTAGCGTTCGGTACCACAGATTTCGGGTTCGAGTCCCGACGGTGCCCTGATTGTTTGTAGTGGTTCGGAATCCACTTTAAAAAGTAGGTCCCGGTCTAATAGGATCGTAGAGCGTTGTGGGGGCATTGTTACTCCGCGTCTGTGGCTTATCTTCAAGTCACACGCGCCCCCTGGGTAATGCAAAGTGAGTAACGTTTGTGCAGAGCTTACCTTAAGGCATCTCAGACCAAGTGTCTAAGTGTTTGCCATCTGCATTAGAAGAAAAAATAATAATAATAATTAACTATAAGGTATATTTAAATGCAAAATTCATTGTATTTAATGGAACAGTATCATATTAGTCCGGAATCTTTATGGTTATGTTTATTATATTTTATTTATTTAAAATAATTTAGAAAAAAAAAATAGAAAAGATTAAACGATTATTCATTCTTATACGAAATTAAACAGTTTATATTCAGTCAGTTGAAGCATATTGTCAGAAAACTGCATTGTTCAAAATGCTATAGTCATTTTAATGAGTTAAAACTTAGTAATGCTAGGACCAATTAATTAGGACAAAGATAATGCAATATCATATTACATTCTTGTCTTCTAAACTCATATGTTTTATTCATATGTTTCATTCTCGTTCATTCATGTCATATGTTTTATTCTCTAGGTCAAATCGGAGGCTCCCTCGGCCTTTACCTAGGAGCAAGTATAATTACCGTAGTGGAAATCGTGACCTTTGTCGCTTCGTGGCTATGGTATAGGATATACCCTTTAAGAAATATAAAAGTTCATCAGAATAGTACTCCTTCACAAAGAAATATGAAAGACTACAACTTATATAGTGATAATAAAGATTACTTCTAATCTGTTAATATGCCCTTCCAGCTAAATTTTTTGCAAAATATCAAATTGTATGAATAACCATATCAAGCCACCATTGTTAAACCATTACTAAAGTCCCCTGTTACGCTTTGTGCACTTCATGAAACTGTTTTTGTCATGATGGTATCAATAATAAAAATATTAAATAATAAAAATTCTGAATAAAATATTGTGTTTTATCAATTTATATTTCTGTAACTAGGTAATAATGTAATTGCGTCAATATAGTTATATTGACAAATTTTCGCTTTTAAAACTTCATGTTCGTGTAGTTTTAAACTGCATATTAGAAGAAATTAGTTATATATGACTTATATGTCATATCCATAAAAAAATTTCCAACAATTTCAGTAATTTTGATTTATTGAAACTGAACAGTTGGAAGATTAAAATATTTATGGGTTAATTTGTTGTTGTCGTATCCCTCATGGAAGGAGGGAAGAGGGTAGCAGCTTCTGTTTTGATGGAGCACCCGTAGGTAGAAGTCTGACTTCCACTAGGTGTCGCTGAAGAAGGAGGGCAGTGCCTTCTAGGAGGACTTTTAAGTGAAACTACCCTGCATTTGCGTATCGTAGAAGAAAACTCGGAAAACTCCCACCAGGTAGTCCAACTCACGAGGCAAGATGCTGAATATCCCAAACGCCATCGAGCCTCCTGGTTTTTTGAAACAGTGGTGAACAGTGGCTGCAAAGGTGAGACTCTTTGTCAACATCTCTAAAATATGTTCTAGATTTTTAAAGCAATGACTATTAATGTAATCAAACAGTTTTTCACAAATTAACTTGGGGAAACGTGAGACGCAGTGATTAATCTTCCCTGGACATTTTATAATTTTGTGCTATGTGAGTAGGATTACCAAATAGTGTTTTAGTTGAGATTTAATTTAGATGTATATTTCTACAAACTGATAACCCTTTTTCACAAACTCCTGTTGAAAGCTTACAAAAATAAATGTTTGAGCAAATGTTTTTCATTTTTTGCCAAATTTGAGGTCCTAACTTTTATATACTTTTACTTAAATTCATATATTTAGACCTGAATGGGGATCTTGAAGATATTTATTGATTACTCTGAAATTTTACATGTGTGTTCCGTATATATCCTTCAATGTTTCAAGCTAGCATGGAGAAAAAAATCTCAGACTTAAAGAGCAAATGAAATGGAAACATTTACATCCTTTTAGGTTAATTTCACATATTTACATTCGAAAGTTGGACCGGAAGGTACATTCATGCCCATAAATTAAGGATAATTCAGAATCACACAGAAATTGAACACTAAAGTAAAAATTTCACCTGTAGAATTAAAACACACATCTTGAAGAAGAATATGCAAATTACAGGAAACCAGCAGATGGCGCGGATAGTACGTCACAATGACGAGAGTGTCAGAGAGGGGTATATAAGGAATGGTGGCAAAGCTGTAAAATTGTTCACAAGCGCTTTAAAAGCCTTTCAGTGCAACAACCGCATAGTTATGGCACAAAGGAAGCATTTGGATGATTTTTTACGTGGTAGAATTATCTGACGGCTGGAATGTGGACGTACCCAGCTGGAAGTATCCGAGGAACTTGGAATAGCCCAGAGTGTCATCTCCAGGCTTTGGCAACGATTCCAAGATGATGGTAATGTGAGTAGATGTTACAGCACAGGTCGCCCCCGAGTTACAACGCCGAATGAGGACCGGTATTTAGCAGTTACTGTCAAAAGAAACAGACGGAGCACAGCGTCAGACCTGTCTCGTCAGCTCTCTTCAGCTACCGGTACGACAGTTTCAAGGCAGACCGTGTACAGACGCTTAGGGCACATTGGTCTATATGCTCGTAGGATTGTCAGATGTGTTCCACTTACCGCAACTCACTGTCGCCTGCGATTAACCTGGAGTAGAGAGCATGCATTGTGGACAACGCAACAGTGGTCTTGTGTGGTGTTTTCCGACGAGTCCAGGTTTAGTTTGCAGTGTGATTCTCGCCGGACTTTCATATGGAGAGCGACAGGTACCCGTTACCACCAAGAGAACACCATTGAATGATACCGTTACGGTGGTGCAGGATGGCTCGTTTGGGGCGGAATTATTCTTGGTTCCAGAACTGGCCTGCATGTTCAGAGTGTAACGAAGACAGGCCACATCTATCGGGATGTCATTCTGGAACAACATGTACGTTTGTTTCGGGGCGCCATGGGTGCTGAATTTTTGTTTATGGATGACAACGCCCGTCCTCACCATGCAAACATTGTAAACGAATGCCTTCAATTGGAGGATATCACCCGTATGGATTGGCCAGCATACTCACCGGACTTGAATCCAATAGAGCATGTGTGGGATATGCTTGGCCGACGAATTGCAGCCCGTCAACTCCCTCCCATCTGTCAACCGGAACTTCAGAGGGCATTGCTTGATGAGTGGTGTAATATTCCCCAAGATCAGATTGATAATTTGATACTCCGCATGCCTAGGCGTTGTAAGGCCTGTATTGCATCGTCCGGGAGACATATTCCATATTAACCATCATACTAACCATGTTATACTGTTTTTTGTAAATAGGTTCTTTTTTGAAATTTGCTCCAGGGAGTAAAAATCGCAATTTTTATTAATTATGTCAAACATCTAGCATCTTTTTTGCTCTTTACCTTTTGTTTAATAAATAGACTTTACAAATAAGTCAAATTTGTTTTGCTTCTGTCTCTTTTTTTGCCTGAACTTCATTATCCTTAATTTATGGACATGAGTGTATTTACTTATTAATGTAAATCTTTTTACATAGGTTCTGATACTATTCCACAACGTTCAGTGAAAGTCGGTAAAAAAATAAAGATCCGCTTAAATACATAACGTTGAAAGAATTGTATTAGAAAACTGAAGTGTTTTAAACCATCATAATATCCAAAACCAGAAGTCCCGTGATTCATGCCCTTATTCCCAGTTTTTTCAATCATATTCGTTTCTTCTTCCATTTTCCATGAATTCGCTAAAAGAATTCGGAACCTAGCCCATCATAATCTAGACCAGCGGATATGCTAAAAAAGGTAAAATGCTACAGTATCTATTCCGCCACCTTTTTTAATACAATAGAACCTCTTCAAGTCGAACTTCGATAAGTCGAAACCTCCACAACTGGAACAATGTTTTTTGTTCCCTTCCCTACAAGCCCCAAAACCTCCCTTATTCGAAATTTCAACCCTCTATAAGTCGAAATAATTAGTCAATCCCCACAAACCATTTTGGTCGTTTCGGAATTATTTTGATTTTTTATTGTAGTACATAGTATAATTTTTAAGTTGCAAATAAACATGCTTATTACCTGTGTAAGTGGAATTTTTATTTATTTTACCTCTCTAACTCAAAAACCTCTACAAGTCGAATATTTCCTTAAAAAATCCGCGTAAATTGTAAACTCTATAACTCGAATTATTTGGCGTCTCCTTTGGAGTTCGGCTTACAGAGGTTCCACTGTATATGTAAGCGAGTCGCAAGGACAATGTCATACACCAGAAGAGAAATTCACAAAAAAGAATTGAAGCTCTTTACCAAATTGATAAAAAAATATTAAAATATCTTTCGATTTCGCAATAATTTTACATTAGAATAAGTTCAAAGTTTCTAATAAAGTTTGAAAATAAATTTACTAAAATATAAATTAGTTTGAATCAAGTTCAATTAGTTCTTTTTGCTCATTTGAAAATTGGAAGAGGCAATGGAATGATTTCAACCATCTTAAAAAATTACGAATCCAGTACTTTAGACCTAACGTATAGTAAAATAAATATCTTCACATATTGAAAATATTTTTAAGAGAAATGTGAAGTAACTTGCTTAAGAAATAATGTTTCAATCAGGTTTAAATTTGTAGACTTTCTTGTGTAGGGTTTGGATATCTAATAAAAACCAATACATTTATAAAACTTCATTCCAAATCTAGATATCATATCAATTAATTATTAATGTGATTAGCATTCAACAAATTTATACAAGAGCAAAGATTTATGATATTTGGAAAAATTTTAGTACTATTTTATGCAATAATAACAATAATAATAATAATAATACTAACAATAGTAACATCGATTTAGTACGAGATAAATTTGCAACTGATTAGGATCAAGTCATAATGCTGAAAATAATTTCAGTAAACAGAGGTCCTAAATGCGAGAAATTGATATTAAGAGGATAAAAATCCTTGGGTTTAAAGGAAAAATATATCGAAGACCTGCAGGCAAGTTTCGAATTCTCGTGTTTACGTAGAAGATGAGTAAGGTAAAATGCGTGGCAAGAAGTAGCCCCAATGGGTTCAAAGAGAATCATTCAACTTTCCAAATATTAATTTATAGAGGACATTGATATCCGGTGATAATCGAACGAACCTCATGTGTTTGTGCAAATATTAAAACAGAAACACCATCACACTGGGTAACCGCCATCAAAGGGTAGAAAAGTAATCCTTCAAAATGATTCGCAAATAACTGAATACCTCTTTGGACTTATTATCAATTAGCCTCTAAGTTTTTAATTTTCATATTATCAGTATCACTATTTACATACCTTATCGATCATATTTTCTCATTTATCAAATATGTCTTTCCTATCCATAGGCGGGACTTATATTCCATGTACATTTATCATGAAAAATTCACCTACTGTTCACGATAAATGTTTATCACGAGTATTTGTTTAGTATAACAATATATGTCGTCATTGCCTTCCATAAGTAATTTTAGTAAATGCATTTTAAAGTATTGATGTTCATCTTTATTACCTTACGAATTTAATAATTAACGATTTAACGATTTATAAGTATAACGATATGTATAGACAGTGCCTCCATAAGTAATTTTAGCAAACGCATTTTGAAGTATTGATGTTCTTTTTATTACCTTAGGAATTCAATTATTTTGATTATTGAGTCATTTAATTAAGTAGTTAAAATTACTGTTGTCTAAGACTAAATAAGAACACTTTAATGTAAAATTGTAATGTGAAATTATTTTGCAACAATTTTTGGTGCAAGAATATCAAGATATAATTTTTTCTTGTAATTGACATTGAAAATTTTTCAAAGAAGTTTCAATCTTTTATCATATTAGTTGTTTGCATAGAAACTTCACATAGGTACTAGTGGTAGGTACTAGTACATCAATAGTGGTTTTGTTTCATTAAGAACTTCAGTAAATGATTATGAATCACTATGATATGATGATGATAAGTGATGCTTTATAAAAAGAATTATTTTCTTTTATTAATAAAATTATGTCGTTTCTAAGAAAAATTAGCTAAATTTTTATTAAAAATTTTAACACACGTGATTGGAAATGCCTTAATTTTTGAAGCTTTCGATTTTTCTGAAAAACGTTGACAAACTCAACTCTATTTTGAGCAGCATTTATCGTTGGAAAAAAAAGTCAAAGTTGCTCACTTTTAATTGCATGCATTGTAAGTTTCCTGTAATAAGTAATTTCCTGCATGTCTTTTTATGTTATTCATTCATGTGATTGTCTTAAACTTAAAAATTATTTTGGTGAGAGCTTGCGATAATTGAGTGTAAATCTCACTAAAAATTATTTTTTATCTAAGAGACATATATTTCACTTAATAGACAAAATCAATAAAATGGGTAAGGAATTATATTGGAAAACAATCAAATAGGATATAATGAAAAAGATTTTTGTGCATTGTAGTGTGAATTCTTGTAAGGTTATCAAAGAATCCTATTAAAGAAACCTAAGGTTATCAAAAATGAAAAAGAAGTAAAAGTTGTCCACATTTATAGTAATCGTGTAAAATAATTTTATAGTAATCGTGTAATAAGTAATTTCCTGTAACATTTTTTTAATGTAAATCATTCAGGCGATTGTCTTAAACTTTAAAATTATTTTGTTGAAAGCTTGCGATAATTGAGTATAAATCTTACTATAAATTATTTTTTTTATCTAAGAGACATATATTACACTTAATGGACAAAATCAATAAAATCTGAAAGGAATTATATTGGCAAACAATCAAATATGATATAATGAAGAAGATTTTTGTGCATTGCAGTGAGAATTCTTGTAAGGTTGTCATATAGTCTGTCTGATGAGATTAAGTTATTTTTGCTCTTTTAATAGTATCTAAACATAAATTAATTATTACAATATTTGTTGTTGTGTTCAAAGTTGTCCACTTTTATTGCAAGCATTGTAAGTTTCCTGTAATAAGTAATTTCCTGTAATAAAATTGAGTTGAATGAGGTTTAAAATTGTATGCTAAACTCTATTTGTAGAAAATTGTTTATAATTCAAATATAAGATATGATTTAAAAAATTTCAAATTCTGACCACTTTGTGGTTTTTTTTTTTTATAGATTTTTTGGAAATATAGAAATAAAATAGAAAGCTAATTCTTGAAATTAAATTAAGGAAATAACATTTTTATGTGCTTATGAAATTCAAGTACTGAAATTCATGAAAATTTACCTGTCCCCATAATAAAAAAATATTTTTATAAATAAAATAACTTGTTTAATACTATAATGAGTATATCTGATAAAAATAAATGGAAAATACTTATAGAATTTTTTATTTTCATTTGCAATTTCTGAATAAGTAACAGTATTATAATTTTGATTATTCTTTTTATTCTAGTTGTTTTTTCAGGACATTATTACAACTTCATTGGGGATTTTTAAATCCACTTTTTCTGAAGAACATCTTCAAAATCCTCAATGACTTTATCCTTCATACTGCTCGAAATGAGCATTACCATCAGAATCTGTGACTTTCTTAAAGCCGAGAGGTTTTCCAAGCATTATTTTTGACTCGGCATCCACTGTTGCCACATAAATGATTGCCATAAGGCATATGGCAACTGCAATCATCTACAACAAAAAGTTAAGATGTAAAATAGGCAATCAATAATAATAATAAACTAAATTATAGTTTAAAAAAACTAAAAAACACGCTTTTAGAGTTAATCAGACTAAAAAGTAAAAAATAATTGTTAAGATAAGAAAAAATGACTGACGTGAAAATGAATGTCACTGTTCTAAAAGCGTGGGGTGTTTTGTATGACATTTTTAAACTAACTCTGAATTTCGGAATGAAACTAGTGAAAAATTATAACGATTGATATCGAGCACCCCACGCTTTTAGAACAGTGACATTCATTTTCTCGTCAGCCATTTTATTCTTATGTTAACAATTATTTTCTACTTTTTAGTTTGATTCACTCTAAAAGCGTGTTTTTTAACTATAATATTTAAATGAGGTCCCGGTACGAAGGACTGGAACTATAGTTCTTACAATAATTTAATTGTGAGTAAATCAAAGTCTAAATGCGAATAGGTAGAGCCAGTCGGGATTCGAAGATGGAATCTCCTGATCCGTGGTCAGGCGCGTTATCCGTTGTGCCACAGTCCCACACACGTTTGAATGTCTTAGGTACTTTCATTCTACATGGGTTAAATTGTTCTTCATAAGTTAAAATAAAAATCACTCATCCTGGCGATTCTAATCATGATGATAATAAACTTATCAAAATATTTTAGTGTCGTCGATCCTTGATAAGTCTACGACGTTTAAATTGCATCTGATCGCTTAAAGTAGGGCAAAATCGAACTGAAAGAGTCACTTACAAACAAACATACAGGTGAAATTAATAAAAGCGTATTAAAAGTATTAAATTTTCTACGTAATTCATAGAAATCTTTCTTGAGATCAGCATTCATTGTAAATTATCTTAAATTCTTAAATCATTTTTCTCCAGTTTCGATAAATACTGGTTATTAAAAATAAATAAAATATAATGAATTCTAAAAACTTTTGCAGATAAAGAACATATTAACTCATTCAGACAAAGAATTATATGTGGTTTACTACCAGAATGCTCAGTTTTAATTTTAGTTTAATTCACTAAATGCTGTTTGCATGAAAAATATTTTATAAATATTATATATGTATATATATATATATATATATAATATATATATATTCATTCAATTACTACTATTAGTTCACACTCTTCCTATATATATATAGAGAGAGAGTGTGAAAGTAAGTGTAATATTGTTCAAATTTGTTAGTGTAATATTGTTCAAATTGTGTGAGTGTAATATTGTTCAAATTGTGTGAGTGTAATATTGTTCACTCACTCAAATTTTCAATCGTTCATAAAATACTTTTTATTCCTCCACTCAAGTTTAAATATTCATTTTTTTCAGCTTGTAGTGGATGACTGTAGATGTTAATACAGTTTTCTCAAATATTAATTAATTCATTAAATTTAATTAATTAATCTTAGTTTTTTTTAGATTTAAATTGCATGTATCTAATAGTAGATGGCGGCAGATGTAAGTGGAAAATTTCAACTTTATTTTAAAGGACTTTTCTGCAATATAGTGAAAAAAAAAAAGTAGGAATTGACTTTAAAATTTTTTTTTATATTACTTGTTTATTATTTATTGTATAAACAAAATAATTATTATAATAATAATATTATTTATAATATATTTATAAATAATAAATATATATATATATATATTATAATATATATATTTATTTTTTTATATTAAGTATTGTATAATATTTTATAAGTATTACATATATTATATTATATTTGTATATATTACATAAAACTGATACAGATCTAAAAGTACTCTAGAAATATGTTATAATTTTGAGTGTTTAACATTATATAAAAATATATAATTTGGAATATTATGTCATATTTTATTTTTTCGAATGTTGCAATCTATGCTAATGTTAGTCACATTTATATATTTATTCTCTCGAATTTATATATTTATGTTCCCCTAATTACCCTAACTATACAATATGTCATAAATATATTGAATAGTTATAAAAATTTGTAATATAATAATTTTTTATTTTTATTTATATATCGAAAGTCGATTTATAGATTCTTATTTATGTACCTTATTTAAACTATAAGACGAAGATTATATTTATTTTAGCTCGGTTTCATTAATTATTTAACGGAAATTATTATGTATTTTATGTGATGAAAAAGTAAAATGTAATAAATACATTTTACGATGAAAAATTCTATGATTAGTATAAATATAAATTTAACAAGAAATCAAACGAAAAACAGCAGAGACTTTATTTATGTGTCGAAAAATGAATGGAAAAGATATATATATATATATATATATATTTTATTTTCAATTATAAATTCTGATTAAGAAACGGTACTAAAATTTTGATTATTTTTTTAGGTGCTAATTATTTTTAAAGAAATTTTTATAAATATTTGTTGATGATTTTAAAAAAATAATCCATTTTTTTTAACAACATTTTCTAAATAATCAAGGACCTTATCTTTCAAACTACTTGCATTTAATATGACAATCATCATATACAGAATAATTATATTATTTTCAATATATACCAAATTTTTTGTTTATTTTAGGTAGATTTCATTAATTGTTTAACGAAAATTACTACATATTTTATGTAATGAAAAAGTAAAATATAGTAAATATATTTTACATTGAAAAATTCTATAATTAGTATAAATATAAATTTAACAAGAAATCATGAGAAAAAAAAAGCAAAGGCTTTATTTATAATGAATGGAAAGTGTTTATATAATTTTTTTGTTTTCATTTATAAATTATGAGCGAGAAATGGTATTGAAATTTTTATTATTTTAGGTGCAAATTATTTTCGAACAAAATTTTATAAATATTGTTGCTTATTTTCAAAAATAATCCATTTTTTTCTGAGGAACATTTTCAAAATGTTCAATGACTTTATCCTTCATAGTGCTTGTATTTAATGTGATCATAAGAATACACTCATCTGCACAGAAACTACAATGTTCATCAAATTTTATATTAATTTTAGTTTGAATTTATTAATACTTTAATGGAAACAATTTTATTTTTTTTATAATGGAAAAAGTAAATATTATAAATATATCATATCACACTAAAAACATTTTATAATTGGAATAAATAAAAATTTTAACAAGTTCTTAAAATTCTGAAATCTATTCGGCAAAATTCAACTTATCATGTGTGAACACTCGAAAACTGATAAATAAACTCAGGAATATGCCAATGTTTAATAATACAAGAGATATATGAAGTAATTGATCAGAATAATACAAGAATGGCCAAATTCAATAGCTACATGAATATAGCAATGTTGAATAGATCAAGAACTTCATGAAAAAGGAATTGTTCAAGAATCTCTAAAAGAATATACAAAAGCAAGATAAATGTAGTCGTAAATGAAGAATGAAGTAATCCAAATTCTACAAGAAACGTTATCACATTCAATAGCCAAAAGAATATATCAAAGTTTGAAAATTCTAGGCATAAATGAAGAATGAAGTATTCCGAATACAATAAGAAGCATTATAAAGCTCAATAGGCACCGGAAAATGCCAAAAGTGATATATATGAATCTTCAAGAAGAAGGAATTGATCGACAAACTGCGAGTACTTATAGCCATTGGATATACAAATGTTTTAAATTCCAAGCCAAATCATGAAATGTGATTCAAAACCATACTACAAAACACTTCAATCAAAAGCCAAATTCTTCAGAAATTTCCTGAAGACTAATGTTATTCACGAAGCATCTCAAGAATTAAGGGGCCCAAAGTGCCATTTTCAGCCAACATTTGCATTGGCGTTTTATTTACTTGGCCGTCGTTTTCGGACAACGTTACGGACCCTTTACCAGAACAACATCATTTTCACACATGATAATAAAAAATTAGGAGGAAAAGGAGAGACTTTCTATAGATTCTATGATCATATTTAATAAGTTTAAAATTCAAGCTAAAATTTTTTGAATTATAGCAATTCCTTTCAATAAGAAACATTTTTAATATATAAATTTTGAATTATTATTATTATTAAGATTTAAAAATGTTAATTGTTAATTGAATTTCTACATCAAACATAAGTACTACAAATAAAAGTATTAAAAAATTTTATTAAAAAGAAATATAGAATAACTTTCAGAAAGTACGTACCAAAAGTTTATTCATTTTGACAAGTAAAACTTTTATTAATGAAGAATGATTTTAAATTATTTTAATGATGAAGGATTTATTAAATGATTTTGTTAATTTTTAATGGACACTTTCATATATTTTTGTAACGAAAAAGGAAAATATTTTTTAATAAATTATGTACACTAAAATGTTTAATGTACACTAAATGTTTAAAGTAATTAAAAATGTTAAACACTGTCATGTTTAAATGTTTTTAGAATTGGAATAAAAACATTTAAAAAAAAATCAGGAAGAAATACTTTTTATAGAATCTGCATTTATATTTAATAAGCTTAAAATTCAGGTTTAAATTTTTAGAATTAAAGTAATTTATTTCAATACGAAATATTTTTATATTGAATTATTATTATTTTATGATTTAAAAATGTTAATTGTTAAGCGAATTTCTACATCATATATGAATCATTAAATAGAAGTATTAAAAAATTTTTATTCAAAAAAGAATATAGAATAACTTTCAGAAAGTACTTACCAAAAGTGTATTCATTTTGTTGCGTATGTTGAAGCACAAATTCTGTCTATGAAATGAGCGAATAATTTCTACCTTTTATAGGAACATTTCGATTAATAATATTTCTATTACATAATATTTTTTTTTATCCCTTATCGGAAAGTAATAGAGAATAAAGTAGAAATAACCAAAATTTTATTGCAGATTTATTGTCACAGCTAGACGTAATACACATAAAAACGTTCAATTGTCTTGATATAACGTTTTTACCGGATAGAGAACTCCCGAAATTATTGCAAATAAGTGTATTGATATTTGCTTTGGCGTACTTATTGAAGTTCAATAACCATTCACTTAGATGACAGAAGATTTTTTTGAGATTTATATGCTCTTAAATTATGTTTTTCATAGGAAAAGGCATTTATTTAACTATATTTGTATTTGCTTATCTTAGTAAGTATATAAGTCCTAAAACTTTAGTTCTTAATATATTGTCAGTATTTTTATATTTATGAGCGGTGTATAATTGTTTTCAAAGGAATTTTTAAATATATTTATTAAAAGCTCACAAATAAATATGCATGAAAACTGTTCTTTGAATAATCATAATTTTTATAGGGAAAATCTCTTTTTAACAATTCACGTATGTTTCTGAAACTGCACCACTGTAAAGGGCTCGCATAAATAAAAGCACATTTAGAATAAAGGGTAAGATTGCAGTGGTATGCAAATGATTTAAAGTTTTAATGTTAAAGCCGAGTGTCAATTGATTAGTGCCCTGTGATTGGAATTGACAGCAGTATGTATAGAGGGCTATAGAAGAATATTATATATAATGTACTACTGTGTCCAAAAGTAAGACCAATTTTCAATTTAAAATCCCCGTGGGTTATGGAATTTCAATTTTTCTTCTTTTTTAGGTTGCCGGCACTGTGCTTGACATCTGTGTGAAATTGGACGCCAAAATATTCATTAGTGTTTGAGTTACGCTTGGATTTGTGAGTCTCTAAAACTGATTCCAGCGATTTTTGAAATGTCAGAATTCATTGAGCACAGAACTTCCATTCAATTTTGTTTGCGGAAACGTATAGAATGTTTCAGAAGGCATTCGGTGAGCATATCGGAAAGAAATATTTAGAAGTGGTATAAACAGTTCAAAGCAGGCAGAGAACGCGTTGAAGACGAAGAGTCAACAATGGTGGATTTTATCAAAAGACAATACATTATTTATATTGTTCCTCTGTAGTTCTTTATTTATACTGCTTTCAATTCCATTCAGAGGGCAGAAATTAACTCAAGCTAGTCTTTAATTATAAAACTACAAGCCATTTCCATACCATGGCTATCTTCTCATTTTTCAATTCCTACTATTAGTTCACCCTCTTCCTATACACTCAAGAGCCAAAACATTATGACCACCCCTACATTTTGCAATGAACTCGCCTGGATGACGCGGAAGGCACGTGATCAGGTGGAAGTGGTATTTAACTGGTATTAAGTGGTGGTATTAATCCATGCCAAGGCGGGTTGAAGCTGGTGGGCCAACTCGTTATTGACAAGTGGTCATAATGTTTTCGCTCTTGAGTGTATATATCTTGTTCAAATTTTCAATCGTTCATAAAATACTTTTTATTCATCCACTCAAGTTCAAATACATTTTTTTTGAACTTGTAGTGGATGACACTTGATGTGAATGCAGTTTTTTCAAATATTAATCCATTAATTTAATTTAATTAATTAATTTTAGTTTTTAAAAAAATTAAGTTGCATGTATCTAGAATAGATGGCGCCAGATGTAAGAGGAAAATTTCATCTTTATTTGTAAAGGAATTTTCTGCAATATAGTGAAAAAAAAGTAGTAATATTACTTGTTTTGTAAGTGTGACTTTATTCAGAAGAGCCTCTTACGTGAATTTTTAAAATGAAGTTTTCATTATAAAAATATGATTATTCGAAGAACAATTTTTTTCCACAGATATTTATTTATTTATTCTCAATAAATCCCTTAAAAAATTCATTTGAAAAAAACCGTGCACATTCACATAAATATAAAAGTACTGACAATTTATTATGAACTAAAGCTTTATTACTTATATGCTTACTACTATATACAAATACAAATGTAGTTAAATAAATGCCTTGTCTATGAAAAACGTAATTTAAGAGCATATAAATCTCACAAAAACTTTTGTTATCTAAGCGGATATTTATTGATCTTCAATAAGTACACCAAAACAAATATGGATACACTTATTTGCAATAATTTTGGGAGTCCTCTGTCTAGTAAAAACGTTATATCAAGACGATTGAACGTTTTAATGCGTAATACATCTAGCTATGACAATAAATCTGCAGTAAAATTTTGGTTGTTTCTACTTTATTCTCTATTGATCTCCAATATGGGATAAAATTTTTTTTTTTTTTTTTTTATAAAATGAAGTTTTCCTATAAAAGATTGAAATTATTCGCTCATTTCATAGACAGCAGTTGTGTTTCGACATACTAGTTAACTCGTCAAAATGAATATACTTTTCGTAAGTACTTTCTGAGAGTTATTCTATATTTTTTTTATATAAAATTTCATTAATGCTTGGTTTTAAAGACTTAAAGCTGATGTAGAAATTCATTTAAAAATTAAGATTTTTAAAACATAATAATAATAATTCAGTATTTATATATTAAAAATGTTTCGTATTGAAATGAATTGCTTTAATTTTAAACTTACTAAATCCACTCATGTCCATAAATTAAGGATAATTCAGAATCACACAGAAATTGAACTTTAAAATAAAAATTTCACCTGTAGAATTATCACACACATCTTGAAGAAGAATATGCAATTTATAGAAAACCACCAGATGGCACGAATAGTACGTCACAATGACGAGAGTGTAAGAGAGGGGTATATAAGGAAAGTGGCAGAGAAGTAAAATTGTTCACAAGCGCTTTAAAAGCCTTTCAGTGCAATAACCGCATAGTTATGGCACAAAGGAAGCATTTGAATGATTTTTTACGTGGCAGAATTATCGGACGACTGGAATGTGGACGTACCCAGGTTGCTTTTTTGAAATTTGCTCCAGGGAGTAAAAATTGCAATTTTTATAAATTATGTCAAACATATAGTATCTTTTTTGCTCTTTACATTTTGTTTAATAAATAGACTTTACAAATAAGTCAAATTTGTTTTGCTTCTGTCTCTTTCTTTGACTGAACTTCATTATCCTTAATTTATGGACATGAGTGTATAATTGCAGAACCTATAGAAAACCTTTTGTCTAGATTTCGTTCTAAATTTTTCTTCATTACAATTATAATATTTTTTAGTGTGACATGGTATAATAAAAATATTTTCCTTTTTCATTGTATAAATATAATAGTTACCAAAACAAATATGGATACACTTATTTGCAATAATTTTGGGAGTCCTCTGTCTAGTAAAAACGTTATATCAAGACGATTTAGACGAATAGTTTTTAAAAATTAATAAAATCAAAAAAATAAAATATATATGAAATTCGACATTGTAAATAAATAATTTTTGTAATGGTGATAGGATTGTGATGGTCATATCCAATACAAGCAGTATAAAGGATAAAGCATACTTTAAAAGTGTTCTTCACAAAAAAGTGGATTATTTGAGAAATTCCCAATAATTTGCAACATTAATTTCTTGAAAAATAATTAACGCATAAAAATGATTATTAAAATTTTGATATCATTTTTATTCAGAATGTATAAGGAAATTTTAAAAACTTCTGCAACCTTCCTCCATTCTTCGGTTTAAAAACAAAACTGTTGCTTTTTGACGTGATTACTTGTTAAATTTCTATTTATCAAAATTACAGAATTTTTCAATATAATATGATATTTATTATATTTTCTTTGTTTCTTATATAAAGATATAATTTCCATTAAATAATTTATAGAATCTATCTAAAATAAATATAAAATTCTTATTAATGTTTAAAAAAGTTAATGTATCGATATAGAAAAAAAAACTATACTTACAATTGTGAATTTTTTTTTTAACTATTAAATTTTTTTATGAAAGATTGGATAATGTAATGACGGATTGAGGATATTAACATTTAACTTCAAAATAAATACTGAAATACAGATATTGCAACATTAGCCAATATTGCAACATTATCAAAACATAATATATGGCATAGCACACCAAATTATGCATTTTTGTAAGATGTAAAAATTCTCAATTTTTTAATTCGCGATCTTTTAAATGGTGAAAACAGAAAAAAACTTCAAGGTAGTTCTTTAGGTTGAAAAAGAACAACAAGAAAGTTCATTAGGTTGTTTTATGTTGAAAAAGAACTAAAATAAAGTTATTTTTCAACACAATAATTTCATGAAACATCATTTAATGAAGTGATTTTAAAAATATATGTAAGATTTCTGGTAAAAAATTTAATTTAATTCCTGTTCTTAATGAATTAGAATATTTTATATCAGCAGAATATCTTTGAATTCAATTATTGTTTATTTATTATTAAAAAGTGAGGGGCCTGAATGGCCGAGTGGCTAGCGCTCTGGCCCTCGTTACCACAGGTTTCGGGTTCGAGTCCTGGCGGTGCCATGGTTGTTTGTAGTGATTCAGAATCCACTTTAAAAAGTAGGTCCTGGTCTAATAGGATCGTAGAGCGTGGCGGGGGCATTGTTACTCCGCATCCGTGGCTTATCTTCAGGTTACACGCGCCCCCTGGGTAATGCAAAGTGAGTACGTCTGCGCAGCACTTGCCTTAAGGCATCTAAGACCAAGCTGTCTGTGTTTGCCAGCTGCATTAGAGAGAAAAAAAAATTTTAATAATGAGTATTTCCATGATCACGAGAAAAATATCAATAAAGAGTGGTGCTGGTCAAAATCAAGAATTCTATGAATTATATAGTACACATAGGGGCCTGATGGCCGAGTGGCTAGAGCTCTGGTGCTGTGTACCACAGGTTTCGTATTCGAGTTCCGGCCGTGGAAGGGATGTTTGTAGTGGTTTGGAATCCCCTTTAAACCACAGGTTCCGGTTTAATATTGTAGAGCGTTGTGAGGGTAGTCTTACTCTCTTCCGTAGCATATCTTCCAGCTACACGTGCCCACTGGGTAGTGCTACATGAGTAACAGCGGTGCAATCCCTTGCTCATGGCATAACGATTAACTGTCTCTGTATTGTCAGCTGCGTTAGAACAACACACAGAAAACATTTTGTTTTTAATTATTGAAAGCTTATATTATCTTAATTTTCTTTTGTAGATGATTGCAGTTGCCCTATGCCTTATGGCAATCATTTATGTGGCAGTCGTCGATGCTGAGACCACAACAATGGTTGGAAAACCTCTTTACATCAAGAAAGTCACCGATTCTGATGGCCATACCCAATTCAAGCAGTATGAGGGATAAATTCCTTGAAGATTTTGAAAATGTTCTTCAGAAAAAGTGAATTTAAACATCCGCAACAAACTTGTAATTATTTCTTGAAAAATAAGTAGAATAAAAAGAATAAATAAAACTATAACGTTATTACTTATTCAGAAATCATAAATGAAAATAAAAACTATAAGCATTATCCATTTATTTTTGAAGATATAAGTATTAAAGACAGCAAAACAAAATTTTATGTATAAAAAAATGTACTTTCTTAATTATGGGGACAGATGGAAATATGTATAAGATTTGAGTTCCTGAATTTTCTTAAGTAAGCACATACAAAAATTATGTTTTCTTAATTTTAATTTTAAGGATTAGCTTTCTAATTTATTCATATATTTCCATAAAATCTATAAAACCATCAAAACCAACACAATTTCAATTCTTTAAATCAAAGATTATATTTGAATTATGAACTTCTATTCAACAAATGCAGTTTTAGTATACAATTTTAAACTTCCTCCATCGTAATATTTTAGAAATGTTTTTTTTTACTTAAAATAATAACTTTCATATTTTTGTAACTAGCCTCTTAAACTCATTTTTAACTTTAAAAATTTAAACTAGAATTAAAAAGTTCATCAACAGGTCGCAATAATAATAAAACAACACAGTAGCACCGTAATTATTAATCTTCAAAGAAAACTGTAAGTGAAGCATACTTGTATCTATTTAAGATTCAAAAGGGCAGAGTTAACTTTGAAAAAACCTTGATTATTGTAAATGTAAGATATATATGTAGACTTCTCTACCAGTCTAGCAAATGTTTAACGACAGAGGGAGGCAATCTAGGGGTGTATTTCAAAGCGAAATAAAGAAGCGTTGGTTTTCTCTCAACAATATACATTTAATGAAAAGATTATTTACAACGATATTTACATTAATTGTTAAACATTCACAACCATTTTCTACCGCTGCTTGACGCAGCCTCTCCCATGTCAGCTAACGTTTTCCTCTCGCGCCCAACTACGGGGTTTTTTCCCTTCTTCCAGGTCCAGAGTTCAAGGTCCAATACTGCCACTACATGGCAAAAGGTTGGTGTGAAAGGCACATAGTCCGTGATGTGTTTCCATCTGGTGCTTAGCAGGCAAACAAATCCTACATATATATTCGAAATTAATTGTGCAAATTATAATAAATAATAGAATGTCCATGGGGAAAAACAATCTAAAACAGCATTTAAATAAGAACACAAAAACTGTCTGTGAGGATAATATAGTATGAGATGAACGAACCTAAGTCGAAAGTGTTAAAAGGAATACAAGAGCTTACTCCTGTGTGGGCCTGAATGGCCGAGTAGCTAGGCCTCTGGTGCTCGATACTACAGGTTTCGGGTTCGAATCCCGGCGGTGCCATGGTTTTTTGTAGTGGTTCGAATCCATGTTAAAAAGTAGGTCCAGGTCCTAACAGGATCGTAGAGCGTTGCGAGGGCATTGTTACTCCGCGTCCGTGGCTTATCTTCAAGTGACACGCGCCCCCTGAGTGAGTACGTCTGTGCAGCACTTGCCTTAAGGCATCCAAAGACCAAGCTGTCTGTGTTTGCCAGCTGCATTAGAAAGAAAAAAAAAAGAGAAAGCTTCCTCCTGTGTAAATATTGTTGTAATTTGAAATCTGTCTTGATGAAAACTCTTGTGAAAAGGGATTGATGGCTGCTATTGAAGGCTTTTAAGGTATGTTTTAGATGCGTCGGCGACTAAAATGGCCCTATCTTCCAAATGTTCGCTTATATTATTCAAAGAAGTATTTGACATGATTTAATAACTGTTCTGTTTGAAAGGGTAAATCATCGAGATGAAATGTGACTTCAGAGTTTCGATTAATAAGAGAAAAATGTGGAATTAAATTGGAAGATTGAATGTGTAAACTGTCTAGAAGATTTTCAAAAAAAAAAAAAAAATTTTGAAGAGTAAGGGAATGCTTCAACTTTGGTGTTTAATTTCCAGAGCGAAGATTAATGGAGATAGGAGAAGAGGTGCTTTTTAATGAGTTTCTTTTGAGGATATAGGAAGTGTTATTTGAGAGAGAGATTATGAAAGAAGGTGATGCCTAGAATACGGGTATGTTGTTTCCAAGGAATATGGATATTGTTGATTTGAAAATGTTGAGATGGCAATTGTTTTTATTGGAGAAATTCACCACTTTGCATTTATCAGGTTGAAATGTGAATTTTCAAATTCCGCACCATTGCGTGATTTTTTGAAAGGATATTTGAAGATTAACACGAACTTTTTCAAGAGTTTTAACTGCTAAAATGGAAAATATCATAGGCAGATCCGGCACTACGCGTTATTAAAATACAAACTACATACAAATACAAATACAAATACAAATACAAATACAAATACAAATACAAATACAAATACAAATAAAATACGAGCGTCACAAAAATAAAAAGGCCGGCGCAACCTAAAGTGACGCGAGCGCCACATGAAGTGACGTATTAGAAGGAACATGGTAGATTATGGTTTTTTGGAGAGAAATTTTTCGCCCTGAAACTTTTTCTCCGGGTGACAATATCGGCGTGACTCATATTTTCATAAAATTTATTAGTAATGGAATTTATGTTTTTATTTGTTTGTTTTTATTATTTTTATTATTTTCGTTTTAAAACTTTCTTCTTTTTAAAACTTTCTTTTTAATTATTTAAAATATATATTTGATAAACTAATTTATTTATTTATCAAGATTATTTTTACTTTTACCGATGTATTTTATTTTACAAATATATATATTTTTCAATTTTTAATTCTGATTTTTTTTTTTAATTCTACAGAAAGTATTTTGATAAAATAATTTATTTTTTACAAATTTATTTTATTTTATTTAACAATTTTATTTTTCATTTTTTTTTATTTATTATTTTTTTTACAAAATTTATTTTTTTAATATATTTTTAATTTTAATTCAATTTTTTTATTTCTTTTATTATATTTTACAGAATTTATTATTATTATTTACAAATATATTTTATTTCACAAATAATTTTAGTTGAAAAGAATGTTTTATGTTGAAAAGGAAATACTACATTTGATCGTGGTAAATCATTGACTAAGGGTCATTCAAAGTCATCCAAATTCATATCTTTACACGTTAAAAAAAAACACGTTGTAAATGTTTATTTTCTCTAATCCTTGCAACATTTTTTTCTTTCTAATGCAGCTGGCAATCACTTAGACAGCTGGGTCTCGGATGCCTTAAGGCAAGTGCTGCACAGACGTTACTCACTTTGCATTACTCAGGAGGCGCGTGTCACTTGAAGATAAGCCACGGACGCGGAGGAACAATGCCCCCGCAACGCTCTACGATCCTATTAGACCGGGACCTACAAGTTTAAAGTGGATTCCGAACTACTACAAACATCCATGGCATCGCCGGGACTCGAACCCGAAACCTGTGGTACCGAGTGCCAGAGCGCTAGCCACTCGGCCATTCAGGCCCATCCTTGTAACATAAATATAAGGAAACACTTTCATGATAATCGTCAGCACACTACGTAAGTTTTCGTAAGGTAATTCATCATCGTCCCATTTTATTTATGCAGGTGTTCAGTAGGCCATTAATCATTTTGTTTCTTTTGTGGTTCTAAAAGTTCAGAAAAATAAGGGAATATAAAAAAAAAAAAACATCTACCGCAGAAAGCATCATCATGTAAGACACACACTGCCAATTCCTTGGTAATAAAACACTCTGCAAAAATCTGAAGTTCTTCAAAATCTTAGGCGACAGCTGCAATGTGCAAATAGGAAATTTGAAACAGCTGCAAAAAGGAAATAATTAACGATGCTGATAGATACAGTATTTATCCACTGGAAAAATTCCTTTGAGCAATCGAAGTGAATCGTCTGTATCAGGTTTTGAATAGATTAAAAGATAACTAACTGGTTTTGAAGTTGCATGCTCGTAAACTTCTCAAAGAAATTTAGTTTGAGTAGGATAAAGTTGTCTAAGATTTGTGCATTTAGTGATATGTCTCGTATTTCTTTTCTTTTATGAAAAATATTTTGAATAATAAAAATAGTACTCAATTTTCGATGGCGACCTCCTTTGGTCAATAACTTTGTTAGTTTAGTAAGACTCGAAAGCTTTGATATATGATTGTCAATTACGATCAAAGTGTTAGATATTGTATTAATGTAAGACGGAAATACTTCGTGAAGTGAAATTCTATATTTTTCCTTTTTCAATAAAGTTTTTGATAAGTTCCATAACACTAAATTTCTATTTAGGAATTAAAATTATTATTAATATTTTTATTTTTTTGAATCTATTATTATTTTTTAATAAACTGTGTCTTTCCACAACTTATCATAACCTTATAATAAGTTGAAAAAAAATATTTGATTGTGGAGTAATATTTATATCTACAAAAAGGAAGAAAAAAGTAACATGGAATTTAACAGCATTTTTTAAATTTTTTAGAAATCCCTCTTACACCATAAAATTTAAATCATAAATTTTAAAAATAATTTTAATAAATTGAGACAATCTAAAATCTTTTATTTTACAATGTATGAGATTGCTTACAATGGAATACATAGAATTTCTTTAATATTTTTTTAAAAATAAAACAAATACAATACATTTCACAAATATTAGAGGAAAGATTTTGCAGAGGAATCGAATTCCAGCATGCAAAAGGGGAACGAAAGTGATATTGGGAATCGTTGATAACAAAAATCCGGCGGATTTCCGAAGGAACCAAAGAAAACGATACAATTATTTTATGCCAATCAGCAGGATCCGAAGATTCATCTGAATTTACAGCAAGTGGAAAATATGATTATGAAAGGTGTTTTATCAGATGCATACACACCTTTAAAAATGGCAATTTGTTGAGTCGCGTGATAAAAAAAAAATGTATATGATTTCTATGCATATCAGTTTCCAAAATCGACAAAAAGGTTTATTTCTATAATGTTATTGAATTCCGTGAAAATAATCACGCTATAGTTTGAGAAAATTTTATTGCTAATCTCAGATTGCTTTGTTTGATCAAGTTCAAATGATCTCCACAAAGATCAGGAGGGAAATTGAAAGTGAATAATGTATTTCTTTTTATATAATATTTTTTTTGGTCTAATGCAGCTGGCAAACACTTAGACAGTTGCCTTTGAGGCCTTAAGGCAAGCGCTGCACCGACATTACTCACTTAGCACTACCCAGGAGGTGCTTGAAGATAAGCTACGGACGCGGAGTAACAATACCCCCACAACGCTCTACTATCCTATTAGACTGGGACCTACGGTTTAAAGTGGATTCCGAACCACTACAAACATCCATGGTACCGCTGGGACTGTAACCTGAAACCTGTGGCACCGAGCCCCAGAGCGCTAGCCACTCGGCCATCATGCCTCTTTTAGACAATATTTAAGTATAAAATTAATATTAGAAGTCATGTGTTTCATAGAACATTTTCTTGAGTAATAGGGTATACAGTATTTATTGATAAATTTCTTTTACCAAGGCATTCTGCCATACAGGCCCCTTTTTATATAATATTCTCTAGAAATAAATAGCTCTTGACCGTGCCCTAGATTTTCCGTTGCTGAGAAAGGACTATGGCAACCTTTAATACAGTTATTTTGATCAAAATTTAATTGCAATAGCGCATGAGGCTTTGCTTATCCATCTACATAAATTCCTAATGATAAAATGTTTGAAATCGAATGTCTGAATTCAAATGTTTGAAATCGAATGTCTGAATTCAAATGTTTGAAATCGAATGTCTGAATTCAAATGTTTGAAATAGAAAGGTGATTTTAGAAGGTACCGTGAAAGGCATTACTATCAACGCAACCAACAATAATTTTTGTTAGCGTTTATTCAACAAGAATATCTTGTGCGAGCGGTATTCTTCCTTCTGGTATGCAATACATTTTAGAAAGAACACGATTGAATGGATATTTTGCTGTGTTCATCATGTTAAATCAACGTATACTTCTCCACTGCCTGAAATATGAAATTCGACAGTATCGCTATCAAAAACGATTGACCAAGGATGAAATTCGGCCCAGTGACCGTTTTCAACAGTAGTTTGGGTTGTAGGTAAATGAACAGTTCCAATTCAGACTTAATTCTGGACATCCTTTTAAAATAAATGATATATATTTACAAAGATATCGTGTTTTAGAAGAAATGACTCGTTTCCTGTATTTTATTTTCCTTTTCTAGGCTTCTTGACCTATCATGCACTGTACACGATTAATAGTTGAACGGGCCAAACTTTTACCAGTTCATCGAGTCTGCTTTTAGCAGAAATTTTTAATCCACATCGTTGATCCGTCGTTGATTTTTTTCGTTCCTGTGTTCAAAAAACGCGAGAAATATAGGAGGGATATGATGGGGTTGATATTAAGAATATTTAAATTATTATTAAGATTCCAGTTAATCAGAGTTTCAGAACTAGAAATAAAAGAAGAGCATCAGAGAATGGAATGTTGATAATTAAAATCTCCGAGAATAATTCAAGTTGTTGATAAATTGCTTCCAGCCATTCAATGGGGAAAAGGCCCTTGTGAGAATATAGATGTTGATTGTTGTAAAAGTTTTATGCGGAAGATATAGTATGATGGCTTTTATTTCGTTGTCTGAATAAGGAAGACTGACAAGATTAAGTCTGTTAGGTATAATAGAATCGATTGCAAGCCTTCCTTTTGTGTATTATCTGATCGTTCTGTTCTATAAATTAGTTTACCAGGTAAGTGAAACTAATCTGGGGAGCTAAGGAATGCTTCCAGTATTGCTAAAACTGATGGAAAAAAAAATTTGAAGAGCCAAAGGATCATCTAGCTCGGATACTACGAGGTATCCATTATAGTATTTTAAATGTTGTATTGAACATAAATGGAAAAGTTTATAAAAATTGAAAAAAATTTAATGAATCAAAAAGGAGTCTAAATCATTTATTTAATTGTCTGTATAGATAGTTATATCAAATGAGTGGTAGAAAAAGGTAACGATTGAATATCAAGATCTGTTAATTTTGTCACTGTGATATTGAAATTTTGTAAGACCTTGAAACCCGGTTTTTTGGGTTTTATTTTTTCTTCAAACGGAAGAATTGGAGTTATAATTATAAGAGAAGAGAGATTTTTTATCGCTTGATTTAGGAAGTTGAGACTTGTTATATTTTCGGTGAGCGTTTTAAGAGATTTCTAAAAAAATGGAGGTCTGACATTGACTGAAAAATGACCGACAAATTTCTTTAACAAATTGTTGAGTTTACATGACTTGCTGTTGAAATAATTTTGTAGTTTCATCCTTTGTAATTGAAAATGGTAAAGCTGGAAAGCTTTTACTTTTGAGTCTTCCTTCGGAGTGCGATGAAATCTCACAGCTTCAATAACAGAAAGTCAGCTAAGAATTTTAAATTAAAAAAAAATTTCTGCTGCTTTAAGACAATTGAGGTCAGTTGCTTTGTTTTCCCTACTGCACTTGACACATTTGGGAGCTTTAGCTGCGTATAATTCCAAAGAATGTTGGGTACCTCAGTGTTCACAGACAACTGAATTTTCACAATTTGTGGTTGGTTGACATAGGAATGACAGTTTTGGCACTTATGGGGTTTATCGTAAAGCAGATGAATTGTTTGTAATGTCAAACATAATCTCACATATTCTGGTAAGAGTGATCCTAAAATTGTGACTAATACGGGAATTAAAAGGATGGGCGTTGTTCATTTTTCAGCAAATCGTCGAAGATGTGTAACGTAAAAGTTGTTTTCTTCTTCCAATTCCATTGCAAGGCCTACAAGTGATATATCTGTCAGGATATCTCGAAGTAGGAATCTGGTGGATATCTTTTCAGTGTAAAGAGATGCTTTTATTGGAACGCACAGGTTGGCTTTCAGGTTTGCCAATTTTCTGGCGGTTTCGAAATGAGTAGTGGATAAGATTAGCTTGCCTTTCCCAGCTGTACTCATATGTTCAATGTACTTCAAAGTAGTTACTTTTGGCGCTATGTTATCTTTAAGTAGTTTTGGATGTGCTTTCGATATTACTCCATTTGGAACATCAAGTGCAATGAGAAAGGAACGAGAGCCATGTTGCTATGGAATTTGCCAATTTTAAAGGATGTCACGATGGAATATGAAATTAAGATCTTCGTCGGAAGTGGATATTGGAGGTGTGAACCATAATATTAGGGTGTGTATTGCTGTCTGCCATACCAAACTCTAAACTCGCCCACTCAAAGAGTAGAGTATTCTTGAATTACAAGAATTTACTAACGAAAACGTATAATTAGGAATGAATCTAGAAATTAAATACAAATACAGGTGGCTTACTTTAACTGAAAACTAAATTAAAAAAGAAACAAAAGCTATAGTATCAGGGAAACTTGACACAAAATCAAATAGATAAACTGAACTAAACGCAACTCTCAACTTCAACGTTTAAAAAAACGATGAAACGGTATGAATCACTATCTTTTGGAACCTTGGATTAAACATAAGCCTTGCTAGTGCAGAGATGCTTGTAAACTTTTAAAATTATGAAAAAAAATAAATAAAAAAAAATAAATAAATATATATTGTGGCAAATATGAGACTACAACTTTTCATGGTCTATAAGTTGGTTTGTACCATGGTTCATGGTCTTCTTGACTACAACTTTTCATCAAAGCCTATATTGTCATAGTAGAAGCCTTAGAATTTACGCTTTGCAAAGTAATATGTAAGTGCTTTTACTAATCTTTATTTTTTTTATTAATTCATATAATCTTGTAAATAAGCAAAAATCTTTGTTATTCCTGTATTTGTGTTGTAATAGGGACAAAAGGGTATACATAAATTGAATCGATTCAAAATATTACTTATTCAAAAAGATGCATACAGAAGGAAATTAATTGAATTGTTTATTTTGTCATTTTTGTTGATAAGTTTACATTTTGTATTTCGTTTCACGAATAGAAATAAATATTTAATATGTATAAATGAGTAAACAATACTTAATAAAAATATATATGAATAGCTATTTCATCAATATTTATTAGCAACAAGTAAAATTTCTACTTTATTTACTTTCGTTTTAACAACTTTTTAAAAAATATCTTTTTTGTTAATAATTATTGATTCTCAAAAACCAAATTAAAATTTAATGTTTATAGCCTATTAAATACAGATAAGAAGTTAAATTTACAGAGGATTTATGCTCGGTTATTCCTTTCGTAAAAAAAAATTTAGTTCCTATAGGGTCGTTTTTTTCTGCGAATCCCATTTAATATGCAAAGATGTATTACTGGGCAGCTCTTGTGTTCATAACTCTATAAAAGGTGAAAATTTCAGTTTTTCAACCGAATCATTAACTTTCAATATTTCGCAAATGACACATTAATTAAGCTTTATACTCGGTAGAATAAATGGAATTTTATCTTTGAAACATATGTATCGGTATTAGATACGTGAAAAAAATTCTTTTTTGATAATTCTTATAAAGAATATCGTTGTATGCCTTTTTTTTGTATTAATAGACATTGAACCAATATGAAACAGTAACTTATCTTTATTCTTTTAAGATAGTATGGATTTTGAAATTTTAAATGCCAAAATAATGTGCACGTTGAATATTGCTTGGTCTCTTGCAGTTGATGATTAATTTAATTTTTTAAAGAGTTAATTGCGAACAAACATCAGAATGTTCAAAGTTAGCTTAAAATCTTTTGTAACTTCACCTATTACTTATCTAATTGTTAATTTAATTTTAGTAACAGATTATGATAATATATTACAAGGTTTTTAAGCACAAGATAAAATTCCAATAAAGAAGTGGATTTTTGATTTCTAAAGAAATGTTTTGCTCGTATACGAATATTTGTTTTCCAGTAAAGTAAATTAAAATATTTTTCGATTTGTCAAAATTTATTTATGATTAAGAAACTGAAAAACCTTAACCGTTAACTAACGGTTATAGGAAATACTTACTATTAATATTTTATATAATTTTTTTGGCAATAATTTTATATTTTTTCGTAATCAATATAATCTATGAAATATTTTCCATTCTATTATTATAACTACAATGTTTGATTTTTATTTTGAATTTAAATAAAAAGGGAAAAATAACTGCAAATATTAATTTTCGTATTTTCTGTAAATCTATAGAAGAATGTGATTTGATTAAAAGGCTGCTTTCGATTCTCAGTTTCAAATGTTCATTATATTAGAGAATTCTAATCTGTATAAATTATTTTCGATCTATAGAGTTTAAATTTACAATAAACAAAGATTTTGCTAATGTAATCAGGAAAGTTAAACGCTAACTCTATCCTGAATAATCACCTGTAGATACCAGCATGCTTCACTTACTTACAGGCTTTAATGAAGAATAGTACTTGTGTGTTGTTTTAACATTGCGATATTTTGGTGAAGTTTTAAAACTGGTTTAATTTTTTAAAGTTAAAAAAGAGATTCAGAGTGCAATTATAAACAATATTTAGCACTGAATTATAAATGCAAGTATTGAAAGTGTAATTTTGAAAAGAAAAAAAAATTCTAACATTTTTTTTATGAATTAAGTTTAAAATTGTATGCTGAACTCTATTTCTAGAATAACGGTTCATACTTCAAACGTTAATTTAAACTAACGTAATTCAGCGTTCACTTAATTAAGTTACTTTTAAGTTAATTAACGTATTCAAAGTAAACGTTTTAACGTAAACGTAAACGTTAAGTTAACGTTAACGTTAACATAACTTTAAAATAATTAACTAAATTAATTAACTTAAACGTTAATATTAAACGTCAATCAAAATTTGTTTTAAAGAATTTAATTGATTATTTTTATGTTTTTTTTAAAGATTATATGGAGATATATAAATTAATTCGAAAGCTAATCCATGCAATTTAATTAAGGACACATAATTTTTCATGTGCTTGCATAAGTAAATTCAGGAATTCAGATGTTATTTCAACGTTCCACTGTCCCCTTAATTAAAAAAAAAATTACATTTAAAATGCTGTTTTGTTGAATGCTGTAATGTATATATCAGCTAAAAATAAACGGAAACTTCTTATAGAATATTTTATTTTCTTTAATATATACTGAGAATTAAACGGTGTTTGATTATTCTTTTTATGTGCTGATTATTTTTCAAGAAAGATTTTGTAAATTCACTTTTTCTGAAGAACACTGTCAAAATCTTCCATGATTTTATCCTTCATATTGCTTGTATTCGACATTGCCATCGGAATCTGTCACTTTCTTGATGTAAAGAGGTGTTCCAACCTCTGCATGCATCTCGCCATCCACTAATGTCACGTAAATGATTGCCATAAGGCATATGGCAATTGCAATCATCTACAAAATAATTAAGGTATTATAAGCAAATAATAATGAATAATAAACAAACAAAACTTTTCTACATAATTATTATTATTCTTGCTTGTGAGCGGCATCCATTTTAAACTCTTACACTACCTTTCTTCTCAGAAATCGGGAAATACTTCAAAAAAAATAATTAATAAATAATTCAAAATAAATAAAATATACGAGTAATTAATTCGAAACGATTCTGTGGACAAAGAACATTTACATTTTTTCATTCAGAATAAGAATTAAATTTAGCTGTCTATCATTTTTAGTTCAATTCACGAAAGAATATTTACATAATTTTGCAATGCCTCCTGTTTCTTTATGGAAGAATTATTGGATTCCTAGACTTGAATGACTATTGACTATTGATGGATTAACTGATGGCATTTGTTTCTATCTGGTTCTTTGTATTTATTTTTTATGATATATGTCAATTTGTCATTGGAAATAAAAAAAAATATGTTCATATGCTACATAAATATGTTCGTAAAAACATTAAACATTTATAAAACATTTTTAAAACAAACACATAACATTTTTTAAAACATTTATTCTCTTTTTTGGTCAATTTTTGAAAAAAGAATCTTCATTAAATATTGAATATTGTTATTTTGCAAAAACATTTTAAAATAGTTGCTAAGATTCATTAAAATTAAAATTAAAATATTTAAATACGAAATTAAATAAACAAAATATAAACAGTATAAATTTAGAATCCATCGGATTTATGTGCTTCGTTATAAGCAGTGAGAGTTGATTAATTAATTTATTTTCGTACAAGGCAGAAAGTTATTTTCAGAACTGTATTCAACTGATGAAAATTGTTTAAACAAATACTCTAGAAGTATTTGAAAATTGTCAATATTTATATTATACAAAAATGCATAATTTGGAGTGCTATGTCATAGGTTATATTTGCTAATGTTCAATATTTATATATTTCTTTTGAAGTTAAATGTTAGTATCCGCATTTCTTTTTCACATTATCCAATCCGCCGTAAAAGTATTATATAATTTTAAAAATGTTTATTACAGTAAAAAATAAATAACTTTAAATAACGATTTAAAATGCAACATGAATTTTATATTTAGCTTGAATTTTATTAACTATTTAATGAAAGTTATTATATTTTTTATAATTTAAAAAAGTAAAATATAATAAATATTCATTTTGAATTGAAAAGTTCTCTTTGAATAAATATACGATAAACTATATTATGCAATAAATATAGTACAAGAAATTACGCCCAAAAATGCAAAAACTTTATTATCGAAAAATATTTACATATATATTTTTCGATATATATATATTTATATATCAAAAAATTAATTTTAACAGGTTTTTAATTTTTTTTATTTTCATTTATTAATTCCTAATAAAATTAACATTTATAGTGTTAACATTTGCAATATTTTTTTCATTTGTTAATTATTTTTCAAGAAATTATTGCTATTTGTTGTGGTTTTTTTAATACTATTTTTTCTGAAGAAAAATTGAAAAATATTCAAAGACTTTGACATTGCCATTTGTTTGACATAATTTATATTGGGTATGACCATCAGAAACCAATCATCAGCACATAAATTATCTTATTTATAATGTTTCTCGTATTTTAATGTGTGAACATGAAGTTGTGCTGGTTAGAGATTCATCCTTGGAGTCTCCAAAAAAGTGAAGCTAAAAAATGTAAGCTGTAAAATAAAAAAAAAATACGTAAAATTATGAGTTGTTATTTAAAACTTATTAATCTCCTAGCACACCACGAGAAACTTTTCATTTCAAAAACTTTTACATATAAATAAACACTTATTTGCACGTGTAACTAAATATAACGATTGACTCATATCAAGTCATATGCTCTGTAGTTCATTTTGAATTGTTTGGCTTTCAAAACATAAACAGTTATTTCTTCAATATCTTCAAAATAGGGTCTAAAAATTAGTTTGTTTATAAAAGTTGATTTAATCATTATTTCACTGTCTGAATTGGTCGTGCTTCTTGTAGTATTTGATCAATTGCTCCTTCATAATGTTCTAGAGTTGTTAAATTTTGTTATATTTCTGTTAATATTGAATTTGATAGTTCTTGTAGGCTATTCTGCATATTACGGTCCCGATTTTTTCAAGTCTCTTTTCCGCGCCAAATAAAATCGCCAAAACCGCAGTATTTCGTTACCGCAGCAGCCATTTTGTTTGTTTAGGAGAGGAATTTTCGAAAACAGTAAGTGAACAAATAATAAAATAAACAAGTGCAGAACTATGGATGGTACTTACGTAGCAACGCCACCGCAGCTACAGATTTGGCGTTTTTTAAGTGGCGTCAATCTACACTTAAAATTTTTGTGACAAATCATAAAATATATAAAAAACTTTATTTAAAACCAAAACAGATTCAACATTTAAAACACTTTATTTAAAAACAAAGTAGTCAATCAGATTTCGGTGGAAAATGGGCCGATATAGAGTTTAACATAGATTCAAAACCGTCTCTATTTTGGCGCATTGACAGCTCTTTATTGGCGCATTAGCGTAACTTTTGCTGCGATGGCATTAAGATGCGTAAGTACCCTATGGATTACACGAAAGTACAGAATTACGGGTTATATTGTTGCTGTTTTAATGCAGCTGGCGATGCAGAGACAGTTAATCTTTATGCCATTAAGCATTACTCATTTAGCACTACCCAAGGGGCGCATGTAGCTTGAAGATATGCTACGGACACGAATAACACTACCCCAACAACGCTGTACGATCACATTAGATCAGGACTTACGATTTAAAGTGGATTCCAAACCACTATAAACATCCATGGCACCGCCGGGACTTGAATTATGGGTTATACTAAAGTGCAGAACTAAGAGTTATTGAACATTGTTATATTGCCATGTGTATTCATCCAGCAAATTATGTTCACACATGATAAACTGAAATTCGTGAGAGGATTTCAGTTTTTATTTCTTATTATATTACAGTTTCTTTTTGGATTAATCCATGTTTTTATTAAAATGTTATACATTTAAGTTTGATTTTATTAATTTTTTAATGGAAATTAATGTATTTTTATGTAATGATAAAAAATTTATTAAAAATTATCATGTCAGACTAAAAAAATCATATAATAAAATATATTTCTTATAACAATTTAATAAGAAATCAAGTCTCGAAAAGGCAAAACTTTCTACAAGTCCTGTGATTTTATTTAATGCTTTTAAAATAACCCTTACATTTTTAAAAATAAAGCCCTTTATTTAAATATGAAACATTTTAAATGCATTAATATTCATTTATTATTCTAGTGATTTAAAAACTTCATTATTAAAGAATTTTTTCTTTCTTTATAAAAAGTAAAAATTTTTTTTGTATAAAGAGGAATATAAAATAACTTTCAGAAAGTACGTACCAATAGCGTATTCATTTTGACGAGTGAAATAGTATGTCGAAGCACAGAAATGATTGTCTATGAAATGAGGGAATAATTTTGATCTTTTTATAGGAACGTTTCGTTTTAAAAACATTTTGTAATCAATATTTTATTGTATTTTATCTCTTTTGTATCGTTTATTGGATATCAATACAAAAAGTGGAATCTATCAAATTTTATTGCAAATTTATTGTCAAATCTAGATGAATCATAAAAATATAAATAATAAATTTTTTTATAGCATGTTTTGACCAGTATATATAATAATAAAATCATGAATTTTTAGAAATAAAAATATGGATATTTGTTTTGATATATTTATTGAAGTTAATATACATTCACTTTTAAGGCTGAAGTTTCTTGATATTTATTTTTTTATAAGCTATGCTTTAGCAGAAAATACCTTTATTTAATAAATTTGCATTTGTTAAAGTAATTGCAGCAATAGTAATCAGCAATAAAAATTCTGTTCATAATATATTTTCATTAATTTTAGTCTATCGTATCATTTATAGATAATTTAAAATGAATTTTTGAAAGATAGTTCTTAAGAAATCATGGATGATTATTTATGAAAAATATTGTTTTTTGAGTATTCATAATTTTTATAGGGGAAACCTTATTTTAATTTGGCACTTTTGATTGTAAAAACTGTAACACCATGAGATGCTCGTGCGAAGAAAATCACATTTACAATAAATGGACAAGTAGTCGTAGTATGTAAATGATTTATAATTTTCAATTCCTTCTATTAGTTCACACTCTCCCTATATATATCTTGTTCAAATTTTCAATCGTTCATAAAACACTTTTTATTCATCCACTCAAGTTGAGATACATTTTTTTTGACCTTGTAGTGGAGGACACTGGATGTTAATACAGTTTTTCAGATATTAATTCATTCATTAAATTTAATTAATTAATTTCAGTTTTTTTTAGATTTAAGTTGTATATATCTACCAATAGATGGCGCCAGATAAATTTAAAGAACTTTCTGCAATATAGTGAAAAAAAAAGTAGGAATTGACTTTAAAAATATTTTTTTATATTGTTTTAGTGTGAAAGGGCGGGAGCTGATTAGTGCCCTCTGAATGGAATTGCCAGAAGAGATAGATGGTAGAGGACTGTAGATGAGCGTTATATGTTATAGTTTCGTCTTAAGCCAAACGTAGTAGTTTCGTAGATGGCAAACAGCAGCATGACAACATACTACTGAGTTCGAGTGGGAAAAGAATCAATATATTGCGTAGAGAAGAGGATTTAGTTTATCTTGAAATTGCAACGAACACACATATAGCAATGGTAATCATGAGAGTGAGGTAGCTGTACTCTCTAGAAAGATAACCAAGTGTTGAACCTGAAAATGGGGCATGAAATTTGATGACAAAAGAAAAAACATGCTTTCATCCACTTTACAATGATGTACTTCATTTAACAGCAGGCATGGTGCAATAGAACTGTTACGAGTGAGTTGAGATCAACTTCTGAAGTTCAATGGCAACTTTTGCGTCATGAATTGTGTGCTTTGGACATGATTTATCTAATGGAAATCCATCCACGACTCTAGATATAGGCCAAGGATGGGCAAACCGACCGGAAAAAACCCCGACCGGTCCTAAAATCGGAATCGTCGAGGGCCAAAAATCGTAAAAAAAGGTTTGGCGGGCCAAGATAAATGTTTCTAAAATTTTAAAAACAATATACAAATATTACAATTTAAATATGCTAATGAGATGCATAAAATTGCGATTTCCATGTTTAAAAGTTCCTTCTATTGAGGTTCGAAGTGAGATGTATGATTTAAGGAACGAGGCTCAATGCTCATCTGTCAGTCTACTTCAGAAATAATCCTTTTTCATAGTTGAAAAAACTTGCTCACAAATATAAGATGAAGCAAACATAGCACTGATTTTCAGGGCGGGAGATATTAAATTTAGTAAACTTACTTTCGATAATGATTTGTAAAACTCTAACTTTGGCATATTTAGAAACAACCGCTTGAGATGAATGTTGCAAATATGACCTTATTGCTTCACAATTTACGTTAAAAGGCATGGTAAAAATATCCAATTCTGTTTGAATGTTTCCTTTGAAAAAAGGAAGAAAAATATAATATTTAATCACTATAAATAAAAATAATATTTATCATCATTGACTTCACTCCTTTTTCAATTCCTTCTATTAGTTCCCACTCTCCCTATATATATCTTGTTCAAATTTTCAATCGTTCATAAAATACTTTTTATTCATCCACTCAAGTTCAAATGCATTTTTTTTGAACTTGTAGTGGAGGACACTTGATGTTAATACAGTTTTTCAGATATTAATTCATTCATTAAATTTAATTAATTCCTTTTAGTTTTTTTTTTTTAGATTTAAGTTGCATATATCTGCCAATAGATGGCGCCAGACAAACTTAAAAAAATGAATGAAAATTATTTATAAAGGACTTTAGCAATTTAGAGGAAAAAAAGTAGGAATTGACTTAATTTTTTTTTTTTTTATATTACTTGTTTCTTATTCTTGAGAATGGGAAGATAAATATCTCTTCACTTTCGTGCTATCTTGTTGCTATTTATTACTTTAGGTACTGTGCATATTTGTTGAATATCTTTTTTTCTACAACGCTGTTTTGCTTTGGTGTATGTTATTGACATTGTACGCCTTTCTTAGTTCTTCTAATTTCCTTCTATTTGTTTTCAATATCCTTATTTGAATATCAATATTGTTTTCAATATCAATAGTCTTAAGAGAAAGGACTACTACTACACTATACTGTGCCTAGAGCTCAGCTGCCCCTTTACAGTTTAGGGATGACGTTTTTCTTTCTACTGCAGGTAGCAAACAGATCGTGATCTTTTCATGCCATAAGAGCTGCGCTGATGTTACTCACTTTGCACTACCTAGGGGGCGCGTGTAACTTGAAGATAAACCACAGACGCGGAGTAATAATGCCCCCGCAACACTCTACGATCCTAATAGGACTGGGACCTACGGTTTAAAGGGGATTCCGAACCCCTACAAACACCCATGGCAACCCCAGGATATGTACCCGATACCCGTGGGACCGAGCGCCAGAGAGCTAGCCACCCGGTCATCAGGCCTCATGGGTGAGAAGTCTTATTGGGCTCTGTGACGCTCTTACAGTCATATGAGAAAGGGATAGATGGCTTAAAGGGGATTCTGAACCACTACAAACATCCATGGCACCGCGGGGATTCAAACCCGAAACCTGTGGTACCGAGAGCTAGAGCGCTAGCCACTCGACCATCAGGCCTCAAAGAGAAAGGACACAGCCATCCTGGAATTGAGAATCCTGACATTTGAGTTCAAATGGTGTTACGGCGGAGATTTTTGTAGCGGAAACTCATTTCTTTGACTCCGCTTCTCGTAGGCGGTTGGTATACCTAATTTCTGATTGTATAAATCGGCTCGCAGTTATCTGGCGTTTGGGACTGTATCTGCCTAGATTAGAGATTAAGTCGTTTCCTGAGCTTCTCTCTAAGGGTTGACGTCGTCTGAAGAAGGGATTCTGGCCGTAGTGGTCCTGATTATGGATTGCAATACCGGGATATCGAATACCGGTATTTTGAGGCATTTCTACAATTTTGTAATACCGGTATTTACAAGTTTAAATACCGTTTTTTCGGTGTTTTCTAGAAATTTAGAATTCTTTTTCTGTGAAAGAATTCTTATCTAATTCTTATTCAGAATTCTTATCTGTGAATTCTTATTCAGAATTCTTATCTGTGAATTCTTATTCAGAATTCTTATCTGTGAATTCTTATTCAGAATTCTTATTTGTGAATTCTTATTCAAAATTCTTATCTGTGAATTTTATTCAGAATACTTATCTGTGAATTTTATCTGAAAACTAGAAATTCTTATCTGGAAAAACAAGGTTGTTGTTGTGAAGAAAATGTGTAACATTTCGATGTTTTTTAAATTGGTGAGTTTGTCATTAACTATGTATTTGCATATCATACTTTAGAGTTCAAAATATTTTTCAGATTTATTATATATATACTCATAAATAATACTCCATAATAATGAATAAGAATAACTTCAAAGAACATAAAAAAATCAGTAGATAATACTTCGGTTTAGCTTCATTATTTATATGATGAGTATGGTGGCACAATGTAAAAAATGCTCAAGAGTTATTAAAGTAAATGGAGGAAGTACAAGCGGACTCCATACACATTTAAAAATGAAACATGATGCAATTTTGTTAAAGAGGAAAGAATCTAATTGCTATGAAGATACAAACTTAAGCACAGTTTCTAAGCCCAAGCCATCAGGGATTTTAGATTATTTTGAAAGAACAAAAAAATAATTTGGAAGAAATTATAAGTAAAATGACAGCATTAGGTGGTTTGACATTTCGAGTGTTTTTTGTGATATTTACATTCTCTAATATAAAACTGGCAAATAAAACAAAAAAACCCAGCTGTGTTTTCTTTCTTTTCCTAAAATTTCTACTACCGGTATTAAAACTGGTATCCCTGCATTAGGATCTAAAAAATACCAAATACCGGTATTGAAGTTTTGGTCCGATATTGCAATCCCTAGTCCTGATCAATGCTAAAACTGGAATGTGCTTTCTCCTGTAGTTATTATCCCCGTCCTCCATTTTGTTTTTAAATTTCAGACTTTTTTCGTCAAAGGATTTCCTGCTCGTCTCTGTTTGTGAAAGCTTAGTTCATCACAAATCGACCGATTTATAGAAAGGCTAGTTTTTTTTATGAACATTTAAAGATGGCAAAGATTACTACTCTTACTACGGCAAAAACTAAACGAATTTTTATATGGTAGATTTTAAACTTTTTTTATCTCATTAATATGAACTTCTTATTGTACTACCTTTTGCTCTTTAATGATGGCACTTTAAAATGTGTCAAGAAATTGAAATCTGGTATGATTTCTTGAGCAAACAAATTATTTATTATCTTATTCGATTTTGGTTACGTAGATAATAGATCATTGAGTTTCATAGTTTGATGCTGCATATCCAAATTTGGCCGTTGTGCCATAAAAAAATATTTACTGACCTATTTCCGCTTGGCAGATTCTGCTTAGTCCCTTTGGCATTACTATTCTACAGACACGTCGTCTATTGAATATGCACACTATTTCGTTGACATGTAACTTGCTCGTGCAGTGTCAGTAAACCCCGACATTGGGCTGGTATATCAGGAGGGCTGAAAGGTTCATAAGCTAGATAGAGCAATAGATGGCGCTATTAGTATTAAATCCATATGATTTTTAGTTTGCCCTAACCTTCAAAAGACACGTGTATAAATTTGACAGCTGTTGCGCTATTAGTATGGGAGTTACAGCATTTTTAGTGAAGCAACTTTTGTTAGTTTGCGCCATTTATATGTCAGCCTACGAACCTTTCAGCCCAACTGTTAACATTATTCGGACTTGATGAACATTATTCGGACTTTTCACCAGGAAAACCAACCGTAGAGAAGTGGTTTGCTAAATTTAAACGAGGCGAAATGAGCACCGAGGACGATGCGCGCAGTGGACGCCCCAAAGAGGCTGTTACCGACGAAAACATCAAAATAATTTCTGATAACCGTAAAGTGAAATTGATTGAGATTGCTGGGACCCTAAAGATATCAAAGGAACGTGATAGACATATCGTGAAGGAATATTTGGATATGTGAAAGCTCTGTTCAAAGTGGGTGCCGCGCGAGCTCACAATCGGCACAAATCAACAACGAATGGATGGTTCTAAGCAGTGTTTGGAGCTGTTCAATCTTAATAAACCAGAATTTTTGCGTCGATATGTGACAATGGATGAAACATGGCTCCATCATTTCACACCGGAGTCCAATCGACAGTCAGCCGAGTGGACTGCAAGTGATGAACACTAAAAATGCTATAACTTCACTAAAAAAGCTATAACTCGCATACTAATAGTGCAACAGCTGTCAAATTTATACACGTGTCTTTTGAAGGTTAGGGCTAATTAAAAATTATATGGATTTAGTATTAGTAGCGCCATCTATGTGTCAGCCTATGTACCTTTCAGCCCACCTGTTAGAATGTTATATTCTTAGGGTGCCCTTTTAAAATTTATTTAATTTAACGCTTAATACCACTGATTGTAATAGCGTTAATAAGAGATCATGGAGACTTCGCCTTATACTGTTATTTTTACAAGTAATTTTGATATTTTCGTCAGCTATATAAATTTTTATGTTTTTAGGTTATTTTGTAAATTATATAGAGAATAAATTTATTTAAATTTTTAAGATTTTTTTATGCGTTACCATTTTCACACATGTTAGTGTTAATTGCTGCATTGTTCATGTCACTAGTTTCATTAATTTCTTGAACATTATTTTTGAAGTTCATTATCATTTTCCGAATAGCAACTGTTTATATTTTTCATGAGCTTGCATTTATTTTTAATTTGTGTTGAAATAATTTACTTCTTAAATATAAGTTATTTTAATATCCCGTTTTTCTCTAATTTCGTTGCAACTTTTATTTTAATCAGAATAAATAATCCAGATAAAAATTTTTTTTTTTTTGACTAGTAAACATTTTATGCTTTTTTAAATTTTGCGATAATCGTAATATATATCTTAATATAAGGAAAAAAATTAAAGAAATGTCACTGTTGTTACAAAAGTATGGGTTAAAAAAATCATCAATAAATATAGAATATTTAATATTACATAATCTCTTGGTTTCATTGAAGTTGAATATTTACACAAACATTAATGTAATTTGCCACATTATCCATTATAACTTTGGTTGTTGTTTTTCCTCTAGAGTTATTTTATGGCCGAATATTTTTCGAATAGCAATTGCTGTTATTTTTTAAACAAGAGTTTGAATATACTAATAATATTCCATGTAGAATTAATTCCTTTTTTTTTAAATATAATTTATTTTAATATCCTTCGTATCAGGCATTTCGTTACAATTTTCATTTATTTAGAGCAAATAATTCAAAATTTCAGCTTTTGCTTTGATTGGTATACGGTTTGAGTGATTTTAAAACTTTCAATTGCGGCAAATATAACAGGTGGGCGGAAAAGTTCGTCGTCTGACGCATAGATGGCGCTACTAGTAGTAAATCCATTTGATTTTTAGTTAATCCTAACCTTCAAAAGACACGTGTATAAATTTGACAGTTGTTGCACTATCAGTATTTGAGTTATAGCATTTTTAGTGTTCATCACTTGCAGTCCACTCGGCTGACTGTCAATTGGACTCCGGTGTGAAAGGATGGAGCCATGTTTCATCAATTGTCACATATCGACGCAATAATTCGGGTTTATTACGATTGAACAGCTCCAGATACTGCTTAGAATCATCAATTCGTTGTTGTTTTTGGTTGATTGTGAGCTCGCGAGGCACCCACTTTGGACAGAGCTTTCGCATATCCAAATATTCATTCACGATATGTCCAACACGTTCCTTTGATATTTTTAGGGTCTCAGCTATCTCAATTTCGCTTTACGGTTATCAGAAATTATTTTGTGAACTTTTTTGATGTTTTCGTCGATAACAGCCTTTTTGGGGCGTCCATTATGTGCATCGTCCTCGGTGCTCCTTTTGCCACGTTTAAATTTAGCAAACCACTTCTCTACGATTGATTTTCCTGGTGAAAAGTCCGAATAATGTTTATCTATCGAAGCCTTGGCTTCAATAGTATTTTTTTTTTTGCCTAAAAGCAATGCTATATTAACACACGAAATTCCTTTTTATCCCTTTTTTCAAACTAACAAAAGTTGCTTCACTAAAAATGCTATAACTCACATACTAATAGTGAAACAGCTGTCAAATGTATACACGTGTCTTTTGATGGGGAGGGCTAACTAAAAATCATAAGGATTAAATACTAGTAGTCCCATCTATATGTCAGTCTACGAACTTTTCTGCCAACCTGCTATCTTTTCCTCAGGAAAAATGATAAAGGAATATCTTGATGGTAATAGTGATTCAGCAAAATAACAACCGTTGGTTATGCAGCTGTTGGTGACAAAAACTTTAGAACAATCATAAAAACATCAATAAATATAGAAAAATAAATTCAAATTTTATTTCATTGGAAATTGAATACATAAATTGAAACGTATAACTGCTTTAAAAATTTTATAAATCTTTTATTTTCTTGCAAAAAGTACTACATATTACTTTTGGATATTTCATCCATTTACAGAAGTACTGAAAATGAAATTCCGTGGAGATTCATATTCTTTAGTTTATTATATTCTTATTTAGTTCATTATATGATTATTTATATTCTTCAAATGTTTAACAGTCACAATTGCCAAATTCCTTATTTCTATCTGTCTTATTGTACTTTAACTTATTTTACAAATTTTAATTAAATTTTTTTAAATAACATTTTTAATTAAAATGAAGTAGCAAATCCGTTTATGATATATTTTTTATTTTAATCAGTACTGGAAAATTTTATTGACATTGCAGCAATCGTTTGAAAAATGGATCCAAAAATATTCAACTACTTCACCAATTCCTACAGTTTTTGTTTAATTCTGAACATGCTAATTCTGATTAATATACAAACAACACAGATGATGCACTATTCAGATATTTATTTTCTCTCCCGGATAATTTAATGTTTTTCTAAGAAAAATTATTTTTAAAAATTGTGACCGTGCTTCCTCCTACACACTGGCTACAGCTACCTCTATTGAATTCAAGAGAAATGGTTAGTAGACCTCAAGACTCTCACCCGTTTGGAAGTCGTGCCCTCCCGCTGAAAAACGTTTAGTTTATAATATGTCATCCCGAGAGAAAATATATTTAGAGCATACCACCTCATTAGTTGGACTACATACACTCACCCGGAGAGGAAGCACATTCTGCGCATCCTGCGCGTAGCTCAGTATTTGGTTTTTGCTTTAGAAGTAGACTCCTTCCAGGAATCTATAACTATCTGTCTTTAAATGTGTTAAATATTGCATGTGTCAATATAGATTGATTTCTCCAACCTGTGCCTCAAGTATCTCAACCCAACCACATCCAGTTGCAATCTGGCTGTCCATCCTGATTTTATATATAGTGATTGAAAAAATTACAATTTTAGAGTTTTCCAGTATTAGCAGACAAATAGCAAACTGAATATAATCGTTATCAACAGGTATATTTCACGTTTCGTGTTGGAATGGGGTTCATGACCGTTCGAGTAATTGTGTTTCTTAAGCGGGGGTGGTAGAACAAATAATTTTATTCTTTGCAATAAAATAGGAATAATAATCACTAGATATATCACTTAGAGATATACTAATAATGGAATTAGAGATATACTTAAGATATAAGAATAAGGGACAGAATCCATGAAACATGAATGGAATCAAATATGATTTGTTGCTGAAGAAGTTGTGCACTTGTATCCAGGAATGGGCCGCCGGACGGTTCTATCCGGCCAGCGGATAGAATTTTAATTTGTCGATCTGAGGCAAATTAAAAGAAATTATTACATTTATATATCCTTCTACTTTGATTAAATATTATTTTATTTTCTTCCTTTTTTTAAAAGGACTGGTGATCTTTTCACATCCTCTATTTTTGTTCTACAAAACATAAATCGATGGAAATAGCAAGCACAGACAGTTTTCAATCGGTAGAGTGTAAAAAGCGGAAGTTCTTTGTTAGTTATAGCTATAGATTGGCGCCAACAGTTAGAGTTTTACAAATCATTCATCTTATATATGTGAGCAAGTGTTTTCAACTATGAACCTTAGAAAGGATTTTTTCAGAAGTAGACTGACAGATGAGCATTTACCCACGTTGCTTGGAATCATTATAAGGAACTTTTAAAAATGAAATCGCAACCTCATTCATCTCATTAACATATTTAAATTGTGATACTTGTATATTGTTTTTAAAATTTTAGAATTTTTTTTTTTTTATTCCATTTTTGGCCCGCGACCGAAAAAGTTTGCCTATCCCTGTACTAGCCTATGAATGCTTCTAAAGCGTATACGTTAGGATGTAGTTATATTTGCTCTTTTAAAGCTTTCTAAGTATAATTTTACTAAAAAATTAACTATTTGTCCAGTCTAGTCAATACATAACAGAAAAAAAATTCGTGTTTCTCTCTCATGTTTTGCATTGCATGCAAAATTCGTGATTTAATTGAAAAATGTACTCTTTGCGAGACTTAAGTAAATTTTCTAATCCTATTTTCATATCGATTTATTTAATCTTGCAATTTACTTACAGAATTTGATGAACAAAAGTAATGGTAGTACTTGTGTGTTGTTTTAACATTGCGAACTGCATTGGTGAACTTTTTAAAACTGGTTTACATTTTTTAATTAAAAAATGAGATTTGGGGCGCAATTGCACAAACAACATGTAGCATTGAATTCTAAACGCAAACATTGACAGTGATTATTTTGAGAAGCTAAAAAAAGAATTCTAAACTATTATTATGAATGAGGTTTAAAATAGCATGCTGAACTCTATTTGTAGAATAGCAGTTCATAATTCAAACGTTAATTTAAACTAACGAATTTAACGTTAACTTCATTAAGGTAATTAACTTAACGTTAACTTAATTTAACGTTAAATTAATCAACTTAATTAATTAACTTAAACGTCGATTTTAAACACCAATTAAAATTTGTTTTAAAGAATTTAATTGTAACCATTTTTATGGGTTTTTTAAAGATTATATGGAAATATAATCTTCAATTCGAAAGCTAATCCTTGCAATTTAATTAAGGAAGCATAATAATTAACCCCTTAATTAAAAAAAAATTAATTTCATTAATAATTAAAATATTGCTTTCTTGAATGTTGTAATGTGTATATCAGCTAAAAATGAATAGAAACTACTTATAGAATTTTTTTATTTTCGTTTATATATTCTGAAAATTAAAAGATATTCTTTTTATGTGTTAATTATTTTTCAAGACATTATTGTATCTGTTTGCTGTTGATTTTGTAAATTCGCTTTTCTGAAGAACAGTTTCAAAATCTTCCATGATTTTATCCTTCATACTGCTTGTATTCGACGTTGCCATCAGAATCTGTCACTTTCTTGACGTAAAGAGGTGTTCCAACCCTTACGATCTTCTCGCTATCCACTAATGTCACATAAATGATTGCCATAAGGCATATGGCAACTGCAATAATCTACAATAGAAAGTTAAGATAACATAAGAAAACAATAATAAAAAAAAACATCATGTTAACTATATAATTCAACGAATTCTTGCTTGTGAGCATCATTTATTTTAAACTCTTATACTACTGTGTCCAAAAAGTAAGACCAATTCTCAATTTAAAATTCCCGGGGCTTATGGAATTTCAATTTTTTTTTCTTTTTTAGGTTGCTGGCACTGTCCTGGACATCTGTGGGAAATTTGACGTCAAAATATTCAATATATAGTGCTTGAGTTACGCTTGGCTTTGTGAGATGCTAAAACTGATTCCGGCTATTTTTGAAATATCTGAAGAATATAATGTTGCATAGAATGTTGCAGAAGGCATTCGGTGAGCATTCCTATATCGGAAAGAAATGTTTACGATTGATATAAACAGTTCACAGAAGACAGAGAACGCGTTGAAGATGAAGAGCCCTCTTGTCGACTATCCACCTCAACCGACGAAGCTCACGCCGAAACAATTAAGGATTTGGTACTTGAAAACCGTCGATTTACAATTAGAAACCTCCTGATGATGTTGGAATTTCAAAAGGATAGGTCAATTCCATTTTGGGCCTGAAACACGTCAAATCTCGATTGATACAGAAAACACTGAATGCGCCAGCTCACACTGCATTGTTTCTTCGTGACCCTTTCCACAAAAATGAAACCCATATCTTTCCACAACTACCGTATTCACACCGTGCGACTTCGGGCTATTCCCTAAACTCAAAAGACCACTCTGGGGACACCGTTTTGAGTCGATTGAAGAGATTCAACGGGAATCGCCGCGGGCTTTGAAGACCTTCCCCGCCGATGACTTTTTAGCATGCATTGAGGATTGGAAAAAATTTTTAGCATAAGTGCATTGTGTCCGGAGGGGTTTACTTTGAAGGCGATGAAATAAATTTGGAAGAATAAATAAAGAATTTTTCAAAAAAAAAATATTTGGTCTTACTTTTTGGGCACAGTAGTACTACCTTTCTTTTCAGTAATTAGAAAATACTGGTTATTGAAGATAAATAAACTATAATTAATTCGAAAAGATTCTGTGGATACATGACATTTAAATTCTTTCATTCAGAATAAAATAACATTTAGTTTCCCATCAGAACATTTAGTTATATTCTTAGTTCAATTCATTGAAAAATATTTACATAAAGTTATTTTTATAACGGAGTGTAACGTAGATCTACATCCTCATGGTGCACACCGGGCAATGTCTTGGCAAAATGATCAACAAATACGCCTTCAGTTTGGCTCTCAGTGTGGTCTCAGTGTGGTTTGTCTCCCAGAGTTCTGGATAAAGCAAGAGAGGAGAGTTAAAAAAGATCCTTAGGTGCTCCGTCTTTGAGGATATTGCCGCTAGAAACATTCCCAAGCCCTGGTACAATTTATTCTTCCTGATATTCCTGAATGGCCTAGATAAAAATCGGTGGCATTGCTACGGTTTTTTTGTGGCCATGATTGTCTCCGCAAGTATCTTTACATAATTAAACTGCCTCCTGGTCTTCTGAATCTCATAACCAGGAAAATCACCTTGCTCCCTTTTCTGCAATGCCCGCTGTTTCTTTACGGAAGAGTTATTGGATTGTCAGACTTAAGTTGGATGAATTAACTGTTGTCATTTGTTTCTATCTTGCTCTTTGTATTTATTTTTTAATGATATCTGTTGTTCTGTAAATTTGCCATTGGAAATAAAAAAAAGTTTTTTTCAAAACTGCATAAAAGTGATGAAAATTGTCTAAAAAACTTTACTCAAGTATCAAAAAAATTATCAATATGCACATTATATAAAAATACATAATTTGAAGTACTATGTCATATGCTATATTTTCTAATGTTTGCGATACTTATCTATTTCTTTCAAAGTTAAATGTTATTATCCACATTCCATTTTCCCATTATCCAATCCGTTGTAAAAAATATAAATAAATATGTCTATTACAAATATAATAAATATAAATATATCTATTACAGTAAAAAATAATTTGATATTTAGCTTGATTTCATTAATTATTTAATGAAAAATATTATATTTTTATAAAATGTAAAAACAAAATAGAATAAATATTCATGTTATATTGAACAATTCTCTAATTAGAATAAATATAAGCGTAACAAGATATTCGGTCCCAAAAGGCAAAAACTTTCAACTTTTTCAAAAATTTTTTTTTTTTTTTTAAACCTCTTAAAACTTATTTTTCAATATATAAAGTAAGAGGTTTTAAAATTTTTTTTTCATTTATAAATTCCTAATAAAGAATGGCGTTAACATTTTGATTATTCTTTTTCTTTATTGATTATTTTTCAAGATATTATTATAGCTATTTTTTTGTGGATTTTTTAAATTCATTTTTTCTGAAGAACAATCAAATATTCGCTGAAATTATCTTATTTACAATGCTTCTCGAATTTTGTTATCATGTGTAAACATGATGCTGTCCTGGTTAGAGATCCGTGGTGCCTCCAAAAAATTGAAGTTAAAAAATTAAGCTATAAAATTAAAATATCCAAGAACATCAGTTATTATTTAAAACACATTGATCTCCTCGCGGAAATCGAGAATCTTTAATTTCAAACACTTTTATTTAAAATAAACGCTTATTTTCGCATGATTTTACTTTGTGTGTTTAAAACTGTCTTGAACTATGTGTTGCTAAATATAACGATTGACTCATATCAAGTTCAACACTGTAGCTCATTTTAAATTGTATGGCTTTCAAAATATAGACAGTTATGGCTTCAATAACCTCAAAATTGTGTCTAAGGATTAGTTTAGGTTTATGAAAGTTAATCTAGACATAACTTCTCTGTCTGAATTTGGTAGTGCTTCTTGTAGTATTTGATCAATTGCCCCTTCATAAAGTTCTAGAGTTATTAAATTTCGTTATATGTCTGTTGTTATGGAATTTGATAGTTCTTGTGAGGAATTCTGCGCATTAAAGTCCCGATTTCGCCAAGTCTCTTTTCCTTGCCAAATGGAATCGCCAAACCCGCAGTATTTTGTGACCGCAGCGGCCATTTTCTTTGTTTAGGAGGGGACTTTTCGAAAACCATAAGTGAACAAATCAGCAAATATACAAGTGCAGAACTGTGGATTATACTAAATTGCAGAATTATGGGTTATACTATTGCTATTCTAATACAGCTGGCAATGCAGAGTCAGTTAATCTTTATGCCATATGCAAGGGCTGCACCTCTGTTACTCATTTAGCACTATCCAAGGGGCACGTATAACTTGAAGATAGGCAATGGACGAGAGTAACACTACCCTCACAACGCTCTACGATCACATTAGATCGGGACCTACGGTTTAAAGTGGGTTCCGAACCACTACAAACATCCATGGCACTGCCGGGACTCGAACAATGGGCTATACTAAAGTACAGGACTAAGGGTTATTGAACATTGGTGGATGAATACGCATGAAAATATACCAAAGTATATTCATGATAAACCGAAATTCGTGAAAGGATTTCAGTTTTTATTTATTATTATCTTCCTGTTTCTTTTTAGACTAAAAAATTTTTTTCCGATGTATTTATTAAAATGTTATATATTTCAGTTTGATTTTATTAATTTTTTAATGGAACTTAATGTATATTTATTTAGTTAAAAAGTAAAATATAATAATAAACTGTAAAAATAGACTGAAAAATCCTATAATTGGAATAAATAACAATTTAAGAACAAATCAAGGCAAAAAGACAACAAATTCTACAAGTCCTGTGATTTTATTTTATACCTTTTAAAATAACCCTTAAATTTTTAAAAATAAAGAACTTTATTTAAATATGAAACATTTTAAATGCATTAACACTCAGTTATTATTCAACTGATTTAAAATTATTTATTTCTTTATAAAAAGTATAAATAGAAGGATTAAAGAAATTTTTTGTATAAAAAGGAATATAAAAAAAACTTTCAGAAAGTACGTACCAATAGTGTATTCATTTTGACGAGTGAAATAGTATGTCGAAGCACAAATTCTGTCTATGAAATGAGTGAATAATTTTGACCTCTTATAGGAACATTTCGTTTTAAAAAACGTTTTAAAATCAATCTTTAATCTTTTATTGTATATCAATACAATCTATCAAATTTTATTGCAAATTTATTATCAAATCTAGGTGAATCATAAACATAAATATTAAAGTGTTTTGTTAGTAAATTTGACTAGTATATACACTGAAGTGACAAAAGTCATGGGATAGCAATATGCAAATTTTCAGAAGGCAGTAGCATGGCGTAGAACAGGTATAAATGCGCAGTGCTTTCGCAGAGCTTTCATTTCTGTTCAAGTTATTCATGTGAAGAGGTTTTGACGTGATGATGACCGCACGACGGGAATTAACAGACTTTGAACGCGGAATGTTAGTTGGAGCTAGACGCATGGGTCATGTCATTTCGAAATCGTTAGGGAATTCAACATTCCCAGATCCACTGTGTCAAGAGTGTGCCGAGAGTATGAAATTTCAGGCATAACATCCCACCACGGACAGCGCAGTGGTCGACCGCCTGCACTTAACGACCGAGACCGGCGATGTCTGCAAAGAGTCGTAAATTCTAACAGACAAGCAAGTCTGTTAGAACTGTGCGGAGAAATTTGGCTTTCTTGGGCTATTCCAGCAGAAGACCGACTCGAGTGCCTTTACTGACAGAACGACATCGCTTGCAGCGACTCTCGTGGGCACGTCAGCATATCGGTTGGTCCCTAGATGAATGGAAAACCGTGGCCGTGGTCCGATGAGTCACGATTTCAGTTGGTAAGAGCTGATGGTAGGGTTCGAGTGTGGCGCAGACCCACGAAGCCATGGACTTAAACTGTCAGCAAGGCACTGTTCAAGCTGGTGGTGGCTCCGTAATGGTGTGGGCTGTTTTTCATGGCATGGACTTGGTCGTCTGGTGCGACTGGACCGAACATTGACTGGAAATGCTTATGTTCAGCTACTTGGAGATCACTTGCAGCCATTCATGGACTTCATGTACCCAAACGACGATGGGATTTTTATGGATGACAATGCGCCATGTCACCGGGCCACAACTGTTCGTGATTGGTTTGAAGAACATTCTGGACAATTCCAACGAATGATCTGGCCACCTAGATCGCCCGACATGAATCCCATCGAGCATTTATGGGACATCATCGAGAGGTCTGTTCATGCCAAACGCACCATCAACGCTTTCACAATTATGGACGTCTATCGAGACAGCATGGCTCAATATTCCTGCAGAAGACTTCCAACGACTTGTTGAGTCCATGCCACGTCGAGTTGCTGCACTTCGCCGGGCGAAAGGAGGGCCGACACGGTATTAAGAGGTATCCCATGACTTTTGTTACTTCAGTGTATATATATATTGTTTGTAATATAATTTATTTTGACATCCTGTTTAACTGTAATGGCTGTGCATTTTCATTTTATTTATAATAAATAATTATCTAGACAATCATTTTTTTTTTACTGGTAAACTTTTTATGCCTTTTGAAATTTTGCAATAGTGGTGAGATATATCTTCGAATACGGAAAAAATTATAAAGTTTACAGCTATGATGAAAACATTGGATAATAAAATAATCAATAAATAACGAATATTTAATTGGCACAAATTCATTTTGTTTCCATCAAGTTGAATATTTACACAAACGTTAATATAATTTGATACATTATTTATTATAACGTTGGTTATTCGTTTTCATTGATAGTTATTTTATGGGCTTCATTATTATTTTTCGAATAGTAATTGTTGTTATTATTTTAAACATGAGTTTAAATATACTTTTATTTCAAGTAGAATTAATTCATTTTTTTAAATATAATTTATTTTAACATTCTACGTATCTGCCATTCCGTTGCATTTTTTATTTATTTATAGCAAATAATCCAGAATTTCAGCTTTTGCTTTGACTGATATACGTTTTCAGTGTTTTTAAAACTTTCAATTGGGGAAGTATATCTTAAGATTGAAAATAATAAGGGAATATCATGATTGTAATAGTGAAACAGCGAAATACGGCCGTTGGTGATGCAGCTGACAAACAGCATTAGAACAATCATAAAAACATCAATAAATGTAAAATATTCTACTGATATAAATTCAAATTTTATTTTGTTGGAAATTGAATATATGTATTGAAACGTAACTGCTTTAAAAATTTTTATAAATCTTTTATTTTCGTAGGAAAATTATTACATATTGCGTTTCAGATATTTGATCCATTTACAGAAGTGCAGAAAATGAAATCTCGTGGAGATTTCTATTCTTTAAATTCAGTTAATTTTAACAATCACAATTGCCAGATTCTTTATTTCTATCTGTCTTATTGTGCTCTCTCTTATCTTACAAATTTTTATTAATTAATTTGTTTTCAAGTTTATTAATTAAAATTTAATAATCAATCCAAACGCACACAATTCATATTTAATACAGGTTTGGGCATCAGTGGTATCCCAGGGGTCTTTAAATAACAATTTTATTTAAAAGGAACTCGCAAACCCGCTTATGATACAAGATAAGTTTTTTTTCTTTTAGTCGGCATTGGAAAATTTTATATAAACTATTTTATTTAATTCTGAACATCTGGACATGTTAATTCTTGGTAATACGTGTACAGAACAAATGGTGCACTATTTAGATAGTTATTTTTTCTCACGAATAATTTAATTTTTTTTTTCTAAAAAAAAATATTTTTAAATATTGTAACCGTACTTCCTTCTACACACTGGCAAGAGCGCCCTCTGTTGCGTTCGGGAGAAATGGTCAGTAGGCCTCGAGACTCTCACCAGAGATAAAGTACAGAACGCCCACTAGGTTGGTTGAGAAACGTTTAATTTATAATCTGTAATCCCAAGAGGAAATATATTTAGCGCGTGAAACCTCATTAATTGTCCTACATTCTCAACAGGAGAGAAAGCATATTTTATGCATCCTGCGCGAAGCTGAATTTTAGGTTTTAGGTTTAGAAGTAGAGTCCTTCCACGAATATATAATTATCTTTCTTTAAATGAATTAAATATTGTATTTCTCTGTATGGGTAAATAAAGCTGGGAATTCTCAAACCTGTGCCTTAAGTATCTCAACCCATTTACAGCCAGTCGCAATCTGGCTGTCCATCCTGAACACTAAAATATCTATATACAAGTATAATATAATTTTTTTTTTAAAGTCAATTCCTTCTTTTTTTTCTCAATCTATTGCAAGAAATCCTTTACAAATAATTGTCATTCATTTTTTTAATTTATCTGGCGCCCTCTATTGGTAGACACATGCAACTTAAATCTAAAAAAAAACTAAAATTAATGAATTAAATTTAATCAATGAATTAATATTTGAAAAAACTGTATTAACATCAAGTGCCATCCACTACAAGTTCAATAAAATGTAGTTGAACTTGAGTGGATGAATCAAAAGTATTTTATGAACGATTGAAAATTTGAACAAGACATATATAGGGAGAGCGTGAGCTAATAGAAGGAATTTAATAAATCCGTGATTTAAAAAATTACAATTTTAGAATTTTCCAGTATTTAGCAGACAAATAGCAAACTGATAGATATATTTCACGTTTCGTGTTGAAATTTTGTTCATAACAGTTCCATTATTTGATTTTCTTGAACGGGGGTGGTAGAACAAATAATTTTATTACTTGCTGAGAGTTTGCAATAAAACAGGAAGAGGAATCACTGCTGTAAACACTTTTTAAAACTACGAATAGTGGGCAGAATCCATGAAACATGAATGGAATTAGAGTTGGACATCAAATATGATTTATTGCTGAAGAAGTTGTGTACTAACCTGTGAATGATTCTATAGTGTATAGTTGGTTTGGTTTATCTCTCTACTGTCATCTTGTGCACACGAGGGCTAAACAGACCGGTATCTATATTTTAAAAATGAATTCCGAACCACTAACTCTTGTGCAAAAACTAAAATTATTTGGTAAAATGTCGATATATTAGCATGCGACCTAGGAGTCACATCGGCCCATAGAGGATTAAAGAGTTGACTTTTTCTTGATTGACATGTTATATAGAAAATTGGATAAATTGAGATAAAGCAACTAAAGGGTGAGTTGGTTTCGTTTGTCGCTCTATGGTCATCTTGTGTACAGGAAGGCGAAACAGACCGGGATCAACAGTTTAAAAGTGGATTCCGAAACACTAACAAACATCCATGCCCTCGCCTGTATTCGAACATGAAGTCTGTGGTACCAAAGGCTAGAGCGCTAGGCTCTTGGCCACTAGGCCGCTGTAAAGTGTAATAAGCGGATGTATTTATATTTGCTCTTTTAATGCTTTCTGAGCATAATTTTACCAAAAAATTGATTATTTGTCCAGAAATAAGAAACAATAGTTAATGCATAATAATAATAATAATAATAATTCGTGTTTTTCGCTGTCTTCTCAAGTTTTAGATTACACTGAAGTGACAAAAGTCATGGGATAGCAATATGCAAATTTCCAGATGGCAGTAGCATCGCGTAGAATAGGTATAAAAGCGCAGTGCTTTCGCAGAGCTTTCATATCTGTTCAAGGTATTCATGTGAAGAGGTTTTGACGTGATGATGACCGCACGACGGGAATTAACAGACTTTGAACGCGGAATGTTAGTTGGAGCTAGACGCATGGGTCATGCCATTTCGGAAATCGTTAGGGAATTCAACATTCCCAGATCCACTGTGTCAAGAGTGTGCCGAGAGTATGAAATTTCAGGCATAACATCCCACCATGGACAGCGCAGTGGTCGACCGCCTGCACTTAACGACCGCGATCGGCGACGTCTGCAAAGAGTCGTAAATTCTAACAGACAGGCAACACTGCGTCAAATAACCGCAGAAATCAATGTGGGACGTACAAGGGACTTGTCTGTTAGAACTGTGCGGAGAAATTTGGCTTTCTTGGGCTATTCCAGCAGAAGACCGACTCGAGTGCCTTTACTGACAGAACGACATCGCTTGCAGCGACTCTCGTGGGCACGTGAGCATATCGGTTGGCCCCTAGATGAATGGAAAACCGTGGCCCGGTCCGATGAGTCACGATTTCAGTTGGTAAGAGCTGATGGTAGGGTTCGAGTGTGGCGCAGACCCCACGAAGCCATGGACCCAAACTGTCAGCAAGGCACTGTTCAAGCTGGTGGTGGCTCCGTAATGGTGTGGGCTGTTTTTTCATGGCATGGACTTGGTCCTCTGGTGCGACTGGACCGAACATTGACTGGAAATGTTTATGTTCAGCTACTTGGAGATCACTTGCAGCCATTCATGGACTTCATGTACCCAAACAAAGATGGGATTTTTATGGATGACAATGCGCCATGTCACCGGGCCACAACTGTTCGCGATTGGTTTGAAGAACATTCTGGACAATTCCAACGGATGATCTGGCCACCTAGGTCGCCCGACATGAATCCCATTGAGCATTTATGGGACATCATCGAGAGATCTGTTCGTGCCCAAAATCCTGCACCATCAACGCTTTCACAATTATGGACGTCTATCGAGACAGCATGGCTCAATATTCCTGCAGAAGACTTCCAACATGTTGAGGCATGTTGAGGCCATGTTGAGGCCATGCCACATCGAGTTGCTGCACTTCGCCGGGCGAAAGGAGGGCCGACACGATATTAAGAGGTATCCCATGACTTTTGTCACTTCAGTGTATAATAAAGGTTTTATACATGTAATATCAAAATTGCTGATTATAGAAAATCCATAAATCATTTTTTTATTCAAAATTTGCTTTAAAACTGTTTTTATATTCTAATAGGTCATTTACATAATGAGAGAAGAATTAACATAACACTGCTTCTTAAAAACTCTCATGGTAAATATAAAAAATAAATATAAATAATAATAATTTTAAAAAATTTATTTTGAATCAAATTTTCAATTTATTTTGTATCTGACATTTTAATGTTATTGATCCAAATGGTGTCTGTAATCAGTGATTCAAATAAATATTGAATTTATAGCAAATAAATCTTTTGTAATTTATTTTAATACGCTTACTAAAATTCAGTGAGTATTGACTTAAAAGTTTTTATAACGTTTATATAATTCCAAACTATATTTTTCCTGACACTTAAGGAAAAATATACTTCCATCTTTAACTGAAGCATTCACGCTAAATATAAATTAAGTTCTGTAATATGTTGTTGTAATATATGTTCTGTTGCATGTTATCAAGGATCAATCGTAAATTAATTTTTCGATATTTACAATGGATCAATAAATAAAAAGTTCACTTGTTAAGACTGTCATGATGTTCCCATTTTTTCCAAAATATATGTTAAAATATACAAGTTTTCTTTTCTTGAGCATCAGTAGATACTTATAACAATGTGTTTCATGGTATCTTCTATGAGGAATTTTGTGGTAATGATATTGCTCTTGCATTAGAAAACTAGTGTTATTCGGTGATGTTTGCAGTTATACCTTTTCACATCTTTTCTATAAATCTAAATAGTTTGGGGCCATATCACTACTTACTTTTACGAACAGTATATTTCTGAAAAATGCATTTCTAAATTTATTGTTAGAGGTTTTACACTAGCTCTAATATATAAGATTTATAGGATATAAAATTGATGGATATTATAGAGAAATAGCATTTATAATCAGCTGTTATTTTCAGCAAGACTTCTCATGTCATATATTATTTATAGAAGATCTTTTTTGCAAATCTTCTGGTCTAGATGTTTGCTCTAGAAAATGTCGAGAAAATTGCTACTATTTTTTTTAAAATTATTTATGCTTGAATCCATCTGCCGGTATTATGTGATAGTCAACAGTTTTTTTTTTGTCTTAAAAATTTTCTTGAAATTAAATTAATAAATCTCTGAAGTTAATAGAATTGTGTTCTTTTTTAATATCTATATATTTTTATTTCAATTGTTATATAATAAAGATTTATTTATATTTTACATCGTAATTTATTCTTATTTTTGAAACCCTGCCAATATAATTTTTCCTTTACAATTTGTTCATTTCAGAAATATTTCTTCCAAGTAAAATTTACCAAAAATAAAAAAAGGTTTTTATTTTATATGACAGGGTAATACCGAGTCATATCTGTTAATTTAATATACCTTCTTCTTTATTGGTGCAGCAGCCCGCCCCATAGTGGGCCAAGACCGTCTGCCTACGGTCAAATTTCGAGACAGGGGTTTTCTTTTTGTAGGGTTGGAAGCCCTACACTCTGCAATCATATCAGACTGAGACCTGCAGTTTAAAGTGAACTTTGAACGACTGCAAACATTCATGTCACCGTCCGAACTCGAAACCGATATCCATGGCATCGAACGCCTGAGCTGTAGTCGCTAGACCATCAGGCCCAATTTAATATACTAAACAATGTTTTTGTTTAGAATGAAATAAAATCAAAGAACCAATCGTGTGCTAATAGTATCACTCTCGTTAGTACTTTAGAGGCTTGATGGCCAATCGGTTAGTGCTCTGGCTTTGGTGCTTCAGGTTCGAATCCTGGCTGTGGCATGGAAGTTTGTGAATGGTTCGGAATCCACGTTAATCTGTAGGTCCCGGTCTAATTAGGCCAAAGTGTGAACAAAATATACCTAGAGCAACAAACCAAACATCTCATGAATACTTTAACAAGGAAATAATAATTAGGACAATAAATGTTTAGTCGCTTGTCGGTTTCAACATAATTTAGTTTTCGATTAAAATATTTTTATTTTGATGAAAAAGGCTGCACTCATGTACCTAGTGTTCGAGATGATTAATGTAGCATGTTCTGGTTTTTGCTTGTTAATCAATGTATTACTGTTCCAAATAAAATGAAAGCACAGTAGTGTTATAAAATTAGAAATTTATTTACATATTTGGAATTTCAGCCTCCTGAGCACTGTTTGAGACAAACTTGTAAAGTTGTTGATTGCGTCTTGCATTTGCAATAATCCTGAGTTGATTCCAACAAGTCAGCGAAATTCAAGGATCATCTAGTTAGAGAAAAGAAAAGTTAGTTTAAAAAAATGTTTTTTGTTTACTGTTATGCATTCAAACAATATATTATATTATCTAAATATTATTTGGAAAAAAATTTGGAAACTGGAAAAAATTTCTCTATTTATTTAATGCTTTATTAATTAGTAATTAGATGTGAATTTTAACAAAAGATGTCTAAAAAAATATTTTAAATAATTAGTCGCTCATATTAAATTATTTATGACTCTAAATATTATCCCACCTAATGAAAATTTGGTAGATGTTGTACTCTTTTGAATGAATTAAATCTTTTAATGAATGATGAAATTCCAGTGTCAATAATAAAGCGGTTTTATATAAAAGCTGAAAAATATTTAATCAATATTTATGATTGCTATTAAAGATGGTGCCATTTCTTGTGAGGGTGATACTGTAATGGTAATCAAACAGAATATTCTAATGTAAATCACAACTTTTGTATTGGTAACATGACCATGAAATTGTAGCATGTCAATACAATGACGAAAAAAAATATTAGTACTTAAAATAATGGGTTATTATTTACATGGTGACAATATGTGAAAATTTTCCATTATTTAAATTAAGTATTCATAAAAGATGTAGTATAATAAGCTAGGTTGTCCTACCCATAGCATTAATAGAGATCGTCCAGGGAATGGTGTCCATCCGAGACGTATTGGTAGACGATGTCATCATGATGGCTGTAATCGGGTATTTTGTGATGGTACCTTTTGTCGTAACGAATGCTGGTTGCAAATCCGTGATCTTCGTAACCGTGGCCGTATCCATGGTGACCGTGAGTTGGATGTATCTGGACGTCGTAATCGTGTACTATGTATTCTGAGCTAGATGCTGAGACCACAAGGCATGCTAAACACAGGATCTGAGAGAGAAAAATTCAAAGTTCAGACCAAATAATAAGTGTACTAAGCTTTAGATAAAAATAATGCAATTAACTTGAGGTATTTCTTTTTATTAATACAATTTACTTTTTTTATACAGACTCGTTTTTTATAATACTCTATCCTTTCTTTTATAATATAAAGTTTTTTTTTGTATTATAAAAACAAGCCGTAAAAAACTGAGTGAAAAAATGAGTTTAGGTTACAAACGATTTTTTACTTTTCTACCAACCACCACTCTGTAAAAAGTAGTTTGTAAAATATTTTGAAAATAATATTATTTTTTATTACTTTTTTACATTTTTTCCTTCTTTTTACTACATAGTGTCAACATGGAATGTTGGAAATGCTTCTCTTAAAATCATGTAAATTTGACACAAAACAATTTACGTTGTTTGATGTTTGGTAATTGTATTTGTATTTTTTTTTTAGTAATAAAAATTACTTTTCTTATATAGACAGATTCTGAGAGAGAAAAACAATAAAAAAATCCTTTTTTTATACTACAAAGTCTTCTTCTGTTTTATAAAAAAACGCTTGTAAAAAATATGAAAAAGAAGTTTATAATACAAACTTTTTTTTTTTACTTTTCTACCAACCACCCCACTGTAAAGAGTAGTTTTGTTAAAAAGTAATAATGAGTGGCTTTTTTACATACTTTTTTTTCTTCTTTTTAGTACATAGTGTCAACATGAATGTAGAAAATAGTTCTTTTAAAATTAGATAAATTTGACATAAAAAAATTACCTTATTAGGTGGTGAGGGGGTGTGGATACTAGAAATGGTTGTTAATTCATAAAATTTATTTCAACATTGTGTATTGCGTTTTTATGGTGCAATGCATGTGATTAATTATTTCAAAAAAATCCCCATTAGGGAATATATTTCTTGTCGTGTTTTTACTAAAATGAACTTTATTAAATATCTTTGACTCTAAACAGAGATTGTATAAAATCACACATGAGATTGAATAATGGCATGCGCAGGTACACGCGCATGCGCTCTTATTGTTCCTTCGATAAGCAGAATGAGAATTGCTGCTTGATAAATAATTAACAAAAATATTTTTGAAGAATACATTTCAAAAGAATTTTAAAAATGTTTTTTTTTCAAACTGCATAAAATAAGTCTTGAAATTGAAATTATGAAACAATATGACAAGTATGGTTAACTTTAACTTTTGAATAATGCCAAAGAAAACTAAAGAAATTAAATTAGTATTATAAAATTATCCTATATTCTATATATTGCATTATTTAGAATAAATGGAATGTAACATTTTTCTGATGCGTTATCTAAAAAAATAAAATACTCATACATGTCAGCATTTCAAATCTGCATTCTTAAGTTTTTGTTTGTTGTAAGAAAAAAACGTTTTGGCCTATTGCCTAATGAATTATTAAGTATAATTGAAAAACATAAAATGCTAGTCTTTTTTTATTTATTTATATAAAATTTAATTATGTTCTTATGAAATATTTTTGTGATATGTGTTCCGTTTTCTATCCTTGAGTCAAATGAATTTTTGTGTTGCAGTTTTAAATTTTGGATCATCACAAATAACTCATATAATACAAACTGAAATATCATTTCTAAAATTTTATTCATATTTGTATTTTCTGTAAGAATAATGCTGCTGTAAAAATATAGCAAAAATAGTAATTGTTATTTAAAAAAGAGTTTTTAAATAACAATTATTATAACGTCGAATATGTTTGCTCTAATTAATATCTACTTCGATTTTTAAATTTTACAAAGAAGTTATCAACATAAAGAATATGTTTACATGGATTAATTGTAAATAGTTTCATTATGAAGTTAACACCTCTAACAATTCATATAAAATATTACAACTAAATTAATATTATTAATGATATTATAATTTAATAATGATATTATAATGATTAATAATTGATAATATTATAATTAATTAAAATAATATTATAATTTTGGTAGTAATGCAATTAAAATATAAATTCATATTTAAAATAAAATTTGTTTTTTACAATTTCTAAATACAATTTTTTACTAAAAGGATAACTTCTAATAAAATATATATATTCAATGATTTTGATTAAATTTTTAATTTTGGTTTTTTTTTTCATTTTAATTCTTAAATTTTAAATTCAAGTAACTACTTTTTGCATAGATTATTATGAATTCATTTCAGTGTTTTTAAAATAAGAAATAATCAAATAACATTCATTGAACACAAAAATACAAAAGCATGAGTTTCTTTTTAACTTGGAGCTATGTCTTTAGATAAAAAAAAAAAAGAGAAAAAAAATGAGTTTTGCTATTTTATTGGTTAAAAGAATTTCTTTAAATAACATATAGATTTCATTGTCAGATATTCAGCAAACAATTGCTAAGAACATTTGATTCAGGAATAAGAAGTCAATGCTCTAGAATAACGATAATTGTCCGCTCTCTGCATTATTGAAAACAAGTTTTCATTGCTTACATACTACAAACTGTTTCTGCTAAAATGAGCTCCTTCTAATGATGAGATTCTCCTTGTACAATGTAAAAGATATTATATTTTCAGAATTTCAGATCATTTGCAAGATATGCTATTTTCAAAGCAAAATACTTGTTCTGTCCAGCCTCTATGCCAAAAGTCTTTTCAAAATTGTATCATGGTAATAATACATGCAATCACTTGTGACTTAAAGAATACCTTTTGACTTTTAAAATACAATGTTTTTTAATTCCTTTTATGCTGCATATGGAGATGTTTCATATTAGAAATTTTTTCTGCTATCCAGCCTTTATATAGAAAACATTTTAATTAAGGAAATCCTTGTATATAAGTTAAGATTTCTTGAACAAGTTCCTCAGTTTCAGAATGTGGCCTGATGGGCAATTGGCTAGTGGTATAGACGTTGGTACAGTAGGCTTCAGGTTAAAATCCTGGCGGTGGCTTAGATGTGAGTTATTGGTTTGGAATGCATGTTAAATTGTAGGTACCTGTCTAATTAGCCTAGTCCAAAGTATGCAAAATATGACCGTAGAGCGACTAACCAAGCCTCAGTTTCGGAATTTATTAAATTTTCAGTTCTTTTATTCCGTAGAGTATTTCATATATATTTTTTCTTTTATTCATGATTTTCAGACTTTTAACAAATAAAAAATGTTCTGAATGTTTTTTTTTATCATATTATTATCTTTTTTTATTATTATTAGATCTTTTAAACAATCTAAAATCATGTGAGAATAATTCTGGCATTTCAGTACTGCCAACTTATTTCACTTTCAGTAAAATGATAGGAAAAATGTCTCTTCAAAAAATGGAGATTGCAGGATGCAAGGTCATAGATGTAAGGTAAACTTATTCAAAAATTCACTAAATAATCCGATTTAGAATTTTGATTCGCCATGAATATAAGAAAAGTTGTACGATTGCCTTACTTTTTGTCATTCAGTATTGCTATTTCTTAAATAGCAAGCGGTTTTTTATTCACGGCACACGCCTTTCTTAATGGCTTATGACAAAGGATCTATCTCAACTCAAAGGCTTATAGTATAAACTAAAGGTATAAACTAAAGGCTTATCTCATCTCAACTTTAGAAGGGCTTTGAATTAGGTTTAGGCTAGAAAGGCTTTGAATTTTAACTTATTATCTCTTAAAAGCTAAACATATTGAAATGATGATTGAGCGGGTATCGTCTGTGTAAACTCGTTTTGACCAGTGCTGCCAATAAAAATTCAAAAAGAACTTAAACCCCTTAATTCCTTTTTCATATTATTGCAAAAAATAATTTCAATATAGAACCAGCGCAAAGATATTAAGTAGTAAATATTTATTTTTTACAATATTTACTTTCTACAACACATATAATTTTAGTTCTTGCTAAAAAAATCTATCAACCTTTTAAAAAATACATAAATTTATATGTTTACAAAAGAAAATAAATAAAAATATAAACTAGAAAGTTTGTTTCAGCTCGCTTAATTTTTTTCTATTAAATCTGAAATATTATTATGAGTTATCACAATTATAATAAAATCAATTGCTTTTCACAGAGACATTATTTTCGTCTGTTTAATCGCATGTATTCAGCATCATCAGCATCATCATTGGCGCAACAGCCCCATGGAGGGCCAAGGCCGTCTGCCTCCTGGCAGATTTCGAGACAGGAGATATTTTTTTTACGTGGTAGGACTGTCAGCCGTACAGTCAATATTAGACCGGGACGTATGGTTTAAAGTGGATTCTTAACCACTACCAACATCCACGCCATCGCCGGGACTCAAACACGAAACCTTTTGCATAGAGCGCCAGAGGGCTAATCACTCGGCCATCAGACCTCCCTAGTATGTATTAGCCTCCCATTTTATTTGCAATTTCATTAAAATGGAATATCAATTTTAATAATACGTTTATTATTATCTTTATTATTTTGAGATCTTCTTCCGCAAGCTATCTTTTTTTTTTGTATAAAGATTTAAATTGATATCTAGATATTGCAATACAGGAAATTAACATCATTGTAAAAAACTATTAAAAATTAAAAAGAAATTAATTTAGCAAATGGATTAAAAAAAAATTGGAGCAAATTTGTAAGTTGCATATTTTCGAATTCCTAAAAACTAGAATTAAAAAATGAAAGAAAATTGGCCTAATATTTTGATATTAAAACATATATTTCAGTAAAAATTCAGTTACTGAATAGAATGTTTTCATGTACAAACAATTAAGAGTTCAGCAAATTTACAAAAGTAAAATCTAATAATACTAAATGAAAAAAAGACCATTATTATTCATATTTTTTTAATTTCTATTGTGAATAATACCAAAATTCGTAACAAAGTCAAACATTGTTCAAAGGTCAAATCTTCTTTTATCTTCAGCAAATAATTTTACGTTACAATGTTGTGAAACTGAATGAAACGCTATTAGTTCTGATATTCTGTTAGATTTTTTTTTATCGTTGTGAGCATCTGTAGTGAATAGATTTAATTTATTTTTTTCTTATGAAATAAATTAAATTTAAAAAAAAAAATATTTAAGCTTTCTATATGTGAAAATTACCCTAGTTTAAATTAAAAAAGAATTATATTTTGATACATTCGAAATCCTTTTGAATTAAATTAAATCTTAATTCATTTTAATTTTTTTTTTCTTCAAAGAACAACATAATTTCTACTTTTTGAAATTTAAGAAGTTTAATGTTATATTAAACGTATTTAATATTAAAATATTTAAATTACTAAAAATCGAAATTGTTAAATATTTTAATAATTTATCTTGAAATGATTTAAATCATAAAAAAATATTAATAAAAATAACATGTAAGGCCAAAAACTTTAAGCAATTTTTAACTTTCTTCTTTCATAAATCCTTTTTAAAGAGATTACAAAAAATTTTACGCATTAAATTATTTTAAAAATATACTTCTTAGAATCATTAAATTCTAGAAATTACAAAATCCAATTCCAAAATCCAATGCAATTTTATTATTCTAGATATTAAAAAATATAATGCCTATTGCAATGGGTTTTAAACTTGTTAAAAAGCTTTTTTAATAAACCAATATGATATAAAACAATTTTAGAAAAATTAAACTTCATGCTGTTTATACAAAATGCAAATTTCTTTTGTTTGTTTGATAGTGTGATAATCTTTTTCATTAACACTGGAGTCAAATTCCTCAAGCAAAATAAATATATACAAGAAAATATTGGAAGAAAGCCTTCAAAAAGTTCATAACTTTTGAATAAATGTTAAAGTAAAAGTTATTTGCAAGTGAATATCTTGTTTGATATCATGATGTTCTGAAAAAGACTTATACATCTGAAACAATAAATTTTTATCTTGATGCTTACCATTCAAGATACTAGAAAAAAAATTTGTCATTTCTCAAAAGAAATATCCTTAAAAGCTACACTGTATTTACATCTAAAGACAACTATAATAAATCGTGATAAATGAAAAAAATATTAATAAATCGTGATAAATGAAAAAAAAAAAATAATAATAAATCGCGACATCTCAGAAATAATAATAAAGAAAATGCAAAAAATAATAATAAATCTTTGATAAATTGTGACAAAAATCTCGAACTTGATGCTTTCCATTTAAAATTCTAAAAAAAAAAAATTCTGTTCTGTCATACCTCAAAAGAATTATCGTTCAAGGCAACACTGTATTTACACGTATTTATTACTGAAAAACCCTAAAAAAATCAATTAACTAGTTTAACAAATGTTAGTTAAGAAAAACTTACCAGTAGTCGATTCATTTTGGACGGGATTTTCAAACTGCCTTGCCTCAGAATTCAAACCGTTTATATAGTGGTCCCTATCTCTTGGAGCAATCTACTTTCTCCACAATTTGGAGTGAAAACGAGGTTAACTTCTTCGCAACTTCGCGTGCGGCTCTTGTCCACGCAGAAAGGTACCATCTCGGATCAGATAAGTCCAGATCTAGGTGCTTCCTTACCACTTACTGGACGTGAAAGGATAATAAGCGGTTAATGGAAAAGACAAAGTAAAAAAATGTTTTGGAGTCAAATTATCACGGACGCCATCTTTGGTAAACGTCTTTATTTTCTGCGAATACATTTTCTTGGTACACTTTTAGCAAAATCTTATCCATTTATAAATACCTATTCAAACGTATGACTTCAATTAGCCATTACTCAAAACAACTTGGCGAAAGAAGATAATTTTAAACCTGCAATAAATGTTTTTTTTGTAGTTGTTTGTGATAAAATTGAACCTGATTCTATGTGCTGTTTTGCTGTCACATGCAAGCACATTTTGCACAGAAAATATAATAGAAGCAATATGCATATAAGATATACCATTTTAAGCTTATATATATGATTTCCTCATTATTCTTTCAAAATGTGAAAAGTGAAGCATATATTTAAGTCTTTATGAAAGATTATGCATTTCAATAAATATGTTTAATGGAAAATTTAAAAATATTGAAATAGTTATATGTAGAAATTTTTTATACGAGTTTTCTACAAAACAATTTTACTATTATAACTACAGTCTGAATAATAAAACATCTTTTAATACTTAAGTTAAAAGATTATAAAATTTATGGTCAGTTAAAGTTATATTTGAACATAGTTGTGTATTATTGCTTAAAAAGTAATGTGTGTTTAATTTAAAAATACAAGTCTCTCAAACCCGATGATATATGCTCTTATTTTAATTTTAAGATAAAATTTTTTTGGCTGATTACTTTTTTGATTTGATTTAAAACCGAATTTTTTTTTTTATGAAAAGGAAAAACAAATTACAAAATTTAATTGCAGTATCTTTAAATTTTAAGATAATAAATGTATAATTGTTAAGATAAATTTAAAATATTTACCATTTAATAAATAAACATTTATTTCAGAAAAGTCTTCATATGAGGTTAAGTATTAAATACATAAATGCTTATAAATGAGGTAATTTCGATTTTTAAAAATCAAGAATTTATGTGTATTTAACTTATTACTATATTATTTTATTTACAACAACAATAATAAGTTATAATGAATATATCCCTTTACATATAATTTATTTGACATCAATCAATAATTTATTTGACCTCATCATCGTTTTTAATTGTATCAATATTTTTTTTCAATTTGCTGTGGAGCACTGGGATAAACATGGTGTCCAATAAAATATCTTTACAGTTTCAAAATTTATTACAAAGGTAAATGAAAAGACAGACGAGTGAAAATTATTACACATGATTTGCATATATTTAAAGGTTTGCTTCATTTATTTTGAATTAAATGTCTCTATATGGGCAACCACTGGTGCTCGATTTCCTGTCATGTTCACTGTAGCATACCTCATCAATGGTGATAAAGCCCTTAGTGATCTTTTTTTTTAAATTAGTGATGTTTTACCCCATTATTCGATATACGACTTTAACACAATCCTATAGGAAGAAGACAAGCATTGATATCTGGCGTACTAGGTATGAAGAGTTATGTTAAAGATATCGTGTATAGAACAATAGGGCGAAACACCATTAATCTAAAAAAAAACAAAAACATCACTGAGGTCTTTGTCACCATTGATGTGAGTTTGCTACAATGGGCATGACAAGAAATCGAATTCCATTTCGATGTGTTTCACGCAACTAGTGGTTGTCCATATAGAGATGTATCAAATTTAATTCAAACTAAATGAAGCAAAACACTTAAATATATCCGCTTCATTTTGTATTTCATATTTCACTTGTCTGTCTTTTCATTCACCATCGTAATAAATTTTTGAAACTGAAAAGACGCATTATGGATATCCTATATTAGGGAGACAATAGTAAATTCAGACAGTAAAAATTGTTTTTCAGTATAAAACTGAGCTTCTACAACTAGTAATTCTTGAATGGTTCATTCAATGACTAATTCAAATTGATTTTATTAAATTAAAATGATTCTTGATTTTTCAGTTATATAACAGGTTCAAAATGATAAATTTGTAGATATTTAAAACATATTTTTATTTATCCATTTGTCGTCCGCATTTCAGTCACTTTCAATATTTCACTTGCATTACCATGGAAACGTGAGCAAATCGGCTTTGCTCATAGTTTTCTATTAATTGACATAAAAAATTACCTATAAAACATTTTCCCGATACAAAAATTAAGATAAGTTATTCTTAGTATATTTTTCTTCTGTATATTTTTATATTCTGACCATGAGTTGAGTCCCGACGGTGCCATAGATGTTTGTATTAGTTGGGAATCCATTTTTAACAGTAAATCCCGGTCTCGTAGGATCGTAGAGCGTTGTAGGGATAGTGTTACTCGCATCCGTCGCATACCTTCAAGCTACACGTGCCGCCTGGGTAGTGATAAATGAATAACAGCGGCACAATTTTGGAGCCTAAATGGCCGAATGTCTGAAGCTCGGTGACACAGGTTTCGGTTATGCCATGGATGTTTGTAGTGGTTCGGAATCCACTTTAAACCGTAGGCCCCGATCTAATAGGATCGTAGAGCGTTGCGGGGGTAGTGTTACATGCGTTTGTTGCCTATCTTCAAGCTACACATACTTCCTGGGTAGTGTTAAATGAGTAACAGCAGTGCAGGCCTTGCTTATGGCATAAAGATTAACTTTCACCGTATTACCAGTTGTATTAGAACAACAACTAAAAAAAGCAAAAAAATATTGCAATACGAATACTTTTTTTTACAGACTACTGTGGTCGGTAGAAAAGTGAAAATAGTTTGTATTATAAACTTCTTTTTCATATTTTTTTACAAGCGTTTTTTATAATACAAAAAAGGAATTTGTATTGTTAAAAAAGTATTCTGCATTATAAAAAAATGTGTCTGCATAAGAAAAGTAATTTGCATTATAAAAGATTACCGTACTGCCAGCTGCATTAGAAAAAAAAATCTTTACACATAATTTATTTGAAATTATTTTAATATTTCCAATCTTGCAATGTGGCACTGAAATTTACAAGGTGCCAATAAAGTCTTTTTACAAAAAATTTTACATTTCAAAAATTTATTGCAAATGAAAACACAGACAAGTGAAAATTATTACAAAATGATGCTGATATACTGGCTCTGGCCGTTGGTACCAAAGGCTTCAGATTCAAAACCTGTCTGTGGCATGGATGTCTGTTGGTGGTCTAATAGGATTGTAGAGTGTTACGGAGGTAGTGTTATTCGCGTTCGTAGCATATCTTCAAACTACACATGCCTCCTGGGTAGTGCTAAATGAGTAACAGCAGGGCAGACCTTGTTTATAGCGTAAAGATACTAGTATTGCATCCATAGCTAGTCGGTGCTATGGATGTTTGTAGTGGTTCGGAATCCACTTTAAATCGTAGGTCCCTGTCAAGTATGGTCGTAGAGCTTTATGCGGGTAGCGTTACTCGCGTTCGTAGCATATTTTCCTGCTCCCTGGGTAGTTCTAAATGAGTGCTGTGCACAGTAACAGTCTAAGCCCTTGCTTATGGCATAAATATACTGATGCTACTGCCAGTACTAGAACGTCTAATACTGCCAGCTGTATTAGAAAAAATATCCTGACCATGAAAGGTTCTTTTTTGCATGTTGAACTTGGTCATCGTTAATCCACTTTTCCGATTACGACTTTTAGCAATACGCGGAAGTGGTACTTCGTTGAATTACATCACATTTCGTGCTCGAAAAACTGCGAACTTGGGATCAAAATAGACAAAGGCGAAAAGTGGGAGCGTCGGTTTAATTGTTCCCTTTCCGTCTCGCAAAGACAGGGAAACGGGATATATTTAAACATATCGTGCGCCTTCATTAGATAGTAATTTACAGCATTTGGCACTGATTACTTTAAACACTTTCATTTTCACCTCTCTATTGTTGCCGAATAAAAATAGAAAATGTTATCACGAAATTATTCATCTGTTACGACTCAAAACATTGTACATGTCTGCATTATGCAATATACATTATAAAGATATTGTCTTTTTCTATTGTTGACAGTTAAAGTGGTTTATTGATTAAAATTTTCTAATTATAAATTGCCTTTATTCCACCAAAAGTAGATACTTTAATTTTAATAATAAAATCAAAAATTAGCATCAATTACACGGAAAGTAAGTTTATATTTACTTGGATTTTCAGCATAAACTCGATTGTAAATTTCGATATTGACAATGTCTTTTACAAAAATGCATTTATGATTAACGATAAAGCTCATACATATTTCAATACAAATTAAATAAAAATATTCTAAATATAAAATGACTTGCGATTTAATTATGAATGAATGTTTATGAAGTTCAGTCATGATCTAATTTAGTTAATTAAATTATTTTAACCGTAATTACAGCTTGAAGATAGTTCGTTTAATCTTATCCCAGATTAATTTTTTCCTTTTTCCTTAAGATAATATAATTATGAACAAAATGTCCGAGTTTGTATTGAATTTAATAAGATTATTACGTATTATGTTTGTTAATTAAAATTTTCTAATTATAAATTGCCTGTATTTCAGCAAAAGTAGATACTTTAATTTTAATAATAAAATTAAAAATTAGTATGTCTGACAAGGAAAGTAAGTTTATATTTACTTGGATTTTCAGCATAAACCCGATTGTAAACGTTAATATTTACAATGTATTTTTTAAAATTGCAATGCTTTTATTAAATAATGCACTCATGATTAAAGATAAAGTCTTCACATATTTAAATACTAATTAGGTAAAAAATTATCGAAATAAATTAACCTGCGATTTAAGTATGAATGAATGTTTATCAAGCTTAGTCATGACCTAATTTAGTTAATTAAATTATTTAAACCGTAATTGATATCGAATCGTAATTGATCGTCGCTTGAAGATAGTTCGTTTAATCTTATTTTTGAATAGTTTTTCCCTTTTCTTTAAGATAATATAATTATGAACAAAATGTAAGAGTTTGTATTAACTTTAATAAGAATATTAAGTATTATGTATGCATTTAACGTAAACCATTAAATGTAATTATCCATTGTGGCAGGTTACTTCATATAAATGTTTGTTTTCTGCATAAGAGTCGGAAAATATTTTGATTAGGATTTTGATAATTTTATTTTATTTTGATAATTAATAACTTTAAAACTATCTACCCGCTTAACTTAAAACCGCAGCTGAATTTAAGTATTAATGATTATCTATAGATGTAAGCTGGTTATTTACATATATTATTACGAGATACTTCACCTCTTCATATGTTCATTTTATTTCGAAAATATAATTTTTTTATAAATTTATTTTTAATTACATAAAATATTGCAGGAACATAATCCATTACAGGTAAATAATTAGATATTAGAAAAATATTTTTTCCGTTTTCTATGGTAAAAAAATGAGATCTTTTGTCCATAATTTGCTAAACTGGGTGCAGGATTTCGATCAAAATGATTTTTTTTTATTTCTACGATATTTTTTGCCGAAAACATGTAACACTTTAAACTTGTTTTGAATAAAGTATGTGCAAATGTTGCTAAATAAAAGCAGCATTAACAAGCATAAGCGTACTTAGATTAACACGTTGAGGACAAAATCGATAACAAAATCGATAAATAAAAACTATTCAATCAGTTTCACAGTTCAGTTATTTGGTCAGTAAAAAATTTAACCGAATACAAAAATATGAATCAAATATATTATTATGCCTCAAGTTCTTTATTCAATATATTATTATATTTATTTTATATATATATTTCATTACTTCATATAAAATAAGTTTTAAATTTTTTTTCAATTTTATTCTTTTTTGTTTTGTTGTGGCCTGTGACCAAGCGTGTGGGATTCGCGATCATATTGCAATAAGTATAAGTGGTCCACGACCAATTTACAATAAGTACTCATGGCCCGTGTCAAAGGTACATTGATTCCACGCAACCCACTGCAAAGATGTTGTGAGTTCATGCAATTTGCGACCACAGCAAATATAGAGTGAGTATATTCGGTGAGCGATCGAGTTAAATGAGTATATGGGGTCCGCAACAAAGGTATAGAAAGCACACACTACGCGCGACAAAGGTACAGCGAATACATGAGGACAGAGACCAAATTATATTGAATACAATCGGTTTGCGATCAAGTCACAGTGAGTATTCATGGTTCGCAACAAAGGTACAGCGAGCACATAAGATCTGTGAACAAATTACAGTGGTTATATTCTATCTGCGACCAAGTTAAATGAGTATATGGGGTCAGCAACAAAGGTATAGAAAGCCCACGTTGCTCGCGACAAAAGTACAGCGAGTACATGAGGTCTGTGAACAAGTTACTGCGAGTAAATTCGACCTGCAACCAAGTTATAGTGATTACATGGGGTCCGCGGCAATGCTTACGGAGAGCCCATGCGACCTACGGTTTTCACTCCCGATCCCCGTACATACCTGATTAGCAAAGTATACCTCTTAGAATTTCTAGTTTTTTCACTCCATTTTCTTTAACTACTTGTTTCAAAATGTTTCCACCGGGCCCATTTCACGCGTGACTGACTGCCATTTCTTCCGCCTCTCTACGGACACGCTCTACTGACGCTGCACCCTACGCTTCGCCGAGCGCATTCAAATGTCGCCACCTTTCTTTTTTGATGCGTGCTGCTTAATTGGACGAGCCTCGTTCTGTGGATAATGAGTTGGAAGAAAGAAGATGGCCGCTTCGTCACCTTTTTTTACCGCTGTTTTCTGCTCTTAACAATATCACAGAAGATCCACTGATTTGCCATACATGGTTAGCAGTTGGTGTCATCATGTCTTATAATTATCCTTCAAAAACGGACATAACTTCCGTTACAACAACCTGATAATAGAATATTTATATTTGTGAATAATGAATGTATTGCTTATTCTTCCAGACGTTAGTGAATCAACCCGATCCTTTTATTTAAACTCTATCTACTAATAAAACAATTCACTTCTATATAGTTCTTGGAACTCTGAAACAAAAAAATACTATAAAATTTTAGAACCATAAAATTTCATCTGACCCATTTTGAGGTGATATATTTGAATTATATATTTGAAGATTAATTATCTTCAAATTATTTTTGGTAATCAATATTATTTTTGGTATAATGAATATGATTTTTGAATCATTTATAACAGCATCATTGTCGAAACAAAAGTTTGCGCTAATTTCCAAGAGGAAAATTTTGAAGTATAACAATAGTTTTCAAACTGTTCAGTTCGAACATATTGGAAGAAGATAGCGATATATATTTTTAAGATAAACATTAATATGCACTACGCAGTGCCGGATTTTCCTATAGGTTAACTAGGCTAAAGCTCACTGACGCCTGCGATTAACCTGGAGTAGAGAGCATGCATTGTGGACACCGCAACATGTTTTCCGACGTGTCCAGGTTTAGTTTGCAGTCTGATTCTCGCCGGCCTTTCACATGGAGAGCGCCAGGTACCCGTGGCCACAAAGAGAACACCATTGAACGTCACCGTTACGGTGGTGCAGGATGGCTCGTTTGGGTAGGAATTATTATTGGTTCCAGAACTGACCTGCATGTTCAGAGTGTAACGATGACAGGCCACATCTATCGGGATGTCATTCTGGAACAACATGTACGTTTGTTTCGGGGCGCCATGGGTGCTGAAATTCTGTTTATGGATGACAACACCCGTCCTCACCGTGCAAACATTGTAGACGAATGCCTTCAATTGGAGGATATCACCCGCATGGATTGGCCGGCATACTCACCGGACTTGAATCCAGTAGAGCATGTGTGGGATATGCTTGGCCGACGAATTGCAGCCCGTCAACCCCCTCCCCCCTGTCAACCGGAACTTCGGAGGGCATTGCTTGATGAGTGGTGTAATATTCCCCAAGATCAGATTGATAATTTGATACTCAGCATGCCTAGGCGTTGTAAGGCCTGTATTGCATCGTCCTCCATATTAACCATCATACTAACCATGTTATACTGTTTTTTGTAAATAGGTTCTGTTTTGAAATTTGTTCCAGGGAGTAAAAATCGCAATTTTCATTAATTATGTCAAACATATAGCATCTCTTTTGCTCTTTACCTTTTGTTTAATAAATAGACTTTACAAATAAGTCAAATTTGTTTTGCTTCTGTCTCTTTCTTTGCCTGAACTTTATTATCCTTAATTTATGAGTGTAGATATACATTGAGATTGACATTGCATACACTGTTCGTTTGTATATATATTAGAATAAATATCCAAATAAGTGTTCTCTACTTTTTTTTTTATTTATTAGCCGTGCCACATTTTTTATAAAGATTAGTACCAATCGCAACGTGTTTCATTTAACATATTGATAGACACTGAAGTGACAAAAGTCATGGGATAGCAATATGCAAATTTTCAGATGGCAGTAGCATCGCGTAGAACAGGTATAAATGCGCAGTGCTTTCGCAGAGCTTTCATTTCTGTTCAAGTTATTCATGAGAAGAGGTTTTGACGTGATGATGACCGCACGACGGGAATTAACAGATTTTGAACGCGGAATGTTAATTGGAGCTAGACGCATGGGTCATGCCATTTCGAAAATCGTTAGGGAATTCAACATTCCCAGATCCACTGTGTCAAGAGTGTGCCGAGAGTATGAAATTTCAGGCATAACATCCCACCATGGACAGCGCAGTGGTCGACCGCCTGCACTTAACGACCGAGACCGGCGACGTCTGTAAAGAGTCGTAAATTCTAACAGACAAGCAACACTGCGTCAAATAACCGCAGAAATCAATGTGGGACGTACAAGGGACTTGTCTGTTAGAACTGTGCGGAGAAATTTGGCTTTCTTGGGCTATTCCAGCAGAAGACCGACTCGAGTGCCTTTACTGACAGAACGACATCGCTTGCAGCGACTCTCGTGGGCACGTGAGCATATCGGTTGGTCCCTAGATGATTGGAAAACCGTGGCCTGGTCCGATGAGTCACGATTTCAGTTGGTAAGAGCTGATGGTAGGGTTCGAGTGTGGCGCAGACCCCACGAAGCCATGGACCCAAACTGTCAGCAAGGCACTGTTCAAGCTGGTGGTGGCTCCGTAATGGTGTGGGATGTTTTTTCATGGCATGGACTTGGTCCTCTGGGGCGACTGGACCGAACATTGACTGGAAATGTTTATGTTCAGCTACTTTGAGATCACTTGCAGCCATTCATGGACTTCATGTACCCAAACAACGATGGGATTTTTATGGATGACAATGCGCCATGTCACCGGGCCACAACTGTTCGCGATTGGTTTGAAGAACATTCTGGACAATTCCGACGAATGATATGGCCACCTAGATCGCCCGACATGAATCCCATCGAGCATTTATGGGACATCATCGAGAGGTCTGTTCGTGCCCAAAATCCTGCACCATCAACGCTTTCACATTTATGTACGTCTATCGAGACAGCATGGCTCAATATTCCTGCAGCAGACTTCCAACGACTTGTTGAGTCCATGCCACGTCGAGTTGCTGCACTTCGCCGGGCGAAAGGAGGGCCGACACGATATTAATAGGTATCCCATGACTTTTGTCACTTCAGTGTATATCTCAGTAATGATGCATTTTATTATCTTTCATGTAATTTACAAACTTAAAAATGGGAGGTGAAAGGGCCTCCTAAGTGGAATAGCCTAGGGCCTCTTTTCATCTAAATCCGGCCCTGATTACATTATGCATTTAATGATAATATATAACTTTATATATATTATATGGCTTTTAAGACCTAAAAAGCAAAAAGAGTATTTAAAGCTAAAAATGGTGATATCTGCTATTCAACAAGACATCTCCTTGTATAATGAATGGTAAAAGTAACAAACACGAAATTCATAACATCTTCATGAAAATTAATGTATGTAATTCGATAAACATTTCACAAAAAATAATAATATAAAAAAAAAAAAAGAAATAACATGACAAATATATTTTTTTTTGAGAAAACTCTTTATTGCTTTTCATTAAATTACAAAGTTGCTATTAGATAAACTGGAAATGTGCAAAACAAAACATTGTTACATAAATGAAGAAGGTAAACCAAAAAATTGAGGAGAAAATTTATTGTAATATATAATAAATAGTGCTATAAAAATAAATGTAGAAAGTATAAAAATTCAGTAAATTCATGTAGGTGATAGAAGCAAAAATTTTCATTGTATAATTTTAAGAAGTTCTTTGTCATTTTCAAGAGGGTCTATCACAGATGGCAAAAGGTATTTTTTCGAAATCATCATGGGGGCGGCAGCAAAGGAAGATGACGTCAGTAAAGGAAGTCGAACGATGGTAGCAGGTGGAAGACATTGTAGATGGTGACAGTGGAAGACGATGACAGCAGTTGGAAACGTTGGCAGCAGAGAAAGTCACAGGAAGCAGTGTTAGATGATGGCAGCAGTGACGAACGATGGTAGCATAAGTCACTCGAATAGAAGACGACAGTAGCAGAAGAAGACGATGACAGCAGTTGGAAACGTTGACAGCAAAGAAAGTCACAAGAAGCAGTGTTAGATGATGGCAGCAGTGAGAGACGATAGTAACAAAAGTCACTCGAATAGAAGACGACGGTAGCAGAAGAAGACGATGACAGCAGTTGGAAACGTTGACAGCAGAGAAAGTCACAAGAAGCAGTGTTAGATGATGGCAGCAGTGACAGACGATGGTAGCAGAAGTCACACGAAGCAGTGTTAGATGATGGCAGCAGTAACAGACGATGGTAGCAGAAGTCACACGAATAGAAGACGACAGTAGCAGAAGAAGACGATGACAGCAATTGGAAACGTTGACAGCAGAGAAAGTCACACGAAGCAGTGTTAGACGATGACAGCAGAGGTATTCGCGTAAAGCAGTGTTAGATGATGGCAGCTGTGAGATACGATGGTAGTAGAAGTCACTCGAATAGAAGACGACGGTAGCAGAAGTGACTCGAATAGAAGACGATGACAGCAGTTAGAAACGTTGACAGCAGAGAAAGTCACAGGAAGCAGTGTTAGATGATGGCAGCAGTGACAGACGATGGTAGCAGAAGTCACTCGAATAGAAGATGACGGTCGGCAGAAGAAGACGCGGACAGCAGGTGGAAACGTTGACAGCAGAGAAAGTCACATGAAGCAATGGTAGATGATGGCAGCAGAGGTATTCGCACGAAGTGGTAGACGATGGCAGCAGTGGCAGACGACGACATCACAGATGAAGTCAATGATAATAGTACTAGTTGAGCAGCAGAAGTCGACGACAGAAGTGGGATTCATGCAAATCAGGGAAAGATGGCAGAAGTATAAATGATCATTGTATCAAATTAAAGTGTCAATTTATTTCTAGACGCACGCAGAACATTTGCTTGTGAAGTAATGCAATGATCACAAATTTTTTTTGTCGGTAATAGATGTTATCTCAGTGAGGTAGACAATGAAGTAGAGTAAAATGATGGCAACAGTGTGTTGCCAGCGTGAACGTTTTGAAGATAATAGTATATTGATCTGAGAAAATGTTGTTGCATCTGAATGTGATCATTTGTGGAGTTGAGATATTAAAAAAGTTAGGAAATATTAATTTTCATATTTTATATGAGACAAAAAAATTAAGCAAGAATTTTAATTTTGAAATTGTCTAATACAAGACTTAATTTTTAATTTTTGGTGAATTTTGAAATTAATTTACTTGTAAAGTTTTGCCTGAACTGAGTAAGTAATTTTTAAGTAGCATGTTTAAATTAAGCTGAACATTTATCACAGTGGCAATGAACACTAGAAGTGCTGGAAAAATAGCTGCTAGTTCGAAAAGTGTATTCGTTAGGACGGTTTGTAACAAAGTAAATAATGGATTTATTATTCATGTTGTTTGAATCAACAAAATTACAACAAGGGAAAATTCCATTTAACATGTACTCAGGTGGAGGTAATAACTCATCGTCTATTTCATCATTATCACCATCATTAATTATAATTGCATCACCTTGACTCATATCAATTTCAGTATCAGTGAAATTTGCTTTGGTAGTATCAATAGACTCATCAGTTCTCTCAATAATCAAAACACGATTACGATAAATGATAATCTCGGCAACCCAGTTATCAAGGGCAGAAATAAAAAATTTCAATCCGCCATTTTCGTTAATAGTAATGGCCATCAGCAAAGCATAAAAGGAAAAGTGAAATAAACTCCACAAATCATGCACATAAAAAAATTGTGCTAAAAGTCCAAGCCCAACAGAGAAAAAAAAATACGCACTTACGGCTCTGTTTTCATCCATATTAGCAGAAAGTTTCGTAATTTTATCACAATCAAACTTAATCGTTTGCACTCAAACTCGTTTTAAAGCAGTCTACACAAAATATGTCATGATTTCTTTGTTGCAGGCATTGTTAGTATGCTTTGTTACAGTAACTTGCAATCACATTGTTTAAAAACTGTATTTCAATTGTTTACATTATATAACTTTTTTCAACAATAATAACAACAATGTCTCATTCCATTCATACATTAACACAGAGATGATTTACTTCAATATTACCTAAAAATATTTATTTACTTTTCTGTCATTTGGCAAATCAATTAAATTCTAAAAAACAAATGTTGTAAATATATTGGTTTCCGAATAAAAAAATATTTTGTGATAAAATTGCAGAATAGGGGCCGTTGTGATTTGCCTGTCAAAAACTCTTGGTTAAAATCTAGGATACTGTACCCCTGAGGAAGTCGCCAATCTTGCAACCCTGAATATTTCGCCAATTTCTTTAGGGTTGCAATACTATAATTAGAGGAATTCGTAGCTCCATTTTCCAAACAATATAATGACTATTTATTATTATTGTGATTATATTATTATTTGCAGAATACTTATTTGCAGTAAATAAGAACAGAAATATATATTCTTTTAAATTAGTATTCCAATAAATTACTGATTATTCCGAACTTATTCTTACAACGTACGTCGGTCACTGATTCAGAACATAAACAATATTTATGAAGTTGCCACTCAGGAAAGTAAGAAACAAACAAGAAAAACGATTTTTTTAATTTATTAATAACTTATATTTTATTCTTAAATAATTAATTTCCTTTTTAAAGATGTTCGTTTAGTTAGGATTTTGTGACAACCGTAATTAGAATTCGCTCGGAATATTTGAAGCTTTAGCTTTTTAGAACGTTAGTTAACGTTACAATTTAAATTTTAAATAATTAAAATAAATTCATATTAATAAAATAATGTGTCCGGAACATTTGATAATTATCTGGCAGAGTGCATGTGGCAGCGCCAGCACAAATGTGACATCCGCAAAATAATTTATGATTTCACCGATGGAATAAAATGTTTTTCCACCACAGAGGAAGGACATACCACAATAAAAGGTAACTTATTCTCCAGTTTTTTGTTCTTTTTTAGCTTTTGTTAATATTAATTTATCATTCGAATTCGGCTTCGTAAAGCACATGACTTATTTTTATGACATTACAAAAAAAAAAAAAAAAAAAAAAAAAAAAAATGGCGAATAACTTTGGTGAAATTTTATCGTAGCGAAATTTTATCCATTAAATAGTCATTATATTGTTTGGAAAATGAAGCTACGAATTCCTCGAATTATAGTATTACAACCCTAAAGAAATTGGCGGAAAATTGGCGAAATATTCAGGGTTGCAAGATTGGCGACTTCCTCAGGGGTACAGTATCCTTAGATTTTAACCGTGAAGTGAATTACAAAAATTACAAGAAACCGGGATTACCACATTTGGCGACTTATAGGTTAGTTGGCTTTACAAAAAAGTCGCCATATACCAAAGGCCTCTATTTTGCTTTTTGGCCAATTTTGTTTTATAATTTACATTAAAATGCATGCACAATCACAAATTATTTATGCATAAGACTAGTAACCATTTTGAAATCGTAATTAAATTGTGAAACAGGTTTTTTTATAACGGGAATAAACATTGTATTAAATTTAAACTCCCTGATTTTTTTTGGAATAATTTTTAATAAAATATAATAAAATAGAAGAATAGTTTATTTTAAAAATATAATTCTATTAAAAATTAATTCGTAACGTAAAATTAACGCAGGCAAAATAAATAGAAAATGACTCACTCGTCTCTGCAAGAATGTTGCAGAAAAATTAATACCAAGATCACTGCATGAAAGCAGAAATACTTGAAGAAATTTGCATATTCCTGAGAAGAAAAAGAAGTAAAAAAAAAAGACATTTATGTTCAAATATCTATCACTAGTTTCAAAATTTGATACACATCCTAAAAGTTCTTCTTCAATGGCGCAATAGCATCCATAGTGGTACAAGGTCGTCTGCTTACTGGTAGATTCCGAAACATAAGGTATTTTTCTTTTTTACTGGATAGGATTGTCAGCCTACCCCAACGGTCTACAGTCGTCGTTATACGTCATCATCAACGATACAGCCGTCGACATCGCGGGGGCATGGATGTTTGTAGTGGTTCGGAATCCACTTTAAGTCGTAGGTCCCGGTCTCAACCTTACCCTGAAACATCTCCTGTCTCGCAGTAGGCAGACGGCCTTGGCCCACCTGATCAGGGACTGTTGCGTCATTGATAGTGATGATGAAAAATGTGCAAAATAACAAGTAAAACATTTTCATTAAAGCAAATGCGTTTGTGAAGCAAATCATTCTTAATAGTTCTTCAATAGAAGATGTTAAATGTATTTCCCTTTGTTATAGAAATTATATCTATTTATCTACATCTCTATCTAATATATATATTTTTTATTTTGCTCCGTGTATATCTGACAAACATCAGATATGCACGAAGCAATAGATTACACCGTATTCTCTTTCAAACCGAACGTTTGCCTGCCCATACTATTGGTGGTTGAATTATATACTCTTTAGACGTGTTCTTGCAGTATAATTTGCAATCATCAGATTAATAGATTCCTACTCAAAATGACAGCGCAATTATATATATATATCCCATACGTACTCATGGTTGAAGGGGAAGGAAGCAGCTTCTGTTGTGATGCAGCACCCGTAGGTAGAAGTCTGACTTTGGCTCCGTGACGCTCTTACAGTCATAGGAGACCGGGACTTACGGTTTAAAGTGGATTCCGAACCACTACAAACATCCTTGGCACCGAGCGCCAGAGCGTTAGCCACTAGGCCATTCAGGCCCCTTATGTATGTGTGTGTGTGTGTGTATATGATGTGAGTACAATTACATCAAATTATTTTAGGAAAAAGTAGAAGTTTTTAAAAACAGCACCCCAAACCCAAATTAAGTGCATCCGTTCGATATTTAAGTATACATTTTTTTTTCACTAAGTAGCACTTTTGGTATTTCACTGTTTCTTTACTTTTTCTTTTCTTCTTTCCTCTCATCCCCAAATTCTAAATTTTTATTACACTGTAAAATACCAGTCCTGTTTGAGTGTGACCATCTCACCAGTTCACGAGTTTCCTGAAACTCGTGAACAATTTCCCAATTGAACCACTTAATTTTGTTACGTAATGATTCATCCAAAACAATCGACTAACAGTTTAAACACTCCTAAGAATGACCCATAAATCGCATTTGTGTTAGAAGGAAATATTCGTTCCGCGTTTTTGATTTTCCGTCTATCGCAATTTTTCTTTCGTCATGCCATCGTCCTGAAAATTAAATTTAAAGAGCCATCTGTATGCTATAAAACCAACGTTTAAAACAGCTGGTGGCTAACTTCTAGAGCAGGTGAGGCCAACCCAAATGATCTTTGGAAATGCATCACAACTCCGCGGGCCGCATGGAAAACTATATATCTCCATATTAGATTTAAGCCCACTACAGACATTTTTTTGGTGGGAAAAATTGATAACTAATGATTTATTATTGTTGCGCTTAATATTATTCTTACATGTAAACATTGATAATATAATAATAATAATGATGCTAAACGCACACTGTAAAGAAATATATAACACTAAAAATGAAATATAAAAAATATATAAATATAAATGAAATAAAAAAAAGGAAATCATTAGAAAATATTTATTTTAGTACTGCGATATTTGTTTGCGCAAGAATATTATTATAAACTAAAGTTAGTTTTTCTCTTAATTTCGATAGTTAATTTTATATGGATGCACATGTAATGCATTTTTTAATACATTGGTTTTCACTACTTTGGCCATTATAAAATAAATATAATTTGTAAAAGTGTAATAAATCTCACGGGCCTCGGGTTGGCTACCCCTGTTCTAGTCAATCACCCTATGTGGGAATTTGAATGTCATAATTTATTATCTTCCTTTTTTTTTATTATTAATAATTAAAATAAATTGTTTTGATAAAATGTTCAACAAAGTATATGAATAAGCTAGTGTTCGGCCAACCATTATGCGGAAAATTTGCAAGGGGCAAAGTCGGACCGATTTAAACACGATGGCGTACTAGGAATGAAAGGTATTTTCAGAGGGGTTTTAATAGCAAAATAATAATAATAATAATTTTTTATCTTGTATCCTACAGACAATTTTTAATTACATGTTATAAAAAGAAAAGTTGGATGAAAAAAAATTTCATAATAACTATTGAACTTTTATCTCTCAAGATATTTTGCTGCCTCTTGGCCAAGGGCTTTTGGTACCATAGGATTTTCAGGTTCGAATCCTGATGGTGACATGAATGTTTGGAATCCACGTTAAACTGCAGATCCAGGTCTATTTAGTCCAAAGTGTGCAAAAAATGACCGTAGAGCCGACAAACAGAACTAAACTCAGAATTGTTTTGCACCATGTATATTTGACTAACACCTCTAATAAACAATAGATTAGTCTCTATTCGATTTCAAATCGAATGTTTGCCTTTGTATTTGTACCATACATACAGTACGTATTTGTAATTACCATACGTACCATGCGTATTTGTACTTATATATGGTACATATGGTGCGTATTTGTACATATACTACTATACGTACTACCATACGTACCATACGTATTTGTTTCCATACGTTTGTATGTGTTTCTATACTATTGATGTTCTAACTATACATTATTTATATGGTTAAACCGTAAGACGTTTCTGTTTTGAAGTCATCATCATTTTATTAGATTCCTACGTTAAATGATAACGTTCCAAGCACGCTAGATGAAAAGGTAAATTAGCTTTGTTTATTGGCTGCTTTAAAATATATTCCAAAAATCGCTTGATTTTTCAGTAGTAATTCTTTAAGATTCTTCGTCATTTAGTATGTGTAGATGACAGAAACTTTTTATGAATAAGATGAATAACTTTTGTTACTTCACTGAGAACGAGATATCTATGTAGTATTGTGCCTATATCTATGGAGTTTACAAATTCCTATATTTTTCAAATTTACAAATTATTAATTACAAATTCCTCTACAGATACTCAATCTTTTTTGCAACCTATATAAGAGAGGATGTTTGTCTTCGCAGAAGAGATAAACAAAATTCTAGATTAAATTTTCTTAAAGAAAAGTTATTATTATTATATTCACATCAAAAAAAAAAAAAAAATATTCTTACTAATAGAAGCACCCGATAGATTGGATTGTTTTCATTAAATTTTTCTGTTTTCATTTTATTTCCACATTTTTGTTAATTTTATTTTATAATACATTTAATGGTAATTTAATCTATTATAAGACTAAACAAAAAATTTCATTATTTTCAAATTGTTGATAGGAAATAAACTTTAAAATGTCCAATTATGATCAAAATTAATGTTAACCCCAAAATAATAAAGGCGATAGGGCTAACCATATGTTAAAAATTGTTGAGAAATATAAAAATTCTATGTTGAATTCTTCTTTGTTTCGTGCTGCCATCTAGTATATTTACTCAAAACTATCCTTTAAAAAACTAAAAATTAAAAATTTACGATATAGAAAACCTCAAGTCAAATGGAGCATTATTAATGTCGTAAATGTATTCAACAATGCAAATGATAAGTTCATTTATTAATTATTAATCGTATATTCATTAATGATGGAATTGGATTCAGAAGAATGTATTTAACTAATGAATTTTTAATGATAAATAATATTTTCATTTCAGGACAACTAGAAAATTTTTCTTTTATATATAATATTCAAATGTAGTATATATATATTCAAAGTACATCTTTAAATTTTGCAAACACTAACAATCAACATTTTGAATATAAAAGAACAATAGGAAGTATTCAATATGCCGTCTTATAAAATGAAGTTCATGTGTTTATTAAAGCATTTTTAAATTTTAGAATACATTATTTTACTTCCAATTTTGTCAAATGGATTTTAAAAGAACTTAAACCAACATTTTTTGTTGTGAAGTTTGCAAAAAGTAAATATTTTCAAAACTAAACACGTTTTTAATAGAAATATTAAAAAATAGTATGTACACAAGATTTCTTTAAGATGTTTCAGATTTATTTATCAATAATTCAATATGCTTTTGAAATCGTAAGCCTAATTTTTAAGTAAAAATTTATACTATTCCTAAATGCTCCCAAATTAGTTAAAATATAATTTTGCAGGAATGTTTAAATTTATGTGAAAATTTTTATCGACGATGCATTTAAAGTCAATTTTTTCCATGATTTTTTATCGTTGTTACAAATTTCTATCTTTAGAACTGACGTAAGATATTTTATATCGTAAATAAACCATAAACAATAAATTTTGTTTGCCATTATGCACTATATTTATTTTGTCTAAAGGGAATTTTTAAATTATATTACAGGTACAAAAAATAATATAAAGTTTTATTAAGTAAAAACATTTTGTTTCAAGGAGGTTCTATACGATTTTAACGTCTTTTAACAATGAAAAAGTTTTATAAATAAACAAATTTCTATTTTATTCTTGATTGCTATCAATACAATAAATTTTTTCTGTTATATTATTTGTTGGGCCAAGATTTATAACGAGAGCTGTAACAGTATTCATTTCCATTTTCCTTTTATGTAATTTATATAAATTGTAAAATTAAGATGCAAAAAAAGGGTACTTAAGTATTAACGGTACCTTGGCGACAGACTTGGCGGTGTTTAAGTGTCGCCAATCTTTATTATTTGGAATAAAAATATTTTGAAAGCGTTTTGATTTTAAATGAAGTGTTTCATATATATTTTATAATTTGGAACAAAAATTTTAAGTGTAGATTGGCGCCAAATCTGTAGCTGCGGTTGGCGCGTGTGCTCTTTATTGGAGCAACTGTCGCCAAGGTACCGTTAATACGTAAGAACCAAAAAAAATTCCAACACGAATTTTAAATAGGCTTATAGTGACATGGTGTTAAATTTATAAATCTGAAGACAAACTTTAATACAATATATTCCTAGTCAATTATAAAATGTTCAATAATGAATTTTTTTTTTAAAAACGCAGATAGGTAAGCGAAATAAAACTTCAAAAAAATAATTCAATCATCTTATGCTTAAAAAAAAAATGCTGCTAAATTTATAATACATTTGGTACAACTAGAAATAATATGAAAATGGAGGGAGTATGCAAAAAACAGGAATTCCTTTGAAAAAAAAATGCTTTTGCTCATCAAAGCCTTAAAATTTCACGTGCATTTGCACTGGCACCAAATCATACTAATTGTTACAACGACATATGCTGCAAATGTTTTACTATGCTCAACACATTTTGAGTTCAAAGTACATGTTTGCTTTTCATAGAAAGCTGATTGAATAATTAATCTCTCCACATTCAAACAAATACGTTTCAAGGACAAATAGTCAAGCGTGATGGTATGAGCTTTCTCATGAGAAGTATAAACTTCCAGCCAATCCGTCTACTGTTGCTCATAAATATTATCAAACAATGATAGCAGCTGTATAATTTATTTATTATGCCGGTAAGAGAAACCAAAAAAAAAAAAAAATTTTTTTTATTCCTATACCTTTGAAGCGGATTTCTGATTGAAATTAAAACTTCAAGGCATTATTTCTCAATTACAAATTCCCTTTACCGTTTTCATGTAATTGTGTCGCATTTCAGACAAATTCATTAATAGGTTACGTTACAATTTGTTCCTCCAGGCAAACAATATACAACTCTCTGTAAAACTTTATTATGTAGCCTTGTATCATCTATAATTTTAAAAATGGGTGCGCAGCAGATCTACCTCCCCGTGGTGCACCTGGTAACAGTTCTTAGTGGCTAAAAGATCTGCAACTTGGCATTACTGTCAGATTAATGAACTCTGTTTCAGCATGTTTTATTGTATTATTTTGTTGTTATTGTATGTTGTATGTTTTTTTTTCTTTTTTCGTTGTTCTTTTTTGCTGTAACTGTTCATAATCTGCCATTGGAAATAAAATAAAAAATATGTATATAATTTTAAAAATAAATTAATTTTCAATATTTTTTTAAGAGTCCTTGTATTTGATATGTAGGGTATCTTAAAGTAATTATACTACCCCCTACATTTTTATTTTTTAAAAGAATAAAAATTAAATAGCTTGGTAGCTGGAAGAAAGGAACAATCTTTTATTTATTTAGTTTTTTACAAGAGAAAATAAACGGAGTTGCCACATCACAAAAGATAAATAATTTTTAAAAATTATATGGGATTCGCTATAGACACATAAAGCACATATATTTGAAGTGCAGAATCAGGTGAGAGTAATAAAAACTTTATTTATCCTTAGAAAATAGAGTCTTTATATAACGGAAACTACACACTTTAACTTTTTATAAGGAGTATGATGCCACTGCGCATGCGCTCACCAGAACTCGCCGATTTATCGGGTAGCTTAAAAAAAGTGTTTGCATAATGTCAGCTTTCATTTATGATAACTTCGTAAACAGCTGCAATAAATAAGGAAATTTATCTTTTTAATTATATGTATGTAATAAAAAACAAATTGCAAATGTATCTCTTATATATGCTTGTGCTCCACGTCTTGCTAATTGCTACAATATTTATCTCTGTACGACAATTTTTGAAGCATATTTTTTTACTAAGTCCTCACATATTAGCAGAATATTTAGGATAGCATTCATTTTTAAAATATTTTCTCCAGTAAAATAGTTATACATTTGTAATGTGTGTATAACTGAGTTTGTTTGGTAATTCTGTTCTTAGAATTATTGTATACTTATCATTTCTTTTTTTTTTTTTTTCACTTTCATAAAAATTTTTTTTTTTTTCATTTTCATAAAAGTTCTTTTTTTTTTCATTTTCATAAAAATTCTTTTTTTTTCTAATAATTTTAAATATTATTCATTTTAGAACAAATGTATTATTTATTCTTTAAAGAATCAGAATGAAATGGTAAAAAATAGATAAATAAAGTAAAAAAAAAAAACAATTTTCAAACAATGCAAAGAATAAAAAAAAAACATTACTATTTGCAGCTGCTTTGTTATGACTACCATTAATGTTATGTCCTTGTTGCAATCTAAACACCTGTTTTTTTCTCATTTAAAACAACTATTCATTTCCAACTCAGATAGTGTAGAAATTAAAGCTTGCTTAAAGTTACTCATGTTTAAATAAACATATATGTAATATTTTAAATAATAATGTACTTTTAAAATAAATGTATCGCACTTTTAAATGATGTTAATATAACCATGATGATTATTTAATTTTAATCTTTTATTTCTATTTTGTATCTCATGGGATTATTTAAAATTAATCTATACATTGTTATTATGAAAAAGTTAACATTTTTTAAAAATGAAATATTTTAAAGTATTAAAAATAAACAGTGCATAAAAGATTAATCAGTTTTATGCCCTAATGCTTTAAATTTATTTATCTGGTTAGATCCTTTTATATTTTGAATCTTTGTAATAAATTGAATTAGATGTACTAAAATTATTATTAAATAACTGCATAACAAATTTATTTACTTTAAAGTTTTAAAATATATTTTTAGCATTTTCATCCTTTTAAAGAGTTGGCTTATTTTTATATTCGTTTTCTTTTTCTTTACGTTATAATTTTTTGCTTCATTTCTTGTAATTTTTTTCAACAGGATTTTTTGTAACGATGTAAAAGTTAATTAAATCGGATTAGATATAATCTTTCTACTATTTGCATTAGTGATAATTAAAAGTTAATATATAAATTAATCATTGCAATTTCTTGTTTTCCCGGCATTTTTCATTTTGACTTATTAATTTTTATAACTTTTGTAATAAATTTAAAATGTAGAGGAATTTACTACAATGTTTCTAAATAATTTTTTTTTCAGAAAATTGTTATTTATTTACAGAAATATCCTTTTGTAAAAAATCAATTTTAACATTTTCATCATTAAATTCTATTCTATCTAGTTTTCTATTCCATTTTTTGAAAAATAAATCCTTAAAAGATAAATCAATCCATTTTTCCTCTTTTATATTGAGTTTTCGGGCCTGAATGGCTGAGTGGCTAGCGCTCTGGCGCTCGGTACCACAGGTAGCGGATTCGAGTCCCGGCGGTGCCATAGATGTTTGTAGTGGTGGAATACACTTTAAACCGTAGGTCCCGGTCTAATAGGATCGTAGAGCGTTGCGGAGGTATTGTTACTCCGCATCTGTAGCTTATCTTCAAGCTACAAGCACCTCCTGGGTAGTGCTAAGTGAGTAACGTCGGCGCAGCGCTTGCCTTAAGGCATCCAAGAAAACTGTCTAAGTGTTTTCCAGCTGCATTAGAACAAAAAAAAATATTGAGTTTTCAATTTCTGTTAATAAATTCTTTAAAAAATATAGATTTATACATTATAAAAAGAAATATTTACCATAAAATACAATTAAATTAAGAAAATAAAACAATATATTTACAATTGATTGATTTTATTATTTTCTTATCGTAATTTTATAAGAACAGTAAATATAAAATAACAGTAAAGAAATAATAACTGAAAAATAAAAATAACCAATAATTTTATATTTATACATTAATACAAAAGACAGCAAATGATAATGGAGGTTATAGTTCTAAATTAGCAAAACTTTGCGATACATGTGATTATTTAAGAATTACGCTAATATAAAAATAATATAAAGTAGCACAAAATTTTTTTTTAAAAATCTCTCTTCATGCAATTACAAATCTTAACGAAATTTTCTCAAATAAACGTATACACAGTTAAAACTCTCAACAAAGAATCAGAACCTGTATTTATTTTTTAATGAAATAAAGTAAAGGAAGAAACAGTAGAACAATTTTCTGTTTTATTTATTTTGTTCCCTGTTAGGATTTCGCTGAAGGCGTCTGAAACTTCGCTTTCATTGCGAACAAGGAAATTCAAAAAGCCATTTTGCTTTTTCTCTAAAATGCTATGAGGTTAGTCCAAACTAACCTTTTCCTCGGAAAAAATAAATTCTAACAGGGAAGAAAGATACTTTATAGCCTGGAGGGCTCGCAATGTTGAACAATAAAAAGCTAAAAAGTTGAATTTTCAAACAATTAAATCTGATTTTGGACTTGAAATGGAGAGAGGAAGAATACAAATAAATGTTCTTTTTGCACTTAAATATTCCTTCTTTGGAAAGAAAAACAGCGCTGCTAGATACATGGAAAATAAACTCAATCAAAAGTAAAAGGTTTCAAAATTATATGTCTTAAAGATAGCTTCACTATACTTAATTACGAATTTGAATTTTATGTTTAAAGTATTTAAGCGTGATTACTTAGATGTAACTGCTTTTTAATTATAAGTTTAATTTAAAATGGTTCCTCTTAATAGTTGTTCAGATTAATTATAAATATATAATTTTTGAGACATATTTTTGTGTATATTTATTTAAGTTATACACTCGAATATCCAATTACGCTGTATAAAAAGGTTTAAACAAATATCATATAGTATGGGTACTTTTATACAATTTTTATTTATATGACATACGATTTTTTTTAATTTTGAGTGTTTTCTTGGAAACATAAAGCATATATACAATTATGCATTGATGTTTTGAAGAAAAAAAACTGACATTTTATAAAAATAAAAGCTCTTTTGAATTCTGGGTGTTTTTGTTAATTTATATATTTTAAATGTTAAATTCAGAGCACTGAGGTTTATTATTAATTTTTTGTTACAATTATTATTTATATTATCATGTGGAAATCCGACTGGTACCTCGATGGTAACGTGCGCTGAGGTTCAATCCGCATACGACATTAATGTAGACACTGTTTCAAAAACGAACATCTTGCCACGTTTGTCTGACTTCTTGGTGGGAGTTTTCCAGGTATTTTCCTCCCATACGATACGCAAATGCGAGGTAGTCCTCCAGGAAGACAGTGCCCACCTCCTTCTTCAGTGACTCGGAGCCTAGTCAAATTTCTACTTGCTAGTGTTCCATCACAACAGAAGCTTTCAATCCACAAGTAGACTACTCATGGGGCGTCCGTCCTGCGCTCACTATGGAGTAGTCACAACAACAATTATTCTTTTTTTATTTATTTCAAAAAAATTATTGGTTTTTAAGAAAATAATTTGAATAGTTTTTTTAATAACACACAAGAACAGGACAATAAACTAGTATATTTGACAAAATTTATTTTAATTCTTGAAAATTTAGGAAAAGTATTTAAAAAAAATTATGTATCCATGCGATTAAAAGATTATTTATTTTTAAATTTACATTCGAATCATTTGCTTACTAAATGCAAAGTGTAATTAAATTTTTGTTATATTATACAAAATTAATTGTTTCTATTATTGATTTAAATTATCTAAATTATGTTTTTTTTAGATTAACTGTTTCTATTATAATTTTGTTATTTATTATTGCCGACTATAATTTTATAAAAATAAACATAAAATTATAATCGAGAAATAATTACTGAAACTTATAAAATGACTGCTTATTTTACAATCATACATTAATATAAAAGAGAGCAGAAGATAATGCAGGTTATACTTCTAAAGTAGCATAAACTTTCAATACATATGATTATTTAATAATTACGTTAATACAAGAATAAATAACTATTTCTATTATTATTTTATTATTTATTTTTGCTCATTGTAATTTTACAACATTAAATTGCAATCAAGAAATAATAACAAAAAACTGAAAGATAATCTATCATTTTACATTGATACATTAATACAATAGGAATCAGATGATAATGGATATTATGAGTTCTAAATTAGCATAACCTTTATATAAATGTGATTATATAAGAGTTACATTAACACACACACAAAAAAAAAAAAAAAAAAAAATTAAAAATTATCACATTTCATGCAACTACAAATTGTAACAAAATTTTCTCAAATAAACATATGCACAGTTATAATTCTCAACAAAGAATCAGAACCTACATTTATTTTTTTAACGAAATAAAGTAAAAGAAAAGAAAAGAAAAACAGTAGAACAATTTTCTGTTTTATTTATTTTGCACCCTGGTAGGATTTCGCTGAAGGCGCTTTGATCGCGAACAAGGATATTCGAAAGGTCTTCATTCTTTTTATTCATTTCAGAAAAATTATTGATTTTTAATAAAATAATTTGAATAGATTTTTTAATAACACATAAGTTCGGAACAACAAACTAATATATTTGACAAAATTATAACTTAAATCTTGAACATTTAGGAAAAGTACTTAAAAAGTCATGTATCGATAACATTAAAAACCATAATATTAAAAGAAGAAATGAATTACATTTAGAAGCATTTTTTAAAAATTAATGTTGAAATCGTTTACTTACTACATGCAAAATAATGTACTTTAATTTTTTTACATTATATAATATTAATTGTTTATATTATTACCTGATTGCAATTTATTGAGAACAATAGATATAAATTTACAATCAAGAAATAATATCTGAAAACTAAAATATAACCGATCATTTTACATGCATACATTAATAGAAAATAGAGCAGATAATAATGGAAGTTTTATCATAACTTTTTAATAAATGTAATTATTTAAGAGTTACGCTTATACAAAAATAACTAATGTCCCGCAAAAAAGGTTTACAAAAAATCACTTTTCATGCAACTACAAATCTTAACAAAATTGTCTCAAATAAACATATACACAGTTAAAACTCTCAACAAAGAATGAGAGCATGTACTTATTTTTTAACAAAATAAAGACGAAAAAAAAAAGCAGTAGAACAATTTTCTGTTTTATTTATTTTGTATCCCGGTAGGATTTCGCTGAAGGCGTTCGAAACTTCGCTTTGATCACGAACAAGGAAATTCAAAAAGCCATTTTGCTTTTTCTGTAAAATGTTATGAAGTTAGTCCAAACTAACCTTTTCCTCGGAAAAAAAAAAAAGAATTCCAACAGAGAAGAAAGATACTTTATCGCCTGGAGGGTTCGGCATGTCACAACAGTCGAAAAATAAAAATAAAAAATGAAATCTGATTTTGGACTTGAAATGGAGAGACGAAGAATACAAATAAATGTTCTTTTTTGCACTTAAATATTCATTCTTTGGAAAGAAAAACAGTATTGTTTGAAATAGGAAGAAAAAAAACTCATTTAAAAGTGAAATATTTCAAAATTAAATTTCTTAAAAACAGGTTCAGCGTACTTAATTACGAATTTGAATTTTATTTTTAAACTATTTAAAACGTGATTATTTAGATATAAATGCATTTTAATGATTTAAAATGATTCCATTTAATAGTTATTCATATGATTTATAAATATAGAAGATATTTTACAGGATTTTTTTGGGTACATTAAATAAATTATACATTCGAATATCCAATTACACTGTATAAAATATTTAAAGAAAATCAATATGATACTTTTATACATAAAATATCATATAAAAGTATCATATACATGATACTTTAATACATATATAATATATGATACTTTTATACAATTTTTATTTATATGATTTCTGATTATTTTTAATTCTGAGTGTTTTGTTGAAAACATAGTGCATATACACAGTTATGCATTGTGTTTTCTAGAAAAAACAGTGTTTTTATGAAAATAAGATCTCTTTGGAATCCTGTGTTTTATTCATTTATTTATTTATTTATTCATACATATGGTTTAAATGTTAAATACCAAGAACACAGGTTTATTACTAATTTTATGTTTTCTATTGCAATTATTATTTATATCATATCGAAAAAAGGAGACCAAATTCGTAGCTCAAAGGTAACGTGCGCCTCGTGCGCGTGCGTTCAATGCATAGGCTTTGTTGCAGACACTGTTTCAAAAACGAGGAACCTCGATGGCGTTTGTGATGTTCTGTATCTTGAATCGTTAGTCCGACTGCATGGTGAGAGTTTTCCGGGTTTTTCTCACATACGATACGCAAATGCGAAGTAGTCCTCCTGGAAGTCAGTGCCTTCTTTCTTCAGCCACTCGGAGTCCGGTCAGATTTCTACCTGCTAGAGCTCCAGCACAACAGAAGCTGCCCCCTTTCTCTCCATCCACAAGTAGACCACTCATGGGGTGCCCTCCCTCGCACACTATGGAGCAGTCACAACAACCAATATTAGTGTTCTTTTTTTTATTCATTTGAAACAAATAGTTGATTTTGAAGAAAATAAGTTGAATAGATTTTTTAATACCACACAAGTTCGGGGGAATAAACTAGTATATTTGACAAAATTTTAACTTAAATCTTGAAAATTTAGGAAAATTATTTTAAAAAAATCATGTATCCATAACATTATAAACCATAATGTTAATTAATTAAATTTTGAAGCGTTTTTAAAAATTGAAATCGTTTACTATTTAATAAATGCAAAAGAGTGTACTTAAATTTTTATTATATTGTATATAATAAATTGTTTCAATTAATTCCTGTTTGTAATTTTATGAGAACACTAAACATAAAATGACAATCAAGAAATAATAACTGAAAATTATACGATAACTGGTCATTTTACATTCACACATTGATACAAAAAGAGCAGAGATAATGGATGTTATAGTTCTAAATTAGCACAACTTTTTAATAAATGTAATTAATTAAGAGTTACTCTAATACAAAAATTATCTAACGTAGCGGAAAAAGTTTTAAACAATATCATTTTTCATGCAACTACAAATCATAACAAAATTGTCGAAAATAAACGTATACACAGTTAAAACTCTCAACAAAGAATCAGAACTTTTATTTATTTTGTAACGAAATAAAATATAATAAAAAAAAAAAAAAACAGTAGAACAATTTTCTGTTATATTTTTTTTGTACCCTGGTAGGATTTTGCTGAAGGCGTTCGAAGCTTCTCTTTGATCGCGAACAAGGAAATTCAAAAATCCATTTTGCTTTTTCTGTAAGTGTTATGAAGTTTAGTCCGAACTAACCCTTTCCTCGGAAAAAAAGAAATTCCAACAGAGAAGAGAGGTACTAGATCGCCTGGAGGGCTCGGCATGTCAGAACAGTCGAAGAATAAGACAGTTGAATTTTCAAACAATGAAATATGATTTTGGACTTGAAATGGACAGAGGAAGAATACAAATAAATGTTCTTTTTGCGCTTAAATATTCATTCTTTGGAAAGAAAAACAGCCCTGTTTGATACACGGGGGAAAAAAAATTAAATTTCAAAATAAATTTCTTATAGAAAGCTTCATTATACTTAATTACGTATTTGAATTTTATAGCTAAAGTATTTAAAGCGTGATTATTGAGATACAATCTGCATTTTAATTATAAATTTAATTTAAAATGTCTCCTTTTAACAGTTGTTTAGCTGAATTATAAATGTATAATTTATTAAACAGACATTTTTGGGTATATTTAATTAAATTATACACTCGAATAATCAATTACATTATAAAAAAAGTTTAAACAAATATCATATATGATACTTTTATAAATTTTTATTTATATGATATACAATTTTTTAATTCTGAGTGTTTTCTTGAAAAACACAATTATGCACTATGTTTTCAAAAAGTGCCCGTATATGTGACAAAATTTTAACTTAACTCTTTAAAATTTAATTAAAGTATTTTGTAAAGAAGCATGTATCCAAATGCAAATCCAACCATCATATTAAAAAAAAAGAATTATATTTAGAGGTATTTTTTAAATGTTAAATGCAGAGAACTCAGGTTTATTACTAATTTCATCTTTTTTATTGCAATTATTGTTTCTATGATATCGAAAAAAGGAAACCCGACATGTGACTTAGTGGTAACGTTCACTTCTGGTGAGCATTAAGACTGAGGATAAATCAGTAGGCGGCATTGTTGTAGGCACTGTTCCAAAAAACGTGGAGGCTCGAGGGCGTTTGAGATGTTCAGCAACTTGCCTCTCTAGTCAGACCGCCTGGTGGTAGTTTACCTGGTTTAAACCCATACTATACCCAAATGCGTGACAGTCTTCACGGAAGGCAATGCCTTCCTTCTTCAGCGAGGTTAGGTTTATTATTAATTTTATGTTTTTCTATCGCAATGATGGTTTATATCGTTTATATCGACTCGTAGCTCAATGGTAATGTGCGCCGCATGCGGTCAGGTTCAATCCGCAGGCGACATTAATGTAGACACTGCTTCAAAATCTCGATGGAGATTGCGATGTTCATCATCTTGCTTCGTGAGTCGGGTTACCTGGTGGAAGTTTTCCGGGTTTTCCACCCATACGATATGCAAATGCGAGGTAGTTATCCAGAAAGACAGGGCGACTCGGAGACAAGTTAGACTTCTACCTGCTCTTGCTCCATCACAACGAAAGCTGCAACCTTTCTCTCCAACCACAAGTAAACTATTTAAGTTTTATTAGTATTAGTATTATTTTACTAGATTATTTAAGAGTTACCTTAATACAAAAATAAACAAAAAAGTATCTCAAAAAAAGTTTAAAAAAAATATTACTCTTCATGGAACTACAAATCTTAACAAAATTTTCTCAAATTCTCAATAAAGAATCATAATCTATATTTATTTTTAACAAAATAAAGTAAAAGAAAAGAAAAGAAAAAAAACAGTAGAACAATTTTCTGTTTTATTTATTTTGCACCCTGGTAGGATTTCGCTGAAGGCGTTCGAAACTTCGCTTTGATCGCGAACAAGGAAATTCAAAAAGCCATTTTGCTTTTTCTGTAAAATGTTACGAAGTTAGTCCGAACTAACCTTTTCCTCGGAAAAAAAAATTCCAACGGAGAAGAGAGATACTTTATCGCCTGGAGGGCTCGGAATGTCAGACTCATAGAAGCACTGTCCCGCGAGCACTGTGGAGTAGTCACAAAAACAACAAGAACAATTATTAGTGTTCTTTTTTATTCGTTTAAAAAAATTATTGGGTTTTAAGAAAATAATTTGAATAGATTTTTTTAATAACACACAAGTTCGGAACAATAAATTACTATATTTGACTATATTTTAAAAATCTTAAAAATTTAGAAACAGTATTTAAAAAAAAATCATGTATCCATAACAGTAAAAACCGTAATATTAAAAAAAAAAAAAAAAAAAAAAATGAATTAAATTTAGAAGCATTTTTTTATAAATTTGCATTGGAATCATTTATTTATTAAAGACAAAGATGTGTAATTTAATTTTTGTTACGTTATATAAAATTATTTGTTTCTATTATTACCTGATTATAATTATTGATAAAAAATAAATATAAAATTACAGTTAAGAAATAATAACTTAAAGCTAATAGATAACCGGTACTTTTACATTCATACATTAATATAAAGATAGCAGATGATAATGGAGGTTATGGTTCTAAATTAGCACAACTTTTTAATAAATGTAATTACTTAAGAATTACGCTAATACAAAAATAATCTAACGTAGCACAAAAAAAAAAAAAAAAAAAAAAAAAATAACTTTTCATGCAACTACAAATCTTAACAAAATTGACTAAAATAAACATTATACACAGTTAAAACTCTCAACAAAGTATCAGAAACTATATTTATTTTCTTAACGAAATAAAGTAAAAGACAAGAAAAGAAAAAACAGTAGAACAACTTTCTGTTTTATTTTTTTTTTTAACCCTGCTAGAATTTCGCTGAAGGCGTTCGACACTTCGCTTTGATCGCGAACAAGCAAATTCAAACAGGCCTTTTGCTTTTTTTGTAAAATATTATGAAGTTTAGTCCGAACTAACCTTTTCCTCGGAAAAAAAATATTCCAACAGAGAAGAAAGATACTTTATCGCCTGGAGGGTTCGGCATGTCACAACAGTCGAAAAATAAAAATAAAAAAGTTGAATTTTCAAACAATGAAATCTGATTTTGGACTTGAAATGGAGAGACGAAGAATACAAATAAATGTTTTCTTTTGCACTTAAATATTCATTCTTCCGAAAGAAAAATAATGCTGCTTGATGCATGGCAAAAACATTATTCAAAAGTGAAATATTTCAAAATTAAATTTCTTAAAGATAACTTCAGTGTATTTAATTACGAATTTGAATTTTATATTTAAAGTATTTAAAACGTGACTATTTAGATATAAACTGCTTTTTAATTATATGTTTAATTTAAATTGATTCCTTTTAATAGTTGTTCACTTGCACTACATCAGTCAGTACACTGATCTACGGGTTGGTTTATGTATACTGCCCGAATTATTATGCGTTTTTTTTTTTTATCCTTCTAAAAAATTATTCGTTTTGAAGAAAATAATTTGAATAGATTTTTAATAGCATAAGCCGAAACAATAAACTAAGTTCATAGGAAAAAAAAAATTTAAGTCTTGAAAATTTAATAAAAGTATTAAAAAAATATATGTATTCAAATACAAATGCAATCAGAGTAGTAAATAAAAGAAAGAATTACATTTAAAAGTATTTTTGTTGAAATTTGCATTGGAATCGCTTACTTATAAAATGCAAAGCAGATAATTTAACTTTCGATAAATTATATAAAATTAACTGTTTCTATTATTTATCTAATTTATTTAAATTATCTAATTTATCTAGTTTATTTAGATTAAACGTTTCTGTTATTATTTTATTATTTACTTTTGCTGATTGTTATTTTATAAGAGTAACCATACAATTACAATCAAGAATTAATAACTGAAAAATTAAAGACAACTACTCATTTTACATTTATACATTAATTCAATCGGAGAGCAAATGATAATGGAAGTTATAGTTCTAAATTAGCATAAATTATAATAAATGTGATTATTTTAGAATTATTCTAATAAATAAATAATCTAACTCAGCACGAAAAAGGTAAAAAAGAATTGTATCTTTTCATGTAACTATAATAAATTCTTCTGAAATAAACATATACACAATTAAAATTGTCAACAAAGAATCAGAACCTGTATTTATTTTTTAACGAAATAAAGTAAAAGAAAAGAAACTTCCCCACTGGGGAAGGTTGATGGTGCGATGAATGCCGATAGATACTGTGATATTCTCGACAATCATGTCCTTCCTACCTTGTGGGCAACGTCACGGTATGGATGATTGCTGGTATCAAGACGACAACGCAACATGCCATGTTGCAAGGAGGACTCTTGATTGGTATGTGAACAACGTTAAACGCATGGAGTGACCGGCGCAGAGCCCTGATCTTAACCCAATTGAACTTCTCTGGGACGAATTGGACCGTCGGTTGAAGGCCTGCACCCCACTCCTCAAAAGCAAGCCTAAACTATGGAACTTCCTGTTAAACATTTGGAAGGAAATTCCTCTTGCCACTACGGCTAATTTAGTGGAAAGCATGCCCAGAATGGTTGCAGCTGTGATCGCAGCCAAAGGAGCCCCTACCTCCTATTAATTTTAATAAATATGGGTTTATGACGTTATAGTGTCGTGTCCCGTCACTTTCTTCCACATAGTGTACTTTTAACACATACGATTATATTAAAATAAAAGGCTCTTTTGAATTCTGGGTGTTTTTTTTATTTTATATATACTCTAAACTCTTAAATTCTGGTGTCTCTCTTTTGAATGATATTGAACTCTTTTGAAACTCTTCAATTCTGGTGTATGAATTTTTATTTTATTTATTTATTTATTACGTTATTTTGAATGTTTTAATGCGAAGAACTCAGGTTGATTATTAATTTTATGTTTTCTATTGTAATTATTGTTTATATCATATCGAAAAAAGATATTATTAGACTTTGAAAGTAAAACAGTGTTTGATTAAAGGAATATTTGATAAATCAGTATTTGACCTTTAAAATAAAACTTATTCACCAGAATTAATAGTTTTGCCCTTCTTTTTAAATAATGTCTATTCTCTAACAAGGGTTACTATAACTTTAAATATTGAAACGGCAGTTCCTCAGTTTATAAAGAAAAAAACGAGGAACAGAACTTTATTTTCTTTTTACTGAAATTCAGAATCATCTGTTTCAACGGCCGTATTTCTGAATTGCTTCTGAGAGAAAAAAAAGCAAAGCAAAGATTGTGGAGTCGGCGGACAACTACTAACCTTAACGAATCCTCCAGAAGCACTGCTTTTGCTGCTCGTTGATGAAGAGAGAGAGAATCCACGTGTCGGAGACATCTGGTCGTTGGAGGGAAAGAGATCGCTGTTTGTCGAACTGGGTAAACAGATGTCGTCGGGAATACGTCGGTTGACTCGTCCCTGATTTCTGTGGTCAAGCGAAGAAATGGTCAGAGCATTCGAACCGAACTGCCTTGTTTGAGGAGGATACTTTGTCGAAAAAACATCTGGGGCACTCTTGCGTTTTCAACTGGAGGAAAGCAGGACATGGATGATTTAGCATGTAAATATTGTTTTATTATTCCCTTTTTTACAATGTATAGTTAGTGGGCCCAAGAAATTGTTGATGGATCTCTTCGGGATGAGTTCTGATTTCGAAGTAGTAAACTAAATGGTGAATGAAGTAAGAATTTTGTTAGTTGGATATTAGGTATTCTTCAGAAAAAAATAATTATATTTGTTTTTGCATGTATTGAATATATTATAAAGTAAATTTTCTGTAAAAATAAGACTTGCGTTTCAATGAATGAACAAATATTCTGCAGAATGAACACTTTGAAGTTTCAAGTACATGGAATTTGAAATATGTAAACATTTTCATAAAATAGAATTTTGTTATTAAAATTATATTAACATATTAATATAATTTTAATAGCAATATTGAATCAGGTATTTTACTACGCATATTGAGAATACAAAAGTAATGTGTGTTAATTTTTACATTGTCTGACAAGCTACTAAATCATAAATATATTTTATATGTTCAATTCGAGTATTCATCTGAATGCAATACATATTTATTTCGAAACGTCTAGCTACTTTACATATTAGGCAATTGTTTTCGTTAATTTTCAAAAGATCTAGACTCAGTATTTAAATACTTTATTCTTACCTTAATTATATATTATGAAGCTTGAATTTTATTTCATTCTAGTCACGTAGAGGTTCTTTTGTGAACACTTTTCAAAGATTTATAATTTGGTTCAAGATTGCAAGAATTTGTAATAATTAAAATAAAGATTTCTCCATAGGGAAACAATGCACCGCTTCACTTACATGAAGAAATCCTTACTATTGCGGATAGCAAAATATGAACCAAGCGAGACAAAAAAATTATACATATACAAAGTTCGTCTTATCTTCTTACATGAAGCATAACTGGTCTGAATTCCTCTAGATTGAGAAGTTCTTTCAATTCTGGAAAGGCTATTTGAAAATGGTGAATTTCGCTCCGGAGGCATTTCTTTCTGCAATCCAGATTCCCTCTTTTTTAAAAAAAAAAAAAGGCAAGGCGAGGTTTCTGTCGAACCTACCAGATGATGCGATATCGCTTTGAAGCCTTACTAAACGGATTTATTGGAATTATGCCGAGAGGATGAAGAATGGTTAAAAAGGAACTCTTCTACTTTTATATAAGACTGCGCCTGTAAAATAAACATGATCAGTAGAGCTCCAGCGAGAAGAGTTTCCTCAAAAAGGGCAAAAAAAAAAAAAACCCCATGGTTGCTGAAAAGGGACATGAAAAAAGTATAGAAACATAGTTGCTGAATTTTTAGCTTTGGATAAAAATAAAAAAGGATACTTCAGTTCAGTTTTCTAAATTACTTGATTCGAGATTAAGTCGTAAATATTGTAACCTATAAAGAAGCGAGGAAAGAATTTTATAACAAACGCTTTGAGTTTTGTGGAACAGAACTGTTGATCTGGAATATAAAATTAGAAATAGAGGCAAAAAAATTGGAAATGGGGTTTAGCGGAAAAGTCTATTTTAACTTCTTTTTATGAGAAATATATGCAAGGTATTTTAAATTAAGAAATATACATTAAAAATCTTTTTTAAAGTGATATTTATTTACAGCATTTCAATAAACATGAGATTTTTCGATTTATTCTGCGCTGATATATATCTTTATCTATATATATATAATTCTTCTATGCATGTGTTTGTCACTGAGCTCCTCCAAAAAAGGCTTGAGAGATTTTGATAAAGTCTGTGTGAATTTGACAAACATAGAGAATTTTTTTTTGCTATCCCCTATGTTTGTAAGTCACCACCATAAAGTGGTGCTGCAATATATCAACTTCTATACTAGTGATAGCGTTGAACCAACGGCTATGAAAATTGGTAATAATATGTATTCCAGTATGGAAAATAGGTTCGCGCTATCCCCTTTATTGTTACTCGCCACTAGATGGTGTTGCAGAATTTAATCTCATTTGCCATTCAAACGATATCCATGAAAATTAGTACGGACATATAAGGGAAAGTAAAGAATATATTCGCGAAAATAAATATATAAAGAATATGTAAAGAATATATATATGTAAAGAATATATATATAAAGAATATATATATATATATATATATATGTTGACAGAAGATCTAGAGTAACCAAACATATAGGGTTGGGGTTGATGAATCTGTAATAATTAAATTTATGACAATTAAAAACATTTGAAGTGTAAAAAAATTTAAACTTGTTTTTGCTTATACATAAGAAATATAGTTTCCATTTCAAAGTTGTAGATGGCAATCTTAAATTCAAAAGAAATAAGGAAAACCTGTAACGACAGTTTTTATAAATAATAGAATTTCTAGTTACTGAAATCATCTCACTGAAATTGTTTATTTAAAAAAATTAAGTAGTTAATTATCCACTATGTATTTAATTTTAGAAATATTTAATTAAAATTTAGTAAACTAAGTGTTTTAGCTTTATTTTAAATTACATTTTGAGGAATAAATATTTTCTATATTTCAATTTTTTCAGCATTAAATCTTGATTTAAATATAACAATAAGAAATTTACCATTAATACTATGTTATTGGTCATACATTTTTTTACAAAGTTATGATCTTTTAGACTTTTCTAACCTTTTATTAAAAAATGTCTAAATACTTAAAACGTATTTTCATTATTTTTTTTATCTCCCTGTGGAAACAGAGTTAGAACCACTATATAAATATTAATAAGATGAATATAAATAATAAATAATAAGATGAATAGATAATAAGATGAATATAAATAATAAATATATTCTAATAAAATAGGAACAATGATGTCTTAATTAAATTAAAGTAACATTACAAGTTTCTGGTTAAAGTTACTATTTTAAAGCAACTTGCATAATCAACATTATTATTAAAAGTTTATTTAAACTTGCTTTTGTTTACATATAAGAAATACATTTCCATTTCTAAGTTGCAGATTATAATGTTACATTCAAAACTAATAATGAAAACATGCTACGACAGTTTTTATAAACAATGGAATGACTGATTACCGAAAATCATTATACTGATTATCATATTATTGTTTATTTTCTATTGCCTATTTATAAAAATTGAAGTAATTAATTATCCAGTATGTATTTAATTTTAGAAATTTTTAATTAATTTTTATTAAATTAAGAGCTTTTGTTTTGCTTTAAACTTCCTCCCTTTTCAAATGAACACTTTGTGATTAGTAATACTTTTTTTTTACAAATTTATGATTTTTTAACTTGTCTAACCTTTTATTTAAAAATGTCTAAATATTTAAAAAGTATTTTGATTGTTTTTTATTTCCTTGTGGAAACAGAGTTAGAACCACTATATAAATAATGTATTAATAAGATGAATATAAACAATAAATATATGCCAATAAAATAGGAACAATGATGTCTTAATTAAATTAACGTAACATTACAAGTTTCTGGTTATATTAAAGCCCTTTTAAAGCAACTTGCGCAATCAGCATTATTATTAAAAGTTTCTGACTATTAATATTATGAATAGCATGATATTAAACATGAAGAAATAACTTACACCATTAGCGGCTGCCAGAGCAATGCAAGACAGAATTACTAAATGAAACATCTGAAAGAAAAAAGACAATACTATATTGAGCCTATCACAAACAATCCGCAAAGAATGGACAGAAAGCATAAACTATGATATCAATAGAAATAAGTCATAAAATCGTAAACGTTTATGAGATGGATAAAAATATACTAAGTAACAGAAATGTCATATTAAATTTTTATACAAAAATTAAGCTTAAAATATTTTTTCAACATAAACATATTTTTAAAATAAATACGAATTTCAGCAATTTTATAACTCTATTCAATTTATTCCTATTTGAAAAATCTATTTTGCTATTTCAAGTGCATTGATTTTGGAATTACATGAGCATTTTTCTCTAATGCTAGTCATTTCCAGTTCCTTTCAGGGACAAGGTCTAAAAAATGTGTCATGTAATAAAATCCAAACACTGTAAAATCGCTATCGAGGTAGCTGATTTTTAGCAGTCTGATAGCCAAGTGGCTAGAGCTTTGGTACCACAGGTTTCTGTTTCGAATACTGGCAGTGTCATGGATGTTTGTTAGTGGTCTGGAATCCAATTTAAACTGCAGGCCTCAGTCTATTTAGTCCTAATGTGCACATAATAATAATAGAGTGATAAACAAAACTAAACAACTCATTTTTAAAAAAAGTGACTGCAACGAACGTTCTCGAAACTGTGAATTCTCTTCATATTTTATTAATGACCTTAAGCCTTTAAATTAATCAAAACTATGACAAATTATATCATTAATATTAGGGTATATAATAATAATCTATACATAAATTTTAACTAGTATTAGCGAAAACGATTAATTTAATTAAATTATTTTTAACCAAACCTAAAAACTTATTCTTACTTACTTTCGATTTACTAGTTTTCAATCGGAATGATTTTCCATGCTTTAAACATCCATATTTATATATGAAGGAAGAAAAAAAAAGAAATTATAGTAACGCAATTAACTTTGAATTGCTTTCTAGGTCGCGAACTTGACATATGCTTTTCTTCCATGGTGGAAACAATGAATTACAGATTAGCATTTTTGTTCTTAAGTTGGCACATTAGCTTATGCAGCTTAGATTTTTTTTTTTTAACTTTAGATTGTTAACTGGATTACAAGTAGTTGAAAATTTCCGTGAATTGAAAGCTTTTTATGTTCTTGACGATTAAAAATTTAAAACTTTATACGTGAGATTTTAAAAATACCATAGCAAAATGTTGTATGATGTAAGCATAAAATTTATTTCTAATATTTTACATTAATGACGTTATCCTAAAAAATGAAACTAGTTTAAACGCATTAAAAACTATGATAAATAAATGAATAAAATAATAATTAACATAATTAAATGAACCAAATTCCGATTATTAAATGCTCATATAATAAATAAATATACTATAATTTTTTGATAATTAAATAAGCCAAATTATCACAGTTATATAAATGATCTAAAAGATGATGTTTGTAGGATAATTACATAAATTAAATTATTTTTATGACATATAAATAAAACAAATAATGATGATTATGCAGTAATCAAATGAATTAAAATATAATTATTATATGTAATAAATAACATCATGATGATTTTATAATTAAATACCCTATGATATTGTACCCAATAGCTTATGCATTTATTATTATTATTTTTTTTAATATTTTGCTTTCTTAACTGGATTACAAGTGATTTGAAATTACCGTGAATTGAAAGCTTTTTATGTTCTTGAGGATTAAAAATTTAAAAGTTTATACGTGAGATTTTAAAAAATACCACGGCAAAATGTTGTATGATGTAAGCATAAAACTTATTTCTAGTATTTTAAATTAACGTCGTTATCCTAAAAAATGAAACTGTTTTAAACACACTTAAACCTATGATAAATAAATAAATTAAATGATATTTATCATATAAGAATTGAATGAACCAAATGCCGATTATTATATGATCATACAATAAAAAATATATATTATAATTTTATGATAATTAAATAAGCCAAATGATTATAGTTACATAAATGAACCAAGTGATGGTGTTCATAGGATAATTAAATAAATAAAATTATTTTTATGGCATATAAATGAAATAATGAAGAATATGCAATAATTAATTGAATTAAAAACTTATTATTATATGATAATAAAATGATAAACATGATGATTTTATAATTAAATACTAAATGATATTGCTTATTTAAATATGCCAAATGATAGTATTAATTAGATTAATTAGTTAATTGAATTATTCAAATGATGGCTTTGATAGCATAATTAATTGAACCAAATGATTATTATTACATGATATGTGAATGAAAGAAATAAAGTTGATAATAGGATAATTAAATGAACTAAAAGTTATTCTTTACTCATGAGATTCAAACAGTGATTAACTAGGTTTTCATTTTGCCAATTTGATCTTAAACCTCATTAAATATATTCATAGAAAATGCAAAAGTATTTTCATAGTCGTTATTCAATAAATTTAAAGATTATATTTTTTGGGATATTCAATCCTTAGATACAACTTCATGTTTTAATAAATCTTTATAAATTTGAGATGAAAGTTTGCAAATAAAGAATGATATAAAAATAAAATTATTATTTGCATTTAATGCATGCGAATGAATGCCATTGCAATATGCATGCGTATCAATAATGCCAATGAAAATAAATAACGAGAATGTTGAGCTGTTTTTGGAAATATCCTTTCTAGCTGTTGAAAAAGTTAATTACGACTTGTCGAATAAACAACAAGCATATGTTCATGCATCGGAACTGACAGAGAAATCATTGTATATCATAAAGATATCGGATTGTCGCTCTGAGAAGATGATATTAATATTAAATAAATGGAATCGCAGTTATATATATGTGGAATTGATAAATGGTAAGAGATACAAACTAATTATCAAAAGAATTAGCAGAAACAAGCAATATGTAAGCACATAATAACAAAATTAATTGCGAATAAATCTTCAGGTTGATGTGCATTTTTAACAAGTTATCATACAATTATTTCTGAGTGTTAATTTAAATTGTTTAATTAATTCCAATTTTGAAAAAAAAAACTGTTTTTGTTGGACATCGTTTGGCATCCTGCTAATTATCTGTGACTGAAAAAAAGGAGGACAGATAGTTTTAGAGATAACTGGCCCGCACATGCTTACAATAAATGTATGGTTCCTTTACACACGTTGTCACATTCTCTACCGAGTTGACTGGTATTTAAAACAGTGACTAAAACGGACGCTGCCAGCAGATTCGAACTTGGATTCTGCTGCACACTAGCCGTGCAAATTAAAAGAGTGCCATGCACCAGGCATAAATACAATTTAATAATAATAATAATAATAAAAACACTTAAAAATTAGAAAAGATAAAAAAAAATTTAGCAGACACTAAAAATCGTTATATCTAATAATAAGATAATATATTAAGGAAACCGCTTTGAATATAGATTAAAGAAACCTCCTAGAAGGAATCTGCTATTAAAGTGATAAGGTAAAGATGCCACAATTGATGTTTTTCTAAAACTGTTCTTCTAATACATGTAAAACAATAGAAGACAATAACTAGTATTGAAAATCTTAAATAAAATTTATTACCTAATTTGCTAGTCCTTGATGAAGCAAAATGAGAGTTTATTATGAAAAAAGTTATGAAAAACTTTCAAATGGTGTATTTTTAATATTTATCGTGCAATGAAATATCAAGATAAAGTTCTATTGAATTTCTTCTGTTTGAAGAAAAAAAAAGTTTATAAATTTGAAATTTAACAATTGTTTACTATTTTAGAATTGATATGTTAGTTTAAAACTGTTATAACGTTTGTTCCTTTTTTTGACTTAAATGAATAAGGACATAGTTTCTGCTTCTTCAAAGACGTGACAACACCAAAGGCCTCATTCCAGATTCCGGAACAGGAGATAAGTTTCCTTTTTAGGGGACACAATTGTCAGTCCCACCCCCAACAATCATATCAGTCCGGGATTTACGGTTTGAAGTGGAATTCGAGCCACTACAAACAACGTAACACCATTAGAGCCCGAAACCCGCGTTACCGAGAGACAGAGCGCTAGTCAGTTGGCCATCAGGTCCATAAATGCATAGTCTCACTAACAAATACTGCTGTGTCCAAAACGTAAGACCAATTTTCAATTTAAAATTCCAAGGCCTTATGGAATTTTAATTTTTTTTTCTTCTTTAGGTTGGTGGCACTGTCCTTGACATCTGTGTGAAATTTGACGTCAAAATATACACTTGGCTTTTTGAGATACTAAAACTGATTCCGGCGATTTTTGAAATGTCTGAATTAATTGAGCAAGAAACTTGCATTAAAATTTGTTTGCGGAAACGTTTAGAATGTTGCAGAAGGCATTCAGGGAGCATTCCTATATCGGAAAGAAATGTTTGCAAGTGGTATAAACAGTTCAAAGAACGCAGAGAACGCGTTGAAGACGAAAAGACATCTGATCGACCATTAACCTCAACCGACGAACCTCACATCCAAAAAATTAAAGATTTGGTGCTTGCAAACATTCGATTTACAATTAGAGACCTTGCTAGTGCTTAAGAAGATGTTGGAATTTCAAAAGGATCTGTCAACTCCATTTTGGCCCTCAAACACGTCAAATCTGGATCGGTACCGAAAACACTGAATGCGCCAGCTTACATTTGCATTGCACATTGTTTCGCTACAAATGAAACCCATATCGTTCCACAACCATCGTATTCTCACCGTGCGACGTCTGGCTATTCCTTAAATTCAAAAGACCACTCAGGGGACACCGTTTTAATTCGATTGAAGAGATTCAACGTGAATCGCCGCGCGATCCTTGAGGCCATCCTTGCCATGACGTTTTAGCATGCACTGAGGATTGGAAAAAAAGTTGGCATAAGTGCGTTGTGTCCGGAGGGGATTACTTTGAAGGCAATGAAATAAATTTGAAAGAATAAATAAAGAATTTTTGAAAAAAAAAAATAATAGGTCTTACTTTTTGGACACAGTAGTGCAAAGGTTCATCTAGAAATAAACATTTAGACGTACACATATATTAAGAAAAAACTGAAAAGAAAGGCACACATATTTATATATGAATGTGTACGCCTGATAACATATACTTATTTATGGTGCCTAATATTATTCATATTCTTATACATTTGCCGAGGAAGAATATTATTCATATTCTTATACATTTGTTTCTAAATAATTGTAACAATATTTTTTAATGGTCAATAAAGTTGTATGGGAAATGTTCCCTGCACATTTTTGGTTAGCTTCTATCCCTCATTCAGATAAAATATTTAAATAAAGATCAGTACAATTAAAGAGGTTGTTCTAAGTAAGACATATAGCATATTTTTACAGTAGCTTATCATTGCACTTATAAAAACACATATATATATGATATATATGTATATATATATATATATATATATATACTCAAGAGCCAAAACATTATGACCATCCCTACATTTTGCAATGAACTCGCCTGGATGACGTAATCAGGTGGAAGTGGTATTTAACTGGCATTAAGTGGTGGTATTAATATATGCCAAGGTGGGTTGAAGCTGTGTGGCGCGCCAAAGGTGGGCCAACTCGTTATTGACAGGTGGTCATAATGTTTTGGCTCTTGAGTGTATATATGTGTGTGTGTGTGTGTGTGTGTGTGTGTGTGTGTGTGGTGTGTGTGTGTGTGTGTGTCTGTGTCTGTGTGCGTGTATGCATATATATATATATATATAAATTTTTCATTTCTCTTGTTTGTTCATCTTCTGTAACGTATATATTTTCCATTAACAACTTGAATTCAAACAAACATAAAAAAAAGGAATTCTAATGAAACAATATCATTAAACAAAAACTTTTCAAAAGAATTTTGATAAAAAAGATAATAAATTTACTGTTAAGTTTATCACGATGATTTTTTTTTTATTTGAAATAATAGATTAATAATATGAAGTTAATAAAATATTAATGATCTCAAAAAAAAAAAAAAAAAAAAAAAAAAATGTCTAACCATTTTGGTTAAGATTTTTTTTATTAATCATGAATAACATGAAAAAATTATACGTAATTTATTTTTGTTTTGTTTTTTATTTTATTTTTGAATTTGAATTTGTAATTTATTGATCATTATTTCACACCTTTTCCATTTTTAAATTTGAATGCCGATTTACATTTTTTAACAACGGGACATTGATTTTAACACTTTTTTTATGAACTGATTATGGGTTTTCCGCATATCCGAATAATTGAGTTTATTATGTATTCATGTGGAGTATTTCAAATGACCGTGACGATTGCATTATATGAAAATGAATACGAAGTAGCAAATATTTGTAAATCCTTTCAGTCTGAATAAAATCAAGGCTACAATTGACAGGACATCGATGATATTTCTAAATAATCGAACTTATTTCCTTTATTGGTAACACATGTTGCTTATGAAGCGTTCTCTAAAAACCATCAATTAGAATTTAATTATAATTTATTTAAAATATTGTATTTTTTAGTAACAAAATAATTTTATAATTCACCATCTTCTAAAAGGAATAATAATGTAATAATAATAGAAAAAAGTCTAAACGTTCTAAATAAATAATAATGATAATTTATATTAAGTCAAAATTTTTGCTTTGCGACACTCAGAATCGTGTTTGCATAATCGTCATTTTTCTTTCGTTGAAACATAATATGTCTTTTCAGCAGAACAATCCAATTGCAACATTTAAAACCTTTTGAGTTTTCTCTTTTTATATTGCTCACAAAATCATTATTGGTGTATATTCACAATACAGTAGTGATATATGTGAATGCTCATTCAAGATAAAGACATCATTTAAATTTTAATGTTGTTGTATATTTCGTTAATTCTTTTGAGTTTCAGGCAGTCAGAAATAAAGAATTAGTTGACTGTTCTGTTTTATTTTAATATTTTCAAAATTTTCAAACTACTCTCAAATTACATATATATTCTTTTTCACGTTAGATTTAACTTCATAAACTCATTATTAAACTCACTTAAACTCATAAACTCCCATGACTTATATATTTAGAGAATAAATGGAAAAGTGATTCAAAATGTTTTATTATTATTATTATTATTATTGAAATCTCTTTATAAGGTAAGCTATTTGAATGTTTGTCTGCATTTGCTAAAATTTAAAGATTATTAAAACAAGTAATAATGAATTAATATTGAACAATATATATAAATATATATAGGGAGAGTGTGAATTAATAGTAGACAACGGAAAAAAAGAAAGGTTTTCATTTCAAGTTGAAATTTTTCTCTTACATATGGCGTCATCTATTGGTAGATACATGCAACTTAAATCTAAAAAAAACTAAAATTAATGAATTAAATTTAATTAATGAATTAATAATTGAAAAAATTGTATTATCATCAAGTGCCATCCACTACAAGTTTCAAAAAAATGTATTTGAACTTGAGTGGATGAATAAAATGTATTTTATGAACGATTGAAAATTTGATCAAGATATATATATATATATAGGGAGAGGTGAACTAATAGTAGGAATTGAAAAAAAAAAAACAGAGAAAAAAGGTTTTTTTTTAAATTTTAAATACCATATTTACTAAACATTACGAAAAATTCTGATTAGTTACGTTTTCATTCATAAAAAACTTACTTTTTTTTATTGTTTACGAAACTAATCGGTTCCTGTCATTTTTTTATTGTTAAAAAAGAATCATGAAAGTGAAGTGATCTTATAGACCAGTGATTCTCAATCATTTTGAAGTCTGTATGCATTTAAAATATTACAAATAATTGTAGAAGTGTTATATACAAATGTTTGAGAAATCTGCTATTATAACTAAGTCAAATGTTAGAGAAAAAATTTAAAAAAATGAAAAATTGCTTCTCCTATGTTCTCGAAAACATTCTATGCATCCAATCGCCTCTTGATACTTTTTATGTTAATATAAGTAAGAAAGAAAATTAGATATTTATAATGAAAGCTGTGCTTGAATGAATAAACTTTCAAAGAAAAGGGTAACTATATTTATTTTTATATCTGGGCACACATTTCTCTGGAATACTACAAGAAGTACTTGAAATTCTTCTAGATTAGTTCTTACTCGTAGCTTAGCTGCACTGCGTGAATATCGTCGTTTAAAGGAATTGCGAAGAAGGCCAATGTTGAAGAATGGTTTGAAGAACATGATTATGAAATTTGAAGAGATTGGAGATTTGGGTGTGCTGCCAGAAAGAGAGCGGAAACGAGTTGCGAATGAAACTATCGGAAGAAATCTGAAGAAGTTGAAAGAGCCTCCACTTCCAGTTATTCTTTAGAAAGTGCTCGATCGCTGTCACGTGAGTTGGCGATTTCGTGGTTGAAAGTAAGAAAAATTCTGCGATCCATTTTAAAATGGTATCCGTATAAGATCCATGTGGTGTAAATGCTGCAACCTCAAGATCACCAAGCAATCTATGAATTTGCTTGCCCATTTTTGGCCAGAATGGAAGTTCATAACGTATTATCTTGGCAAATTCTATGGCCAGATGAGGCACATTTTTCTTTAGATGGAGCTGTGAATAATCAAAATTGCCGCATATGGGAGGGTTCATTTGTTTCCCCTCCCCTTTTCTTGGAAACGTTTTTTGGCTTCCTATAACTATTTGACATTTATTATGGGAATAAAAGAACTAAGAAAGGCAATTAGAAAAGATAGTTATTAATAATGAAGGCTGTGTTTGAATGAAAAAACTGACAAGGATTATATTTATTTTTATACCTGGGCACATATTTCTCTGGAATACTACAAAGCGTACTTGGAATTCTTCTAGATTAGTTCTTACTCGTAACGTAATTTATCTCTGTATGTATAAAAACCTTTTCCACGTTGATACTTCCTGCCTGCCATTGTTTTGATACATCAGTCCTAGTGGCATTATTTCTTCGTCTATTGTTTTTATTATGAGATGTTTTGCCTTCGCAATTGAAAATATTTTTAAACATATGTTTTTTCATGTTCGTCTTTTGAGTTTCTTACAGAGGCGTGTTTCTGGCAGTTCATTATTATTATGATGTTTACCACTTGTTTATTTGATACAGAATCGTTATTATTTAAAAACTTTTTATGTATTTTATTTATTCGTGTTTATGCAAACTAAAAACATTTACGCGTAACACATTATTTGTTATATTTTTTAATGTTTCAAAAAGCTATGTGGAAAATAACAGGAAGTATTTGTTAATAACCTCTTTAAATTCTCTGGTACATTCTGTTGGACAATTTTGTTTTTCTTGTTAAGGAATTGTCATGTCTTATTACAGGGATGGGCAAACTCTGGTCCGCGGATAGAATTTTAATTTGTCGGTCCGAGGCAAAATAAATATATATTTATATATTATATATCCATCTCCTTTTCTACTTTGATAAAATATATATTTTCTCCTCTTTTTTTCAAAGGACTGATGATCTTTTTACTTTCACTATTTTTGTTTTACAAAACATAAATCGACGGAAATAACAAGCACAGACAGCTTTCAAACGGTAAAGTGTTAAAAGTGGAAGTTCTTTGTTAGTTATAGATGTAGATTATCAACAAGTTAGAGTTTTACAAATCTTTATCGAAAGTAAGTTTCCCAAATTTAATATTTCACGCCTAGAAAATCAGTGCTATGTTTGCTTCATCTTATATATGTTAACGTTTTCAACTATGAACCTTAGAAATTATTTCAGAAGTATACTGACAGATGAGCATTTAGCCTCGCTCCTTAGAATCAGTACATCTCACTTCGAACCTTAATATAATGAACTTTTAAAAATGAAATCGCAATTTCATTCATCTCATTAACATATTTAAATCGTAATACTTGTATATTGTTTTTAAAATTTTCGAAAAATTTATCTTGGCCCGCCAAACTCTTTTTTTTTTTTTTTTTTTTTTTTTTTCAATTTTGTTATTAACAGTTGGGCTGAAAGGTTCGTAGGCTGACATATAGATGGCGCAAACTAACAAAAGGTGCTTCACTAAAATTGCTATAACTCACATACTAATAGTGCAACAGCTGTCAAATTTATACACGTGTCTTTTGAAGGTTAGGGCCAACTAACACTCATATGGATTTAATACTAGTAGCGCCATCTATGTGTCAGCCTACGAACCTTTCAGCCCACCTGTTACATGGAATTGGGTTCCTGTGATGACGGAAGGTGGGGGTGCTTATGATAAAGATTCAATCAACTGGTCAAACACTCGTAGCACTCGAAGGTCAAACACTCGTGCTTTATTGAATTTGAAGTGTTTAGAATAAATAAAATATTTTGTGTTGATGTTAATTGAAATCATAATTTCTTATATCATTTATTGTCAACAAAAAATTAATTAACCAGTTGGTAGTGCTTACTTAGCTAGAACTAGGTCTTAAAGTCATGACAGTATACCAGTAGCTTCCTTTATAACAATTTTTTTCAAAGCGTGTATATAAACGCGAGTACACTGTTTTGCATCCATCTAAAATATAATAAAATATTGATAAAAACGCAAAATTTTGTCTCAACTAGAGAGTTAAAATTAGATTCTTTTAGTATTAAGTTTATTATTATTATATTAATAATTTTTTTCAAAAATAATTTTATGATTAATTTGTTTATTTATTTTTAAATAAACTAATATACACACATAAGCTTTGTGATTATTTATTTTTTAACATAGTATTTCATTTTGAAAAATATATTTAATTATTTAATCTTAATGTACACACATAAGCTTTGTAATAATTTAGTATACACACATAAGCTTAGTGATTATTTATTTTTTTACATAGTATTTCATTTTGAAAAACTTAATTTTTTAATCTTAACATTTTCCAAGTTGATACTTCCTGTCTGCCACTGTTTTGATACTTAATAAGGGCATTATTTCTTCGTCTACTGTTTTTATAAATGAGATGTTTTCCTTTCTGATAGAAATTATTTTTAAACATACGATTTTTCATATTCGTCTTTTTAATTTCCTACAGAAATTTGTTTTCTGGCAGTTCCTTTTTTCAATTCCTACTATTAGTTCACACTCTCCCTATATATATCTTGTTTCAATCGTTAATAAAATACTTTTTATTCATCCACTCAAGTTTAAAAAAATGTATTTGAACTTGTAGTGTATGACATTTGATGTTAATATAGTTTTTACAAATATTAATTCATTAATTAAATTTAATTTCTTAATTTTAAATTTAAGTTGCATGTATCTACCAATAGATGGCGCCAGATGTAAGAGGAAAATTTCAACTTGAAATGAAAATCTTTCTTTTTCATTCAATTCCTACTATTACTTCACATGTTCAAATTTTTTCTATGTTCAAATTTTCAATCGTTAATAAAATACTTTTTTTATCCATCCACTCAAGTTTAAATACCGTCGGTGGTGAAGCGTGTAGATCGCGGATAAAAATTTCTTTTTCAGATTATTTGTTCATTCTGGGTTCATGTGAATAAATTAGTGACAGAGATGAAAAGTGTGTATGTGAGAGAGAGAGAGAGAGCGAATTTTTTCTAACTTAAAAAAATTAATGAAAATTATTTATAAAGGACTTTCTGCAATATAGTCATAAAAAAGTAGGAATTGATTTAAAATTTTTTTTTTTATATTACTGGATTTATTTTTTTCTGTAACATAGTATTTCATTTTGAAAACTTTTTTTAATTTTTTTAACCTGCAACGAAATGGAAATCTCTCAATTCACAGTAGCTTGAAATTTTTTGTAATCCATGAATAATCCAAAGTATTCAAAAAAAAAAAAAGGTATTAACTAACGTGCTAATTTGGGAATAGAAATGTTAATCTGCATTTTATGGTTTCCGCTACGAAAGAAAAAGCATTGCCAAGTTTATGACCTAGAAAGGAATTCAATGTCAACTGTGTCACAATAATTGCCATTTATCAACAATTTAAGGATATAAATACGTATGTTTAAAGCATGAAACTTCATTCTGAGTGAAAACATAAAATTGAAAGTAATATATTTTCTTAGCATTTCCTATTCTAATTATTGTAATAGAATTAATCCTCCTTTTATAAAAGTTTCTACCGTAAATTTACTATAATTTTAGTAACTTCTATAGTGTTGATTTAATTGAAAAAATAACGAAGAAAATTATAAAAATAAACTAATATATTTTAACAAATAAATAATTTGTAACAATTTAAAAATATAAATAACTTTTTATTATAAATATGAAAATAATTAATTTTTTTTTAAATTTTTTATGAAAAATATTATAATTTTTTCTGTTACTTGTTATTTATAACTTTTCATGGGTTAACTATTTGTATTATCATAATAATTTTAAATAGTTGTGCAATTTTATAATGTTTAAACTAATGTTTATATTGTTTTTTTACTGTCTCTATATGCACTTATTTATTTATTTCAGATGTTTGTTTTAATAGCACTATCTTGCATTGCTCTATCAGCAGCCAATGGCGTAAGTAATTCCTAGATCAATATCGTAATTTGATAGTCTACACGTTAATTACAAGTACAAATGTGTCGCAAGTTGCTGTTCACTATTTTTTTTAACAATATATATATATACACTCAAGACCAAAACATTATGACCACCTGTCAATAACGAGTTGGCCCACCTTTGGCGCTCAACACAGCTTCAACCCGCCTTGGCATGGATTAATACCACCACTTAATACCAGTTAAATACCACTTGCACCTGATCACGTCTCTTCCACGTCATCCAGGCGAGTTCATTGCAAAATGTAGGGGTGGTCATAATGTTTTGGCTCTTGAGTGTATATATATATATAAATTTTAAGTTATTTTCATTAAGAAATATTCGGTATAATTTTATCATTATTCTTTTTTTTTTTCGCTATTATTTTTTCAGTATAATCAGATTCGGATTTCATTATTTTATTGTATGGGGCCTGATGGCCGAGTGGCTAGCGCTCTGGCGCTCGGTACCACAGGTATCGGAGTCGAATCCCGGCGTTGCCATAGGTGTTTGTAGTGGTTCGGAATCCACTTTAAATCATAGGTCCCGGTCCTAATAGGATCGTAGAGCGTTGCGGGGACTTTGTTACTCCGTGGCTTATCTTCAAGTTACACGCGCCCCTTCTGGGTAGTGCAAAGTGAGTAACGTCGGTGCAGCGCTTGCCTTAAGGCATCCGAGACCAAGCTGTCTAAGTGTTTGCTAGCTGCATTAGAAAGAAAAAAAAATATTTTATTGTATGTCTAATAAATTTCGACATTTTGTTTTAAAGTTTTATTTCAAAAAATTCTATAAATGGCAATTTAATGTTGGCGTTAAAGGAAAATATAATATATTAGTATGTAAAATTCTTAACTATAAGATATATATATATATATATAACTAAAATTGTTAACTATAAGAGAGATATATATAACTAAACTTGTTAATTATAAGAGAGATATATATAACTAAAATTGTTAACTATAAGGGAAATATATATAATTAAAATTGTTAAATATAAGTTACTTAGCAGTTAATCTATATTTCTCAAAGAATACTAGAAGCAGATATCAACCCCATTTATCTATATACATTCACATATCTGTCTTTCTGTTTTGCAGATTTTTAAAATTCAAACTTTATGTCTTAAAATAAATATATTAAAAGCGACAGTCTTATAATTTAAATCTAATAATCTCAGTATCATTAGAAAGATTATTTTAAATATTATAACATATACTATTTAGTGCTTTTTTTTCAATAAGTTACCCAAATATTTTAATTTCATACAAGTATGTTCTTGAATATTTAATAGATCTGAAGAAAAGATTCAAATAAATTCAAATTATTTAATATTAGCGTTTATTCCAATTTAAATTATTGTTCGAAAAAAAAAAAAATATTTAAAAATTGTTATAATTAAGATATAATAAACATATAATCTTATTGAGATATTATCAATATTTGTTATTAGGAATTTATGCAAACTAAATTTATTTAGAATAAATAAACTTGAGTTGAATTTTTCATTTCTGTTTAAAAAGCATATACTGAAAAATATGCTTCAGAATTCCTAATTGTTGTTTTTAAAATTTAAAAAATATATATATAAGATAAGATAATATATATAGTTTTGGAAAAAGCATATACGAAACAACTGTAATACTGTTATATATTCTTATTAACATCAATTTAATCACTATGAAAAAAAATTATAAAATAAAAAAATTACCGATTTTATAAAAAATATGTATTATTCTTAAATCATTCGAATCCCAATATTGTGTTGAAAAGATCTACATTTTAAAATGTTTTATATTCATTGCGATTTATAATATTAAATATATTTTTGTCATAAATATTTACTTGCTAAGATGTTAAGATCTTAGATCTTATGTGCTTGCTAGATCTTCTGTCAACATAAATGAAATGTTTCTAAAAATAAAAACAAGTCGATTTTTATTATTATAATTATTGAATTTCACTTATATTCGTAATACCAACAAATATATTAAATTTAGAATTATAATGTAATTGTCTGATTAAATTAGTTAATTTCTCAAAATGTTTTGCATAAATATTTAATTAGCAATTTTAAACTTACAATTATCATCAGCAGTTTTCAAAAAAAAAAAAAAATCCATTTCATTTGTATACCCAATATGCATACATAAATTTGATATCTGTTTTAGATTATTAAATTTCAATTATTTATTCGATTTTTATAATTATTTCATTAACAGATTCATCATAAAAGGAACAGATTCAATATATTTAATTGAATATTCCTAAAATTAAATACGTACTAGATAATTAACTACATCATTTTTTTAAATAAACATTAGAAATAAACAATTTCAGTAATTAGTCATTCTATTGTTTCTAAAAATTGTCGTTACATGTTTTCATTATTTGTTTTGAACTTAAGATTGTCATCTACAACTTTGAAATGGAAACTATATTTCTTATATAAAACAAAAACAAGTTTAAATTTTTCTACACTTCAAATGTTTTTAATTTTTAAAAATTTAATCATTACAGATTCATCAACCCCAACCGAATAAATTTGCTCAATTTTAAATAACGCATTATCATTTTAAAGCATCAACAAAGCTCTCTTAAATGTATGATTTAAATATGATATATATATATATATGATATAACTATGATATATATGATATAACTATAATATATATATATATGATATAACTTCCTCAACTATAAGTTAATATTCATAAAAACAATAATTTCCTTAATTGCTCTAGTTAAAAAAGGTTTTGCTCAATTTGAATTCACATATATCACTTAATAAACTGTACTGTTATAAAATCAAAAATTTATTTTTGAACAGTCACTATTAAAATAATACAATACAAAATTAAGGTTTTAAAAAATTAAAGTTTTTTTCATGATATATAAAAAAAGTCAATTATGTAAGAAAAATGAATAATTATACATTACAAAATATCTTTGTTAAGAATTTCACAAAAATCATATATTAATAGAATACATTAAAGGAAGCACAAAATATATTAATGGATATTTAATTGATAATTTTTTATTATAATTGCATTTCAATCTATTTATCTATTTTTTTTCTGTTTTGAAGATTCATCAACCCCAACCCTATAAGTTTGGTTACTCGATCAAGGACCACCATGGTGAACAACACAGAGAAGAATCCGGAAACGGTGCCGGAGCAGTTGTAGGAAACTACGGTTTCACTGACGACAGGGGCATCGCCAGACAAGTGAACTACGTCGCTGACCATGCCGGATTTAGAGCCCAGGTCAAGACCAACGAACCAGGAACCGCCAACCAGAGCCCTGCCGCTGTCCGCATGATCTCCAACGATCCTTACTCCAGGGGAGCAGTTCGACCCTACAATTCAAGACCCAATGAACCACTCGAGCTTTCTGCTGATCCTGTCCTAGGATTGCTTGGTGGATATGGTTATGGAAATAACGGATATGGTTATGGAAACAACGGATATGGTTATGGAAATAACGGATATGGTTATGGAAATAATGGATATGGTTATGGAAATAATGGATATGGTTATGGAAATAATGGATATGGTTATGGAAATAATGGATATGGTTATGGATCCGGCAGAAATGGTTATGGAGTTGATGGGTATGGATATGGATCCGGCAGTTATGGTCTTGGATATGGTGGAAACCTTGGCTATGGACGTTCTTTGGGATATAATGGTGGATATGGAGGAGTTGTCAACTTTGGCGCGCCATTAGTAGGCGGAGGTATTAGAGGTTATGACAGTAGATTTGTAAATGTGGCTTAATACGTACCTAAAATTATGACATTTTTGCTTGGAACTTCATTCTGTGATTTATTGTTTTTATTGGCCTTTTAGATACCGGTTTTATTTGTTTGCAAAATGGAATAAATATAGCATTCTTATAATATGTGTGTTCTTTCTTTTTTGTACTCGTAAAAAATACTGTAAAAAGTTTTAATATTTCTGAAGAACCACCTGAAATTAATTTTTAACATATGTATAAATAACTTTTGCAAATTTGGTTATGAGGTGTTAGCATATAATATAATCTAGAATTTATCATTCCTCATAAATATAAAACATTCATACAATACCCATAATAACTGCCTAGTAACAATATAAAACACTTGTAAAATTTCATGTTAATGAAAGTATTTCATCATTTTTAATTATTTTTAATTTCATTATTATTATAATTATTTACTATCAAACTGTCAAATAAAATTGTAATTTGTAATTAAGTGTTGTAAGTAAGTGTTAAAGTTTAGTTGTTTAGTTTAAGCGTAAAAACAAAATAAGGGTTATATAAATTTTAATTTAAACTACATCATGATTTTTTATGCACTTCCTCACTTATCTGATATCAAGAAAATATCATTGTTTTTATATAAAAATAATGACATTGGATTTTATATCATATATTGAATTTTTATCATTGTAAAATCAGTTGCCCAATTGTAAATAATTATGATATTCTCACGGATATATTCATATTGGAAGCATATTTTTTTTCACTCTGATTACGAAATATAATGAATAACTTAATTAATCAAATAACTTAATAATTAAATTAATCCAAAAATAATTTACAAAAATAAATTTTATGTGTTAAAAAATGATTATAAATATTACGTAAATATTTGCATTATCCTAGATTATTTCTTTTTTTTTTAATTCCAATTTTCATTAATACATTTTAAATTTTTTATTATAAATTTTGTCCATACACTTAAAAGTTTAAATTTCAAAGATTTATAAAAATTAACTCAAAAGTTTTTAAATTTGAATCGTCCAGTAGGAATTTTCATTCGACAATATTTCAACCACATATATTATGTACTACTAAAATTAATAGAACTAATTTTCTAAATTTTACCTACATATATTTAAGCTTCTAATGTATACTATATGATTTACTTTAACTAAGAAGAAAGAAAATATATAGTTATAATCGAAGTATTAAATACAATACCGATAGCAATTACAGCTTAAATCAGGGGCTGTCTTGAATATTTTGCTCGTGAGATTTATCGCATTTTTGCAAAATAGATTTATTTTATAATGGCCAAAGTAGTGAAAGCCAATGTATTAAAAAATACATTACGTGTACATCCATATATTCAGAAATTAACTGTCGAAAAATCTTTAGAAAACATTTTCGTATTCCCAGGACGATTTCTTTTTTTCTTCGGAAGGGGTGAGCATCGATAAAATCAGTATGGATAAATAATTCAAGATTGGAGCTGTGCCTTTTTGAAATATAACAAAACAAGTAAAATAAAAAAATTTTAAAGTCAATTCATACTTTTTTTCACTCTATTGCAGAAAGTCCTTTATAAATAATTTTCATTCATTTTTTTAAAGTTTTTCTGGCGCCAGCTATTTGTAGATACATGCAACTTAAATCTAAAAAAACCCTAAAATTAATTAATTAAATTTAATGAATGAATTAATATTTGAAAAAACTGCATTCACATCCAGTGTCCTCCACTACAAGTTAAACAATATATATATATTTGAACTTGAGTGGATGAATAAAAAGTATTTTATGAACGATTGAAAATTTGAACAAGATATATATAGGGAGAGTGTGAGTTAATAGAAGGAATTGAAAAAAATGCTTCAAATGCTTCGAAATTAAATCAAAAATGCTTCAGAATTATACTTAATTTGATAAATTTAAAGATATCATCGAGTAGAGAAAGGTTGAAAGAGTCTAATAGGAGAAGGGAAGGTGTTGCGCATCATGTAGTGGGAAGGAAGCGGAGTTAGTCTAGAATCGGTACTCAGTTCTCACTGTTATATCTCCGGATCCAGAAATGTTATGGGGTTACTCAGAGATCATTTGAAATTCTTCGGCCATATCTAACTAAATAAAACAATAAACGCCAAAATGAAATAAAGTTTATAAGGTTTAAAAAAGTTTATATGTTAAATTAATTTTAAATAAAGTTTATATGTTAAATTAATTTTAAATAAAGTTTATGATATTTATTTATTATCATAATTATTTTATCATTTTTAATATATAAAAACTTTATCTATTACATTAATTTTAAATAAAATTTACGATATTAAATAAAGTTTTTATATATTAAAATAATTTTAAATAAAGTTTATTGAGGTAGAAGAATTCAGAATGAATCGAAAAGTCCAGAAAGTCATACGCAGAATCTTAACACGCGTTACGCTTCAAAGCTAATAAAAGTGACGTCATTAAGCCTATGGATATAAGTGATGTAGTACAAATAATAACTGCTTAAGAGGTCTAAGGACATTGATATCAATAGGGTCAGTGCATACGATGAACGTTCTGGTTCAATAAATGTCTACCCATTCCTTTATTAGAGAGTTTTTGCATACCGTATTTCGGACGTCCGTTAGCTTAGTGAGCGTAGTGAGCATGCGCGCTAGGGAGAAAAAGCTAACGGACGTCCAAAATACGGTATGCAAAAACTCTCTATTTCCTCATCCTTCTTCCACTATCCCGCAACTATTCTCCTCTCTCACCTTGTAAATCTCTTCACAGACATTTTTTTATACATTTAAATAAGCCAGAATGCCTCCTTATGCTGTTTTTTAATTTTAATTTTAATATTTTAACCAAATCACAATAAATTACTAATCAACGGTTTGTAAAGAACATTTCCTTCACATGTTTTGTCTTTAATAAAGGAAATATGCACAGTTGTTTCCACGGTTTGCAAAGAATATTTCCTTCACATGTTTTGTCTTTAATAAAGGAAATATGCACAGTTATTTCCACGGTTTGCAAAGAATATTTCCTTCACATGTTTTGTCTTTAATAAAGGAAATATGCACAGTTGTTTCCACGGTTTGCAAAGAATATTTCCTTCACATGTTTTGTCTTTAATAAAGGAAATATGCACAGTTGTTTCCACGGTTTGCAAAGAATATTTCCTTCACATGTTTAGTCTTTAATAAAGGAAATACTCACACTTGTTTTCATGGTTTGCAAAAAGCATTTCTTCCGCAACTATTATTAATAGAAGTTATTAATAAAAGAAATAATAACTTTTATTAATAAAAGATTTTGTTATAATTAAAGAAAATGTTATTAATTATTGCAATAATAAAATTTCTATATATAATTAGTGTTATGTTATTAATAAGAGAAATATGTACAGCTGTTCCTACGGTTTGTAAAGAACATTTCATTCACAACTTTAATAAAGGAAATAATCACAGTTGTTTCAAATTATCATCGATGACCATCTAGAAATTTTTTTTAAACTTCCATAAATTGCTTTATGAAGCATCTTTATAAAATATTTGCATGTGTATTTATGATGTATTATAGATTTATGCTTATAAAACCCGATTTACAAAGGACAATTTTCTGTAGCTGTAATGATCTTAATTTTAATATTTTATATGAATGAGAATTAAAAGCTAACATTTCACATACAACATTCGCGTACAACACTCACATTCACATACATATTCACCATCATCGGATTCACACTCACATTTACATAACAAAGAACATTTCACATAAAACTTCCGTCACCATTAAAAAAATTTTTTTTTTATTTCCAATGGCAGATTATGAACAGTTACAGAACAACGAAAAATAAAAAAGAACAGAGAAAACAACAAAACATTCTGCAACAGAGTTCATTAATCTAACATATCTCTAGCCTCCCAATATCGCTCGGCGAGAAAAGTCTTGCTCAGAGCAGGACAGTGCAGCAGTAGATGCGTGGAGTCCAGAGCCTCTCCAGAGCTGCACAGAGTGCATATCGGGGAAGGAACAATTTTGAGTCTGTAAAAATGTTTACGCAGGCAGTCATGTCCAGTGGCTAGTCGGAAATGAGCGACTGCTCTACGCCTGGGAACACTACATAGATTTGGGATGGCATTCATCCAGGACTTTTGGGAAACACGGTTATAGAGGTCTTCTTGAGCGCGGACTTTAATTGATCTTTTGATGAGATTTTTGATAGAGTGGAAGGGTATAGGACGAGATATATTTTGTGTGATTAAAGCCCCCCTTTTAGCCAGGGAGTCGGCTTTCTCATTGCCTGGAACCCCACAGTGGGCAGGAACCCACTGGAGGACTATAGTTTTTTCAAGTGATGCCAGGTTTTCAAGATGATAACGGCAATCCAATATGTCTTGGGTTTTAGGATTATTGTTAGAAACAATAGGTAACAGAGCAGCTCTAGAATCACAGAGGATAACAGTTCTTGTGAATTTTTCCAGATGGCACTGCAGCTGGGACAGAGCTGTGCGAATCGCAGCAATTTCACCATCAAACGCAGTACCTCGTCCAACAGGGACGTAGAAAGAAAAAAATTCTGCAAAAACTCCGGCACCGGCGTTAGGGCTATCAGACAGGAGGGATCCATCGGTAAAGACTCTGAGCCACTCTGGATCAGGGTAAGGAATGTTTAACATTTCTAGAGCAAGGGCTCTCAAAATAGAAGTGTCTGTATTACTTTTTTGTAATCTTTTGGCCCAAATCAAGATTAATGCAGAAAGATTTCAAATGCATTGGATTTTGTGGTGGAATGATTAATTCTAGTTCGTGATTTAAACCAAGTGAATTTTTTAGCTGGAGGACTCCCTGCTGAAAGCCCATCTGAGTTTTTAAATTTCTGATCAGCCATTAAAAAATAGTAACAATTATTCAGAAACATCCTCGCCATTTCTCTGGATTAATATATATTTCATCTTTCATAAATTATTTTATTAAGTATCTTTCCAAACCAATTTTAATTTATTATGTCCATATTTCCAAAGACAATATCTTCATATTTTTATTATAGTAAGTCCAATATTTTAACTAAATGAGAATTAAATTCTAATTTATGGTTTTTAGAGAACGCTTCATAAGCAAACTCTGTCACTAATAAAAAAAATAAGTTCGATTGTTTAGAAATATCAGCCTTGATTTTATTCTGACTGAAAGGATTTACAAATATTTGCTACTTCGTATTCATTTTCTTGTAATGCAATATCGTCACGGTCATTTGAAATACTCCACATGAATACATAATAAACTCGTTTATTCGGATATCCAGAAAAAAACAATCAGTTCATAAAAAAATTTTAAAATCAATGTCATGCAGTTCAAAAATGTTAAACGGCATTCAAATTCAAAATGGAAAGGGTGTGAATTAATGGTAAATAAATTATTTAATAGTTAAAACCAAAATAATAACAAAATGAAAATAAATTACATATAATTTCTTTCATGCTATGCATGATTAATATAAAAATCGTTAACCAAAACAGTTAGATATTTTGAATTTTTTTTTCCTGAAATATCGTTTTTATTTTATTATTTTGATAATATTAATCTATTATATAAAAAAAAAATTCCACGTCATAACATTACTTGTTATTGAAATCTTCGTGGCATCCAGCGCCAGAAAGCTAGTCACTCAGCTAGCAGGCCCCTAAAAGAACTTAATTTGAATTTTGATACACTAGATGAACATATGTAGATATAGACAGATATGAATAGTATATTTATAGATTTTACTAATATATTTTAAGAAAATAGTTTATTTTATTAATAGATGTAAGGATTTATAGTGTCTATTAAATTTTTTAAAGTTTCTTATTTTCAGTGTTTTGTTTTTCTTTTAAAAGGTGTTTATGCCAAGGCACTCTTCTAACATGAGCATCTAATGTGTAGCAGTATTCAAGTTCAAATTAGCTTGTAGCCGCTGGTAGTTCGAATTAGCAATTTTGAAATTCCAGTCGACTTGGTACAAAATCTACAATGTGTGTAAAGATCCATATATTTACACTCATCCATGTGTAGGGCAGCTTTTAGCAGCTTGAAGAGCTATTAAACATTAATTCTGTTATTATGTACTACGAATTACTTGTTACTGCAAACTGTCATGATAATTAGTTTATATCCCTCACCGTTCATTAATGCACATATATATAACTGGGATTCTTCGTTTAATATTAATGCCATCTTCTCAGAATGGCAATCCGATATTTTTATAGACTACAATAATTCCTCTCCGGGCCTGAACGGCCGAGTGGCTAGCGCTCTGTCGTTCGGCACCCCAGGTTTCGGGTTCGAATCCCGGTGGTGCCATGGATGTATGTAGTGGTTCGGAATCCACTTTAAACCGTAGGTCCCGATCCTAATAGGATCGTAGAGCGTTGCGGGGGCATTGTTACTCCGCGTCCGTATCTTCAAGTTACACGCGCCTCCTGGGTAATGCAGAGTGAGTAACGTCTGTGCAGCGCCTGCCTTAAAGCATCCAAGACCAAGCTGTCTAAGTGTTTGCCAGCTGCATTGGAACAAAGAAAACATAATAATAATTCCTCTCTGGTACATGAGCATGTGGCTGTTGTTGATTTGACGAGACATAATTAACTTTTTCAACAGCTAGAAATCTTATCTCCAATAGCAGTTTAACATTCTCATTTCTTTCTTTTCTTTTCTTTTTTTCCCCCCATTATTGATTTACAAGTACACTGCAGTGGCAATTATTAACATGTATTATATAATTAAAATTTTTATTTTTATATAAATCTTTATTTGCATATATCGATCTCAAATTTGTAAAGATTGATTAAAAAACATGGAACTTAAGTCACACGATTGATTATATCAAAAAGTAAAATCTTTAAATTTTTTTAATAACGACTATGTAATTTTTTTTTGCATTTTCTATGAATATATTTAATGAGGTTGAATAACAAATTGGCAAAAGCTTGGTAAATCGCTGTTTGAATCTCATGAAGAAAAATTAGAGTTTAGTTCATTTAATTATCTTATTATTAACACTGTTTGTTTCATGTAATAATAATCAGTTGGCACAATTAATTATCATTTGATTAATTTAATTAACTAATTATTTTATCTATTTATTATGCTGCAGTGCTATTTTATCTATTTATTATGCTCAGTGCCACAGGTTTCAGGTTCGAATCCCGGTGGTGCCATGGATGTTTCGGAATCCACGGAGAGCGTCACGGAGCCAAAGTCAGACTTCTACCTACGGGGTGCTCCATCACAACAGAAGCTGCTTCCTTCCCCTTCAATCATGAGTACGTATGGGCTCGTGGGCTTGGCCAGCCAAGTGGGATAAGAAACAACAACAACTTTATCTAATTAACACCATCATTTGGAACATTTAAATAAGCAATGTCATTTGGTATTTAATTATAAAATCATCATGATGTTTTTCATTTTAATATCTTACAAAAATCAGTATTTGATTCATTTAATTATTGCATAATCATCATTATTTGTTTCATTTATATGCCATAAAAATAATTTAATTTATTTAATTATAAACTATATAATTAAAATCAACATTATTTGGTTCATTTATATAACTATAATCATTTGGCTTATTTAATTTTCATAAAATTATTATATATTTTTTATTTTATGATCATATTATAATCAGAATTTGGCTCATTTTCATAAATATCATTTAATTCATTTATTTATCATTAATTTAAGTGTGTTTAAACTAGTTTCAATTTAGGTTAAATTCGTTAATTTAAAATACTGCAAATAAATCTTATGCTTACATCATACAACATTTTGCTGAGGAATTTTTAAAACCTCACGTATAAACTTTTAAATTTTCAATCCTCAGGAACATAATAAGTTTTCAATTCACGGAAATTTCAAATTACTTGTAATCCATTTAATAATACGAAGCATTTTTTAAAAAAACGAAATACATAAGCTAATGTGCCAACTTAAGAGCAAAAATGCTAATCTGTAATTCATTGTTCCCACCATGGAAGAAAAGCAAATGTCAAGTTCGCGACCTGGAAAGCAATTCAAAGTTTATTGCGTTACAGTAATTTCTTTTTTTTTCTTCCTCCCCATATATAAATATGGATGTTTAAAGCATGGAATATCATTCTGATTGAAAACTAGAAAATCGAAAGTAAGTAAGAATAACTTTTTTTATGTTTGGTTAAAAGTATTTTAATGATATTCATTGTATTGGTTAATATTAATTAAAATACATGTAAAGATTATTATAGTCTATCCTAATTTTAGTCACATAATTTGTCATAGTTTTCATTAATTTAAAGCTTTATGCCCATTAATAAAACGTAAAGGTTCGAAAGCGTGCGTTGCAGTCACTTTTATTTAAAACGAGTAGTTTGATTTGGTTTGTCACTCTACTGTCAATTTGTGCACACTAGACTGAGATTTAAAGTGGATTCCGGACCAGTAACAAACTTCTGTGACCCTGTCAGGATTCGAACCTGAAATCTGTAGAATCACTTGGCTATTAGGCCACTTAAAACGAGCTAACTCGACAGTGCGTTTGACAGTGTGTGTGGCATGTCGCATTGGCAGTTGAACCATTTTTATCTTTTGGATTTTATTACATGAAACATGAAAATTAGGATAACTTGGGCATAAAAGGATTAGTGGTATGCATTAGAGCGAAACAGCTTATGTTTTTCAAAAATCAAATCATTTAAAATAGCCAAATCTATTTTTCAAATAGGAATGAGTTGAATAGATTTATAAAACTATTGAAATTCATATTTATTTAAATAATATCTTGCTGTTTAAAAATATTTTAAGCTTAATTTTTGTATAAAAATTTGACATTTCTGTTACTTAGTATACTTTTCACCATCTCATAAACTTTTACGATTTTATGACTTATTTCTATTGATATCATAGTTTATGCTTTCTGTCCATTCTTTGCGGATTGCTTGTGATAGGCTCAATATAGTGGTCTTATTTTTTCTTTCAGATGTTCCTTTTGTTAATTCTGTCTTGCATCGCTCTAGTAGCGTCTAATGGTGTAAGTAATTTCTTCATGTTAAATATCATGTCATTCATAACATTAATAGTCATAAAGTTTTCATAATAATGCTGATTGTGCAAGCTGCTTTAAAACGACTTTAATTTAACCAGTATCCTGTAATGTTACTTTAATTTAATTAAGATATCGTTGTTTCCATTTTATTTGGAAATATGTATTACTTATAATCATTTTATTGATATAATACTTATATAGTGGTTCTAACACTATGTTTTGACAGGGAAAAAACAATGAAAATGGGTTATAAATATCAAATATTAGTAAAATATCAAATTACAGGTTTTAAATATCTAGACATTTTTGAATAAAAGTTTAGAAAAGTCCAAAAAAATATAAATTTGTACAAAAAAAAATTACGAGTAATCACAAGGTCTTAGTGGGAATATTTCTTATTGTTATATTTATATCAAGATTTAATACTGAAAAAATTGAAATATTAGAAATTTCGATATGAAGGTCATTTCATGACATGAAGTCTACTTTTTTATTATAAATATTTATTCCTCAAAATGCGATTTAAAGTCAAAAAGCGCTCTTAGCATACTAAAAATTAATTAGATAATTCTAAAATTTAATACATACTGGATAATTAATTACTTCATTTCTTTAATAGGCAATAGGAAAAAAAACAATTTCAGTACATTGATCTTCAGTAATAAGTCAATCCATTGTTTATAAAAAGTGCCGTTACATATTTTCATTATTTGTGTTGAATTTAATATTATCATCTACAACTTTGAAATGAAAACTGTATTTCTTATGCATAAACAAAAATCAAATTTAAAATTTGTTATATTTCAAATGTTTTTCAATTTTTATCGATTTAACTATTACAGATTCATCAACCTCAACCCTACAAGTTTGGTTACTCCATCAAGGACCACCATGGTGAACAACACAGAGAAGAATCCGGAAACGGTGCCGGAGCAGTTGTAGGAAACTACGGTTTCACTGATGACAGGGGTATCGCCAGACAAGTCAACTACGTCGCTGACCATGCCGGATTCAGAGCTCAAGTCAAGACCAACGAGCCAGGAACCGCCAACCAGAGCCCTGCCGCTGTCCTCATGATCTCCAACGATCCTTACTCCAGGGGAGCAGTTCGACCCTACAATTCGAGACCCAATGAAACACTTGAGCTTTCTGCTGATCCTGTCCTCGGATTACTTGGTGGATATGGTTATGGACTTAATGGATATGGATATGGACTTAATGGATATGGATATGGACTTAATGGATATGGATATGGATCTGGCAGAAATGGTTATGGTGTTAATGGGTATGGATATGGATCCGGCAGTTATGGTCTCGGATATGGTGGAAATGGAAACCTTGGCTATGGACGTTCTATGGGATATAATGGTGGATATGGAGGTGTTGTCAACTTTGGTGCCCCATTAATAGGTGGAGCTATTAGAGGTTATGATAGTAGATTTGTAAATGTGGCTTGGTTTTTTAATTAAAATTTACATTTTCTTATTTGAATTTTTCAAATGTATTAGTTTCAATACATCTGTCATTGGAAAAGTCCTTTTGTTATTTGTTTGCAGAAAATAAAATAACCTTTCCGCAAAAATTTTTTTTTTTTAGTACTGTGTGTGTGTGTGTAGAATTTTTTTTCTAATGCATTTTAATTGATTTTCTAAATTATTTTATTTAATTATCTTATTTATATATTTATAGATCTTATGTTAATATTTATTTAAAATTATCTTAAATGATTTCATTAAGAAGCTGATTAATAATAAAAATAATTAAGTGTTCTTGAAAAACCACCTTTTCTACTTTAATCATAGGACAGTTTAAAAAATATTTTTAATGAATTATTAAAATTTAATGTTCTAAATCATATAAGAAAATTTTTAATTTTACTTAACTTTTTACCTAAACTGAGCTTTTGAATAAAGCGAAACTTCTGCTTTCTCAATCATAAGAAAAAGTTTTTAAGAAATAGTTTTAAATACAATTAAATAGATTTACTACTTGAGCATTAAAAAATGTAATTTAGTATTATGGAAGTTTAATATTGAATGCATTAAATATTCTACGTGTCAAAATATGAAGGTCCCAAAAAAAAACATGAAAATTATGGCAATTTAAATATCCTATGTAATAATTTTTTTCTTTTCTATTTGTCATAATTGTGTCCATACTTGGCATCAAAGGAGTTATAACGTCTGAATATGTTTTTGAATGAATGTGATATCCATAGAACCAACTGATATAAAAGTTTGCAAAACCAAAAAAAAAAAACAAAGGGGATAGATTTTTCATGAAACTTATTTTTTTTTTTAAATCTAGAACTTCATCAAAATCCTTGCAAAGAAGCCTAATTTTTAATTTTAATTTAATTGTTGCATACAAAGGATTGCCTTAATACAAAGGATAATTAGAATATGTTTTATGATTGAATGTGATCTTTTATAAAAATCAGAAATTTAATTAAAATCAGAAGACAAATTTTAACAAAGGGGACATATTTTTCAAAAAATTTACCATTATATATATTTTTATTCATTCGTTGATTAATTTTATTTTATTTTTATTTTCATAATTTGATTTTTAAATATTTATGTTTTTAATGATTTTTAATTTTAACTTGAGAACTTCATCATCAATCTAATACTTTACCATCGTCAATTCTACTTTAATTTTAATTTATGTTTTGATTCATATTTTCTTCAACATTTTTTTATTCATTCGTTGATTAAGGATTTTATTTTATTTTTATTTTCATAATTAATATATTTATGTTTTTAATGATTTTTAATTTTTTGTTTGAGAACTACCATCATCAATCTAATATTTTATAGCATCTACCTTTAATTTTAATTATTTTTTTCCTTTTTTATATCATTTTGTTGCCCATGTTTAATTTGTTTATAGTTATCTAAATTTAAAAATTAGATATACCATTTAGTCTTCCATACATTTTTTTTATATTCATTACTTGTTCTAGAATGTTTTATATTGCTACCTGGTAATATCTTTTATATATATATATATATAAACACTTTGATTGTTATTACCGTTTATAAAATGGTTTTATGGCATTTTGTTAGATTTTCTGTTTCAACATGTTTTGTTGTATTATTTTTTGTTGTTGTTGTTTTTTTTTTTTTTCGTTGTTCTTTTTTTGCTGTAATTATTCTTAATCTGCCATTGGAAATAATATATATATATATATATATATACCGTTTCTTCAATGCAGAAATTAATCAGTTCTGTATTAATATGGTGATCATTATCGATTCCATATTGTAACCAGTGGTTAAATAATTGCTTCAAAAAATTTAATTCATTCAACATCGATGCAGTGTTTACAGAATAACCACTTGGCTTCATATATTACAGTGTCCAAAGTGTAAGAACAATTTTCAATTTAAAATTCCCGGGGTTAATGGAATTTTTTTTTCTTTTTTAGGTTCTGGCCGTTTTGAAGGCCATACCTGCCGATGACTTTTGAGCATGAATCGAGAATTGGAAAAAGAGTTGGCATAAGTACATTGTGTCCGGAGGGGATTACTTTGAAGTCGATGAAATGAATTTGAAAGAATAAATAAAGAGTTTTTGAAAAAAAAAAAAATTAATTTCTTAAATAAAAATATTTACTACTTTTATTAATATTTTTACTAAATATTTTTATTAATACTTCTTACTTTTTGGGCACAGTAGTACTTTAAAATCTGAACATTCGGTAATATCATTACTTACCGGTACTTTATTATCTGAACATTCGGTGATTTGTAAATATTATTTCAAAAAAATAGTAAAAAATGTACCATATAATTTAAGTTCTAGTTTAAATCATATTTAAAAATCTCGTTACCACTTGCTAAAAAAATCTCGTTACGTTTTATGTTATATTTGATAAAATGATACCATGTTTTTATCACGTAAAGTTCTTAAATTCTATTAAATATAATGCAATATTTCAACATTCTAAAGTATTCATTGAGTAACATAAATGATGCATTTTTTTATTCTGTACAAAAATTCAACATATTTTGCTATAATAATGACCCTTTTGAAAATATAATTGCCTGTATTTACATATGTTGTGCTACTGTTTCACCACTCTTCTTGCAATATTAATTCTGAAAAATTTAATTTTTAAAACTCATTCGACTGTGTGTTGCCCGTGATAATTAAGTAACAAATTTTAGAAGTAGTTGCTATAATAAAAATATCTTAAACCAATATTTTCCTATTTTATTTTTACATGTGACGTGCAAGTAGATTATTTCTTGCGAAATATACATGCATACAAATTTCCAAGAATTTTTCCATAAAAATATTAACCCAGTTTTTTAAACTGTTCTAGTAAAATGTATAATAATAATATAAAAATACCTTATCAAAAAAGTATTCGTTCAACTACGCTTTTCAGGGCATTTTGAGTGAATGTTAACTTTTAACGAAAAGAAACAACAACTCAACTTTATTAAGCTACAAATTTTGCTTTTTGATTTCTTTCTTTATAAAACGTATTAGCAGATTGTTTGGTACTGATGTTGTTACAACAAAGGGGCTTTTATTGGATTTTAGGGTGGTTATTTGGCAATGTATAAGCAATTTATGTTGCACAAACATTTTATGTTTAATTTTAGAAATTTGTTCAAATAAGCACTTTTCCAAATTTACACAATTTGACTGTCAGATATTGTTGTAGGTTTGAATATGTGAACAAATGTTTTCTATTATAAGCATAATAAAATCAACATGTTTGTGAACGAATGTTTTCTATTATAAACATAATAAAATCAAAATAACGTTCAAGATTAACTGATATGCACCTGAAACATCTAATTTTGTTAGCATCTTTAAGAACAAATCTTTATGTAGATGAGTTGATAAAAACAACTACAAATTCAAAAGCCCCCATTAAATAAATACTGATTGTTTAATAATTATTTAGACTTAAAGGCTTCAAGTTATTCATTTTTATTTTATGCATTTAAAAAATGTTTATTAACAATAAAACCTAAATTTGTACTTTTGTTTTATTGATATTTATTTTAAATCTCCACTATACAGACTAAAAAAAGAAAACATGAAAAAAAATTTTGCTATTTGCATAATAATTCCATAACTAGCATATAAATAAAAAAAAATTTCACCTTTTTATAATTTTTAGTATGTTGTATAACTTGAAAATGGCATGAATATTTTTTTTTTTGAAACAGTGGCACTCTTCCCAAAAAGGTTTGGCCATCTTTGTCCTATAATGAACAACTCTGGTAGTTTAAATATAGTGTGCTGCAATGAGTAGTGTAGATCATTAATTTTTCTGAAATCAAAATCTTTGCAATATTAATACAAATTATTTATTTTTACAAATTATTTACAATTACTTATTTTTACAAATTATTTACAATTATTTATTTTAACAAATTATTTACAATTATTTATTTTTACAAATTATTTACAATCATTTATTTTTACAAATTATTTACAATTATTTATTTGGTTGTACATATAATTTCAATGTGTCACATACATAGGTTACTGCATCATTTCATCTACACTACTGGCCGTAAAAATTGCTGTACCAGGAAGGCGGCAGAACATGCACGTGAAATTTGTAGGGCAATTATAACAAGCTGAGTTAGCAAACGATTTGATTTTCAGACCATTCATGCAATGATTAAGGATTGAGAGAAAAGATTGTAATGTACCGGGTTTACGGATCATCGTACTGCAATATTGCTACTGGTATCATTGCTGTCGTTCATCATTTATAAAAGCCTGTTAGAATGCCGCTAGATTGTAAATAGTGTATCAAAGACTTGCTGGCTTGTTTGTTACTTGGATGTGTGATCGTCTGTATGGATAAATATTTGTAGCAAAACAGTCTCATTCTTTCTTGTTTCATTATAATCACATAACTGTCGGCTGAACATGGAATAGATGGGTAAAGTTGCATGTTGTCAAATGTAAAAAGTCCATGGCTTTACCTGACGAGCACAGACATCATTAGTAGCTATACCCATGCGGTGCAAGTGTTTATTAAGAAAATCATGTCCTGTCGAGAGTCGGAAATTTGCTGTAAAAACTGCATGGGGCAAGTCCATTGGGATGGGTGATGAAACAAGTATATTCCACGTTTTATCAGTTGAAAGGAGTTTGTTTTAATAGTCTGTCTATTTTCTTCTTTACCAAGGAAATTGTGATAACTTTGGCCAAGAGGTCGGCTTTTTCATTTCCAGGTACCCACAATGGCTGGGAATCCACTGAAAAACAATCTTCCAGTCAGAAACAATTGCATTAGACAGATTTACCTTAACCTCTACAATAAGGAAGCAATCACTAGATATATAGGAGACAGTTGCTAAGATTGCAGCTTGGGAGTCAAAGATAACTGCTTTGTTAAGATGAGTAGTTAGTCCAAGGTTTAAAATTGCATTCCTTAGCAAAACTATCAGCATCAAAATTGGACGCTTTAAGACCAACTGCATATGAATGATTCTTCAAAAAATCCTTTGCAATAGAGACCGGCACCAGTATTTTCATTACATGTAGATCCATCGGTGTAAATATGGATCCATTTAAAACCAGAGTAATTTGTAGTAATAATAACCTTTAAGGAAAAGGCCTGAAGAGCATTAGGAACTGTATCACATTTCATTTCAGACATACCAATGGGAATATTGCAAGTATGAGCTCTACTAGTCGGTGGAGAGGAGCCAATTTGAAAAGGTTGAGGTAATGTTGGTATGTTATATAAAATACAAAAGCAAAGTTCCTCAGCACAAGAGATAAATGATTTGTGCGTTTCCAGTCTGGGGTGGCGGGAGAGTACTGTTGCCAATGCTGTAGGTTTAATCTTTAGTACTTATCATGGAGTTTTTTAATACCTGCTTTTCTCTTCTGAATTTTAAAGGTTCAATGCCAGTCAGAATTTCCATGCCAGCGATTGGAGTGGATTTAATCACTTGTTTTTTTTCACTTATATTTCTCTTATTTTCATTTCTTCCTGATGTAGCATTTTTAATGGCCTGCAGTGTATTACCATGGATGATGATGCTTATATATAACATATAGGTACAAATAATTTATTTATAATAGTATTTATTTTATAGGATAAATAATAATAATAGATGAATAAGAATAGTAATAGACAAATATAAAAAAATATATATGAAATAAGATTATATATGAAATAGATTATATATGCATAGATTAAAAGATATAATTAAGTAATAAAAAGTATAAAATATTTACAGAAAAAATATAATAAAAAATGAATATATTTATATAAATCACATTAAAATAATAAAGTTTTTGATGAATAAATGAAAAATTATAAACATGACACATTGATTGATAATAATAGAAAATACAATATATATATATATGTACATGCTGCTAGGATGATGATGCCTGTGTATAACATGCTGCAATTGTTAATGCACCCGCCTGGCCATGTAAGATACTGCCACTTGATTATAAAATACTCAACAAAAAAGGACACAAAAATTGATCATTGATATTTAAGATATAATGCAGGGAAAAAAATTCAATAGGGGCAATTGAAATGTTACCATAAGAATTAAAAACAATAATTTTTAACCAATATTATTTTTTTTTTCCTTCACAATGATAATTTTACATCACAAAATACACCAGCATGCAAAACTTAAGCAACAAATGCATTTTTCAAAGTGCAACTGTGAAATTGTTGAATAAGGTTTTCTACGACTGGCACAGTGAAGAGACAACTTAGTAGAAAGGTGAGGCGTATGCAAATATCAGAGGGGACGCGTGGAATGCATGTGTTCAGTGCCAAGGCAATTTAAATACGAGAAGGAAGGACGCATTTCCAGACATTCTCTGCAAGTGAATGTGAAATCGTATGTTCATAATGGCTACAAGAAACCACCAGGATACCTTTACACGTGGTAGAATGATTGATAAGTTTGTAACTTGACGAGTATTGTACAAGAATTTGGAATTGGTGAAAGTGTAGTTTCTTTAGATTGGATAGTCTTCCAAATGACAGGTACAGCTGTAAGAAAGGTTGGCGGTCGAGGAAAACAATGGCAGTGATGACCGATATATCGTTCTGCAGGTGAAAAGAGATAGTAAACAGATATCAGGTAACATCGCTCAGCAGCTGCGTACGGCAACTTAAAGGCAGGTATCACATTCGCCCGTCGTCCTGAACGCTGCATAGCATTAACAGCAGCCAATCGGCAACATCGTCTACAACACAATCGTCGAACACAAAGACTGGACATCTCTTCAATGGAGTCAAGTTCTGTTTACTGATGAGAGTCGTTTCAGCCTGGGCAACGATTCTCAGCACCAGTTGATATGGAAGGAGGTAAGGACATGGTTTCCTCATGGTTTCTTCATCACGAACATCTGCGAAAGAAAGTCTTGGAGTGCTTCTATGGAGAGGCAATATGTTAAATGGACGATCGGAGCTCCACATTTGCGACAGCGATTGACTTACAGGAGATCATTATTGCGATGAAATTATTCTCTCACACGTGCGTCAGTTCCTGATCCAGATTTTATTTCTTGTGGATGACAATGCACGTTCACACAGGATCCCTGCTATTGAGAAGCTTCTAGAAAGTGAGGATATCTCCAGAATGGATAGATCATAACTTCATTGATTTAAATCCCATCGAACATGTGTGGGATGCTTTGGGGAGAGGCCTGGCAGCAAGATCCTATCCTCCCGAGAACACCAGATAGCTGAAACAGATGATGCTTGAAGAATGGCAACTCTTCTAGAAATAGGAACTGCTGTATCATTTGGTATTGAGTATGAACATGTCGCGAAACCATTGCTATTAAGGAAGATCATATCCCTTACTATGGAACTTTTGTTTGCAGTTCTTCCTCATGGCCAGACAATGTTTATTATTAAAGCCATTCTGTTAATAAATCATTTTTCTGATATGTTCCAAAATGTAGGCATTTTCAATTTCGGCTACAATACTTTCTTCCTCTTATAAGTATTGTATTGTGCCTCTGTAGCATGAATTTCATGTCTCCCTCTTGATTTTTTTGCAAAATTTTGTCAAAATCAGAAAAGTTGCTAAGTTTTGCACACTAGTTTATTTCCCTGCATTATACATTTATAATAATTCAATAAATTAAAACAATTGTTATATTTTAGTTGTATAGAAAATTTTACAATAAATTTAAAGTTCAAACAGTTCTTTTTCGTGCATTATAAATAAAAATTTAAAATTTTAGCAGATCACATCTGTGGCAATTTCACATTGTATGTAAATTTTTTCCTGTAATATTTTTAAATTATAATTTTCAATTTCATTAGTTTACATTTCTTTTCAAACATGATTCCAAATAGATTAAATATTTATATAATAAAAATTAGCCATTTAAATTAAAGCCAGAAAATATTTTTGAAAAAAAAAAAGTCGTATTATAATGATAATTAAAATTTTCTTCTGATCTTATCGTGTTTTCATCATCTTTTTTATTTAAGACACCGGATCATTGCAAATCAAAATAAATGTAAAATTCATATTTACACAAATAATTGTTTTTTAAGTATTCTCATCTCTTTTAATTGGAGAACACTAATTTTTCTTAATTTTTAAATGAAATGTGTTTTAATTTATTGATTTCATATAGAAAATTATTTTGCTCACAATTTTTAAATAATTTTGATATAAAGATCGTTGTGTGTAAGGATTTGAATATGTGTGAGATCTATTGACAACTTAAAAGTTAATAAAACTTTTAACGAAAATCTGATGTACAAAACGAATACGAGACATAATAAGTTCAAAATTTCTACGAAAAAAATGCAGGAAATCTGTATCCTGTAGATTTGAAATGAACACCAAGAATGACTCAGAAATTGACAGCTGAAAGGTGGAATTATAATGAACAAGGCAATAAATATTTTATTTTTCTGTGGGAATTTTTTAACCAAAAAAATTACCTTTTTTACATTATTAATTTTATATGAAAATTTACAAATATAAATTTTATACTTTACAAATTTTATACAAAATTATAAAAAATCAGGCGCACATAAGGAGTTATTGTTCTTCGATCTTATGCTTGATTAAAAATTTCATGAATTATTTTTTATCAGTGTTATTAAAAATAGAAATTAATATGAGAGATAGATTAAGAGGACTTTCTTTTAGGAATCAGCCACAATATTCTCCCTTCTTCAATAAATAACTCTTAGATAGTGGAATTATAACTATGGTGGATTGTGTATCCCTTGGAGTAACTCAACAACTGAAACAGATGTTGACTGTAGAATAGACAATAGTTGGATAATCGAATGTTGAGATGATGTCAAACAACCACTGCAGTTAAAAACCTCTACTGAGGGACATATATTTGTTGTTGTTCTTGGCAAGATAAACGTTTGTACCAAAACTCTTCAATAAAGCCTTTTTTTTCCTTTTGTAATTGAGGGATCAAATGAGGTAATTTTTTTTTTTTTTTTAAACAGTGGAATTACAATTTTGTCCGATTCAGTGAGTATGAAAAGTTTCATTTCGTTAATTTGATTGATTCTATAAGTGCTTCCGAACAATGCCACTCAAGGAAACATAAGACGAGTGTGTGCACATCTGTTTTACATTGCATTAATTCTCTTGTCCCACACATTCCCCGATCTCACAAAGCATAGGAAAACACATACCCGAGCAAGGCCAGATAAGCAGTTGGTCTCATTATAAATGTCCGCAAGTGAAAAATTTACAAACCAGAAAAGGTGAAAAAGGAAAACTAATTTCTCATTAATGCTGCACATTTTGAACTTATAAAATTGCACAAGAATATGAAAATACATGTGCAGTACCTGTACCTATTCTCAAAATCTTATAGATTAAGTAAAGTATCTTAACACAAAAAAAGTGCATTATAATATATATTAAATTTGCTGAATGAAAAAAAACAAATGTCGATTTTGAATAGTGAAAAAGGAATTCCCTTTTTGTGAGCATTCATCAAGTTTGTGATGAATCTGCTTACTTGGAGTGACAAGTAGAAGGGGAAAGCATCCCCCATTCAATATTAAGGCAGAAATAAACCAAATACTCCTTTAAAATCTATTCTCAAACACGTTTCACTGCATTGGCACCGCATTCAGCCACCAAATGATTGGATCCGGGTCATCCTTCCTTATTGCAGTACCATCGGGGCACGACATTAACCCCGGCGAGTTTTGTAGCAAAACTCTTGTAAAGAGATTAACATCGCCCGCACCCCAAACAACCCCTGAAAGTGACTAAGTCACCTTAGTGGCGGAGGTTGGTATGTTTCTATGAACAGCGCCCTTAATACTGTGTAAGTCAGGACAACCACTTCTGCACAGCGACAGCTCGTCAGGAGCATCTTACGCCAGGTGAAACGATTCGTTCAAGAACAAATTTACCAGAGCAATCGGTACAAATTGGTATCATATAAATGTACTTTATATCGGCATCCATAAGGCAGGCATCCATCAATTTATCCTGCCATTGAAGACAACCAGACAGATGGAGAAATTCTCAGATATTTGTTTTAAATTCTTTAAAAGAAAGTCCATCTAAGGT